>CM026397.1:69006021-69058847 GCA_014843695.1 Archivesica marissinica
TTATATTGTGTCTATGATGGGTGGTTTATATTGTGTCTATGGTGGGTGGCTTATATTGTGTCTATGATGGGTGGCTTATATTGTGTCTATGATGGGTGGTTTATATTGTGTCTATGGTGGGTGGCTTATATTGTGTCTGCTGGGTGGCTTATATTGTGTCTATGATGGGTGGCTTATATTGTGTCTATGGTGGGTGGCTTATATTGTGTCTGCTGGGTGGCTTATATTGTGTCTGCTTGGTGGCTTATATTGTGTCTATGATGGGTGGCTTATATTGTGTCTATGGTGGGTGGCTTATATTGTGTCTATGATGGGTGGCTTATATTGTGTCTATGGTGGGTGGCTTATATTGTGTCGCTTGGTGCTTATATTGTGTCTGCTTGTGGCTTATATTTGTCTATGCTGGGTGGCTTATATGTGTATAGTTGATGGGGGGCTTATATTGTGTCTATGATGGGTGGCTTATATTGTGTCTTGGGGGTGGCTTATATTGTGTCTATGGGGGTGGCTTATATTGTGCTAATGGTGGGGTGGCTTTATGTGTCTATGGTGGGTGGCTTATATTGTGTCTGTGGGTGGCTTATATTGTGTCTGCTGGGGGGTTTATAGGTGTCGGCTGGGTGGCTTTATTTGTGTCTGCTGGGTGGCTTATATTGTGTCTATGATGGGTGGCTTATATGTGTGTCTATGTGGGTGGCTTCTTATTGTGTCTATGGGGGTGGCTTATATGTGTCTGCTGGGGGTGGTTATATTGTGTATGATTGGGGCTTATATTGTGTCTGGTGGGTGGCTTATATTGTGTCTGCTTGGTGGTTTTGTGTTGTGGGTGGTTTATATTGTGTCTGCTTGGTGGCTTATATTGTGTCTGCTGGGTGGTTTATATTGTGTCTGCTGGGTGGCTTATATTGTGTCTGCTTGGTGGCTTATATTGTGTCTGCTGGGTGGTTTATATTGTGTCTGCTTGGTGGCTTATATTGTGTCTGTGGGTGGTTTATATTGTGTCTGCTGGGTGGCTTATATTGTGTCTGCTGGGTGGCTTATATTGTGTCTGCTGGGTGGCTTATATTGTGTCTATGATGGGTGGCTTATATTGTGTCTATGGTGGGTGGCTTATATTGTGTCTATGATGGGTGGCTTATATTGTGTCTATGATGGGTGGCTTATATTGTGTCTATGGTGGGTGGCTTATATTGTGTCTGGTGGGTGGCTTATATTGTGTCTATGATGGGTGGCTTATATTGTGTCTATGGTGGGTGGCTTATATTGTGTCTATGGTGGGTGGCTTATATTGTGTCTATGGTGGGTGGCTTATATTGTGTCTATGATGGGTGGCTTATATTGTGGTCTGCTGGGTGGCTTATATTGTGTCTATGATGGGTGGCATATATTGTGTCTGCTGGGTGGCTTATATTGTGTCTATGGTGGGTGGCTTATATTGTGTCTGCTGGGTGGTTTATATTGTGTCTGCTGGGTGGCTTATATTGTGTCTATGATGGGTGGCATATATTGTGTCTGCTGGGGCTTATATTGTGTCTATGCTGGGTGGCTTATATTGTGTCTGCTGGGTGGCTTATATTGTGTCTATGATGGGTGGCTTATATTGTGTCTATGATGGGTGGCTTATATTGTGTCTGCTTGGTGGCTTATATTGTGTCTGCTGGGTGGTTTATATTGTGTCTGCTTGGTGGCTTATATTGTGTGGCTTATATTGTGTCTGCTGGGTGGTTTATATTGTGTCTGCTGGGTGGCTTATATTGTGTCTGCTGGGTGGTTTATATTGTGTCTGCTTGGTGGCTTATATTGTGTCTGCTGGGTGGTTTATATTGTGTCTGCTTGGTGGCTTATATTGTGTGGCTTATTTGTGTCTGCTGGGTGGTTTATATTGTGTCTGCTGGTGGCTTATATTGTGTCTGCTGGGTGGCTTATATTGTGTCTGCTTGGTGGCTTATATTGTGTCTATGGTGGGTGGCTTATATTGTGTCTATGATGGGTGGCTTATATTGTGTCTTGCTGGGTGGCTTATATTGTGTCTGCTGGGTGGTTTATATTGTGTCTGCTTGGTGGCTTATATTGTGTCTGCTGGTGGCTTATATTGTGTCTGCTGGGTGGTTTATATTGTGTCTGCTGGGTGGTTTATATTGTGTCTGCTGGGTGGCTTATATTGTGTCTATGCTGGGTGGCTTATATTGTGTCTGCTGGGTGGCTTATATTGTGTCTGCTGGGTGGTTTATATTGTGTCTGCTGGGTGGTTTATATTGTGTCTGCTGGGTGGTTTATATTGTGTCTGCTGGGTGGCTTAAATTGTGTCTATGATGGGTGACTTATATTGTGACTTTTATTTCAGGGTCCAGTTGGTTACACCCCAACCTGCAACTGTCTACCTGCCATACATCGTCTAGAGAAACAGGTCCATGACACGCAGGATCACGTGTACGGACAGATACAGTCGACCAACCGTGTCATGCAAGAGCAGATGCACCAGATGGATCAGCGATCATCCATGCGTGTCCAAGCCTTGGAGAAATATACACAGGATCGTTTTACAGAGGAGGAGAATTTATGCCAGCAACGGATTAACCAGAAATATAGTGAACATGATAACTACTACACACCGCAAGGTGACCATATGAAATCCCAGATTCAGAACTGGTTGGAGCAAAAGTTGGAAGGATACGGACATTGTTTACACCATCACCATGACGATTCAGCTCTTCCTAATGAAAACATTTTCTCTGATGTGCATGAAACCGCAAATGGACGTTTGTTTAAATCGAGATCGGATGAGACATTATCGCAGTCAGATAATCATAGTGGACGTTTTAGAAAACGTGAATTTTATGAGTCGCGAACAGAGGCGATGCAGCAGATTCGAGCTTGGCAGGTTCCAAGCTACAGTAAGGATCGAAGCAGAGTGAAAGTGCTTGAAAATCAGAAGAGAAATAGTCATGAGGCTTCAAACCGATCTCAGAGCCGACAGGAGTTGAACATGGAACCGGAACCAGTAAGCCGATATCCGGTTGAACCGAAAATAGAAGTTAGAAATAGACCCCAGTTACAAAGTGAAAGAAAGCAAAATAAAATGGACGACGATCATACCTATATGACTATGACAGGATCTCACAGTCAAGGTGCTATAGCAAAACATTCCTCAGTCCCTCAGGCCCAGGTGTATCCAAATGCGAGAAAAGGGCCAGTGTCACGAGGCCCTGTAACTCACAGCACTCCAAAGTCACGTGAATCTAGTCCATACACTACACACAGTGGAATTTTACGTAGTCAAACTGATGATAATATCAATAGAAATGTTTCAAATAGTAATTCATGGCAGCAGGAATTTGACAGGACAGATTCTTCACTGGAACTAAAGAAACAAATATCCATAAGTGAAAACAATGTTAATGATCGATCGCGTGTGTCTTCAAGTGCACTTCCTCAGCATCCGGAAAAATCAGACAGTGGCGCAAATTTAGTGACTCCTTCCGTTAGAAATTCCATTAGTAGTGAGAACTTTGTGCCAGATATTCCAAAACCAACATTTTCTACTTTCGGGTATGATGACGGACAAGATGGTCGAAATGCCCCATCAAACAGTCCAGAACAGAATGCCAAAGGAACGTTTGAAATGCCGAGTTTTAGTACACCAAGATCAAATAATTCTGGCAATTCTGGTAAAGATGAACTGATGAATAGAACTCTGTTGGCTCAAAGCATGTTTTCCCGCCAGAGTTCACAGGGATCGTATGGATTCATTCCAAGAAACAGTGATGATATGTATGTTGAAATGAAGAATATGAGTCCAGGTCTGCATCAGCGTGTTAGATCATCCGAGGGACTTCTTGAAACAGACATAGATCATATTAATTTCAACCGTAGCCATAGCGAAGAAAGAACACTTGTGCAAATTCCAAATACAACCAGATCTCCACCAGACACGCGTGATAACTTACAAATGAAATCTATGACAAACAGTCTCAAGTCAAATTCAGTTTCTCAACCAGTGAGAATTTCGTCACAACATCAGCAGCAAAGTTCATTTTCTCACCCTTTACATAGCAGTACACCATACATGGTGCAGAGTGGAGGGAATCGTTCAGGGGCAGGACCCCCGACTTTACCAAAACCAAGTGTTCAATCACCACCGTATCCCTACGCATCTGTTCGCGACGTTCAACATGGAAGTGATGTGAGATATAACGGAAATACGAGTACTGTCAATGGAAATACTACATCAGACAACGCGTATAGTTCAGTCGGAGATGTTCAGTTGCACAATGAGAGTGGTCATAACTTTGCTGGTGCAGACGTTTTGTACAGCAACACTGCAGTAAATGGAACGAAAAATAATCCAAAACAGAATCACTTGGAACCAAGATCAAAGACTGCGTATCAAACTTACCTTACTGAAAACCAAAACTTTTCTTCAGATAACATATACCATAGAGAAAGTTCTCCAAATATTTGCAACAACAGTAAAGAGGACTCTAGTAGTAACCCTGATTCTGGATACAGCAGTAAGATCTATGGTAGTCGTTTAAATTCAGCAACACCGCCAAGTTCAGGTACCACTCCATCCACTTCATTCAGTACTGATCGCGGTGTCCCCAGTAACACAAACTCGCCACAAAGTCAGTATTCTAACGCAGATTACGAGCGTCTGCCTAAGAGACAATATGATGACGATGTTCAAAATCATGTTCAAAGTTGGTATCAACGCAAGCTTCAGGAAACTACGCAGAAAGTGTACGACAGTTGGAGATCTGAACGATCACCTGGCAAAGTTACGCCACAAAAACAACAACAAAATTGCGGCCAAAGACTTCCTGTGAGGTATAATGGAAACAGTGACTATGCTAAAATTGACTACAATTCTGCCAGCGGCAGACAACAGAATGGACTCTCAACGCAGACTGCCTATGTCCCGTCGGGACAAATGAGTCATTTGGTATCCACTTACGTTGTGCAGGGTAGCGATGTATAACTGGTTATTCACGTTTGTTTGAGACCGCCGGCGATATAGCCGAAAATGGTGCCAATGCAGGCGTAAAACTCGACCAAACAACGTTTATTTTAGAGTAATAGTCTAGTCGCCATATCAATTTGTTTTATATTATCTTAGTTTACGTAAAGTCTGTCCCATCTAATAATTCTGTGAACTTCGGATATATTTTACTTTTTCATTTATTCTAACTTAATGATTGTTTGACCAGATTTCATTGTAATATTTTCAGGGAATTAAATTTTGTGCGATCAGGTGACTTTTGACATAGTTCACATTCCCCGCTGCCTCATAATTCAGCACGATGTTGATAAACAACATCACACAGGAAGTCATGATAGCGCAGTGGTAGCCCAGATGTGAGAGGCCCAAAGTTTGTGACTAGCTGGAGCCGTTCAGATTGTAGCCTTAGGCAAGACACTTCAATTCCACATTGCCTACTCTCTCCCTCCTGGTGGACGATTCCATCAGGAATGAGCAATTAATATAATGTTGTGACTTGTTATATATATGTATAAGCTAACATCACATAGCGGGTATTTCAAAGTAATTGGCATGGATAACTTTACATATCGAATATTAGGATCAAAATGAAAAGGTGATCTTTTTGTATTGTTTGCATTTCGTTTCTTGTGGGGTAAACAGTAGTTTAGTTTGCCGATCACGAACATTATGTTGGGTTAATATAAATTTATTGAAGTGAAAAACATGTACCATCATCGTCTAGCACAAAAATACAGTTTTTCTTGCAAACCAAAATGGCATGATATATATCTCGATTACCTACCATGATTTCTATGTAGAATATTTACTATATCAAGAGTAGGATGGTGATACCTTTATGTTTAAGTAATCATATAGCACCCACTGTTTCAGGCGCTGAATACCGATGCCCTTCAAATATTTCGCTTTCGATACAATTTGTTTGAAGTTTGATCAACGGTTAGCCAACAGTGGGATGTGAATTGTACTATTCTTTGGTTACTAGTATATGTAATCGCATAGCATTCGATAAACTGTTTGAAATTAATTACCGATGACTTCAAATATTTCGCTTTCGATACATTTTATTTGAAGTTTGATCAATGGTAAGGCAATTTCTTTGAAACAGCGAGACCAATATTTTCTTGAAATATATTCATATCGAACATATTTGTTTGAGGAATATATTTATAGCCGTTATCATGGTTAGGGGCGCGGTACCTTTAGCAAGACATCAAACACAAGAGATTGGAGATTTATACCAATCGTCGTACTGCGGAACATTTTTCAGAGCGCGTTTAAAAATAAGACTTACTTTTAGTCGTTTACCGGTAAACAAAATTCCTAATTTGGCGTTTTACAGTATGTGGAGCAAACTTAATAACCATATAATATCAATATTCATCTTATTTGATACATTTTATTACAGATCTTAATGCAATGAATTGCGGTATAATCATCTGGAATAAAATGCATCAAATGACAATATGAACATATTTATATTTATAATGGTAGTTGGCTCCAAATATTATAAAACACCATGTGACCGATTAAGGAATTTACCGGTACTTTTAAAATATGAATTATTGGCTTGATCACTAGACAAATAAACACTTTGATAGAACACTTTACATAAACTTAAAGAATGTCTTACCAATACTCTGTACTGTGTGTGATATATATAGGGCGTTATTAAACGAAATCTCTGCGTTTCTTTTAGTTTTCTTTATATGTCTTGTGAATGAAATGTCTGCATTTCTTTTTGTTTTCTATATGTCTCCGATTGTGTACGTTATGATTGTTTGTGTTCATCGATACTTTACATTCTGATTTTGTTTATACATATGCTATGTTCGTAGATAAAATAAAGGCCAAGAGTATTTTACATAGAGTGCAGCACATCTATGTCGATATTAAAGCCCCAGTTATCTCAGAATTGTAGCACAATGGCGCTTTAACCCATTCAACCCCAAGTAACTGACATGGACTGGTGCGCGATATTTTCAGACCAAATGAGCCGGCTCATCTGGATCTACACTTTTCATAAGCCTATTTAGAGGCCTGTGGGGTTGAAAGGGTTAAATCCATAGAATATCTCAGTTTGCATTTATTTTCTAAGGAGTGAATTATTAGAAAATAGGATTGCTGTCTTATATTTCAACAAATAAACTGTTTTTTTGTGAAATTACTATTCGTGAATTACCTCCCTTTGTGGATATTTATTTATCAGTTCATCAATAACTTTGCGCTCATAATATTTTTGGAAAAAGAATGCGTATTGAGAACTACTTGTGAATGCATGAACATGTTAATTCATTTTTCTTCAAATGCAGACACAAATGTGGATAAGATACGACTGTGAATGGCGTGTGTTTTACGTTTATTTATCGTTGCTACCGGTTGCCCATATGAGCGACGCCTCCTGAAGATATTAGTCATTTTAGATTTTTGGAGGATAGTGCAATGATACAGACAGAGACCCATTCCAGAGTCTCCTCTGGTTCTTTTACGTGCACAGTGTAAAGCACCGACACGAGACCTCGGTTTAACATCCCATCTGAAAGACTTAATTTTATTATGGTCAGATCGAACCTGCGATCCCTGGATTACCAATCCAGCGTGTTACCACTGGGCTATAGATCCGTCTGTACTGTAAATGGCAAAGTTCATAAATGTTTTTATATAAACTCTCGTAGCATGTTCGTATCTTTCATGTTTTTGTACATTAGTTTGTTGTGTACGATTATTAAGTTATTTTTGATACTGTAAATATTATAGATACCAAAACAACATCCGATACATATATTAAACAATTCATATAATCTCCACTCTTATGCTTATATTTATTCGACCCATTGTGAGACATCTCTAATTTTCTATTACCTCCCTTGGCAGATAATGTCCGATTTATACCAAAATGTGAACACTAGTAGGTGCGTTTAGTTAGAATCCTTTGTTTTTACTGTTGTTCCCTAACCAGATGTTGTGGTATGATAAATGTGATTTTTATCAAAATCATGTTAATTAACTGATAAAATTCTTTTACAAATAAGTACCCATTGCATATACGGGTACTGTAGGAGATCGGTCGAAATATAGTAATTTCATACTCCTAAGAAGCGATAGTGGAATAAAATTGCTAGTATGTTGTGCAAAGGAAACAACAATAAAAACAGAGGAAAACACTTAATCGGACATATCTACTTTTAGGGAGTATTCAGGGGCAGTAACTGACCGATGCGTGATAAGGGACATAATTATAATCATTGTATTCATCAATGGTTGATGCTCTACTAAGTGAATCTGTTTGTGGTGTTTGGGTTTAAAGTTGCACAGACGGCTTAGGTGATATAGCGACATTAGGTCTATGGTTGTTGTTGGTGGAGGTAGACCCTGGCTTAGGTCATATAGCGACATTAGGTCTATGGTTGTTGTTGGTGGAGGTAGACCCTGGCTTAGGTCATATAGCGACATTAGGTCTATGGTTGTTGTTGGTGGAGGTAGACCCTGGCTTAGGTCATATAGCGACATTAGGTCTATGGTTGTTGTTGGTGGAGGTAGACCCTGGCTTAGGTCATATAGCGACATTAGGTCTATGGTTGTTGTTGGTGGAGGTAGACCCTGGCTTAGGTCATATAGCGACATTAGGTCTATGGTTGTTGTTGGTGGAGGTAGATTTGAAGCCGACGACCACGGAGACCCTCGGCTACTAATTGGTTCACAACCATTTCGGAGATTGTGTTTGCTCAATCAATACACACATTTGCTTGTATTCAGTGTAATATAGCATATTATATATAATTATATAACATATTTTCTTATATCAACACACATGTAATAAGGATTCTGATTGGTCGTAACATGACAGCTTGCTTTTGACGCACCCATGAAAATCAATAAAATGTTAAATATGCACTAGATATTTACACGACGGTGATTAAATGTCTTGTGTCAATTTCTGCGTGCAATGTTAGTTTCATTATCGGAGGCTATTTACTACAACGTACGGATGCAACTTAACTCATTTCCTTGAGATGTAATAAGTCTCGAAGTATACAGTATCGAACCCTGGACCGTTCCTATTCCAAATCAGACTCTCTTCCACTGGACCACACACAGGTGGCTACCCATTGTTCTCTCGTTGGTTCCATTAGCCACGCAAGAGCCTTTATATCAACATAACTGACCTGGGTCAGGGAGGGAATGTCCAACATACTGACCTGGGTCAGGAATGTCCAACATACTGACATGGGTCTGGGAGTGAATGTCCAACATACTGACCTGGGTCAGGGAGGGAATGTCCAGCATACTGACCTGGGTCAGGGAGGGAATGTCCAACATACTGACCTGGGTCAGGGAGGGAATGTCCAACATACTGACCTGGGTCAGGGAGGGAAATGTCCAACATACTGACCTGGGTCTGGGAGGGAATGTCCAACATACTGACCTGGGTCTGGGAGGGAATGTCCAACATACTGACCTGGGTCAGGGAGGGAATGTCCAACATACTGACCTGGGTCAGGGAGGGAAATGTCCAATATACTGACCTTGGTCTGGGAGGGAACGTCCAACATACTGACCTGGGTCTGGGAGGGAATGTCCAACATACTGACCTGGGTCTGGGAGGGAATGTCCAACATACTGACCTGGGTCAGGGAGGGAACGTCCAACATACTGACCTGGGTCTGGGAGGGAATGTCCAACATACTGACCTGGGTCTGGGAGGGAATGTCCAACATACTGACCTGGGTCAGGGAGGGAATGTCCAACATACTGACCTGGGTCAGGGAGGGAATGTCCAACATACTGACCTGGGTCTGGGAGGGAATGTCCAACATACTGACATGGGTCTGGGAGGGAACGTCCAACATACTGACCTGGGTCTGGGAGGGAATGTCCAACATACTGACCTGGGTCAGGGAGGGAATGAAGGAGATACACAAGTCTCATTTAGATGTTTAATGTCAATCCCGATAATAATGAGTCCACTCGCTGACAATATCACTACTTGTAAATTCTGTTCCATGAATAGTGGAGCTCCAAATAGACTGCGATATCAAATCATTGTTCACATGATATTTACCATTTTCCACATGATATTCATCATTTTCCACATGATATTCATCAGTTTCTACATGATATTTACCATTGTTCACATGATATTCATCAGTTTCTACATGATATTCACCATTTTCCACATGATATTCACCATTGTTCACATGCTTGTATACATTCAAGTGGTGAATGTTGAAAACACATTATGTTGTATAAACCCACACAGACATAATTAAAGAAGGCTGTGCACATGTACAAATGTATGTGTATCTTTTGTCTTTCACAAATGGAATAATAATCGGCACGCGAATGGATCCTCTATATTTATTTAGAGTGCCTGTGCAAAGCACAGTACACGGGACCTTTGTTTATAGTCTCGTCCGAAAGACCTGTAAGTTTGGGAAATACTAGAAACTATGTTAATGTCATATTCCAGAATGGCAATGTATGAGAGTGTCCATTTCCGAGATGGAATGGCACTGTACGAGTGTCCAGTTCCGAGATGGAATGGCACTGTATGAGAGTGTCCAGTTCCGAGACGTATTGGCACTGTATGAGAGAGTCCAGTTCCGAGACGTATTGGCACTGTACGAGTGTCCAGTTCCGAGACATATTGGCACTGTATGAGAGTGTCCAGTTCCGAGACGTATTGGCACTGTATGAGAGTGTCCAGTTCCGAGACGTATTGGCACTGTATGAGAGTGTCCAGTTCCGAGACGTATTGGCACTGTATGAGAGTGTCCAGTTCCGAGACGTATTGGCACTGTATGAGAGTGTCCAGTTCCGAGACGTATTGGCACTGTATGAGAGTGTCCAGTTCCGAGACGTATTGGCACTGTATGAGAGTGTCCAGTTCCGAGACGTATTGGCACTGTATGAGAGTGTCCAGTTCCGAGACGTATTGGCACTGTATGAGAGTGTCCAGTTCCGAGACGTATTGGCACTGTATGAGAGTGTCCAGTTCCGAGACGTATTGGCACTGTATGAGAGTGTCCAGTTCCGAGACGTATTGGCACTGTATGAGAGTGTCCAGTTCCGAGACGTATTGGCACTGTATGAGAGTGTCCAGTTCCGAGATGTATTGGCACTGTATGAGAGTGTCCAGTTCCGAGACGTATTGGCACTGTATGAGAGTGTCCAGTTCCGAGACGTATTGGCACTGTATGAGAGTGTCCAGTTCCGATACGTATTGGCACTGTATGAGAGTGTCCCATTTTTATTAATAAAACATGTTGAAAGTTGATTTGCACACATTTATTTGTTGACTATTACAATTTGTTACGGAACAGTTTCCGAGTGGAATAAAAAAATAAAGATGTTAAATGGTGGATTCCCTACGTATTCTAAACCAGGGAATTCCACTGTATAAATGTACCTTAAAAATAGAATTATCATTTCTTTTATTTATAAATATTTACATGTAGACACGCACATGTAGTATTACTATTAAACATTAAAACATTTTGGATTTATTAGACATCAAACCTGACGTTCATCTGAGCTAAGCTTGTTACTATACTCCCATTAGGCATCAAACCCGACGTTCATCTGAGCTAAGCTTGTTACTATACCCCCATTAGGCATCAAACACGACGTTCATCTGAGCTAAGCTTGTTACTATACCCCCATTAGGCATCAAACCCGACGTTCATCTGAGCTAAGCTTGTTACTATACCCCCATTAGGCATCAAACCCGACGTTCATCTGAGCTAAGCTTGTTACTATACCCCCATTAGGCATCAAACCCGACGTTCATCTGAGCTAAGCTTGTTACTATATTCCCATTAGGCATCAAACCCGACGTTCATCTGAGCTAAGCTTGTTACTATACTCCCATTAGGCATCAAACCCGACGTTCATCTGAGCTAAGCTTGTTACTATACTCCTATTAGGCATCAAACCCGACGTTCATCTGAGCTAAGCTTGTTACTATACCCCCATTAGGCATCAAATCGGACGTTCATCTGAGCTAAGCTTGTTACTATACTACCATTAGGCATCAAACCCGACGTTCATCTGAGCTAAGCTACATATGTTAATATATGAAACTAACATGTCTCGGCAATATTCTAAGCAGTAACTGGAAACTGCTCCATTATGCAAGTACTTGTATATAGGACAATGTCACATGGCTGCAGCCACTGTTAGTATATATTCAGTACAAAAATCTCGTAACAAAAACAGGCTATTTGATAGGCCATTCCTTGGCTTCAACAACAAAATAAAATCGGAATCACATGCACAGACCAGATCTATGTACATTGAGTATAATCATCGAAGACAACACCTTAGATATTCACTACGTTTATAATTTCTCAATGAGAATTGCCGACGCTCCGCCTCCCCCGTTGCAAATTCCAGCCATTCCTTTCTGCCCAGGCTTCAGAGCGTGAACCATATGTGTTGTGATTCTGTTACCCGACATCCTGCAAATATACGCATCGAGTTATGGAGGTTTATAGTCGCACCAACAGCTTACTTCATACGGCAACTCTCCAGCTTTTATTTGTGGAGTAAGACGAGGTTAGAACCCCCAACCTTCCACAAGTCAGCTGCATAACATCCACACATAATTCGACACCCCAAATGGGATTCGAACCTACAGCGGTGAAGGGCAAGTGATTTGAAGAAAACGACCGTAACCACTCGGCCCATTATGGTGAAATTTATTGCATGCTTAAACAATTATTTTAAGTGTCTCCCCCCCCCCCCCGTTTCGAAAGCAAGGTATCCACATAGAGCACTAGAAAGTGTTCACTTAGTTACACGTTTATTTATCGTCGCTACCGGTTGCTCATATGAGCGACGCCTCCTGAAGAGATTAGTCATTTTATATTTTGGAGGATAGTGCAATGATACAGAGAGAGACCCATTCCAGAGTCTCCTCTGGTTCTTTTACGTGAACGGTGTAAAGCACCGACACAAGACCTCGGTTTAATGTCCCATCTGAAAGACTATTAATTTTATTATGGTCAGATGGGGGATCGAACCTGCAATCCCTGGATTACCAATCCAGCGTGTTACCAATGGGCTATAGATCCGTCTGTACTGTAAATGGCAAAGTTCATAAATGTTTTTATATAAACTCTCGTAGCATGTTCGTATCTTTCATGTTTTTGTACATTAGTTTGTTGTGTACGATTATTAAGTTATTTTTGATACTGTAAATATTATAGATACCAAAACAACATCCGATACATATATTAAAGGGATCGAACCTGCGATCCCCGGATTACCAATCCAGCGTGTTACCACTGGACTATAGATGTGTGTGGCATAAATTTTAGGGATTTCTTACCCAATAGGATGGCCAAGACTGATGGCACCACCGTGAATATTGACCTTGTTGATGTCCAAATTCAACATTTCTATATTAGCAAGCACTACAACGCTGAAGGCCTCGTTGATTTCCCACATGGAAATATCTTCACTTTTCACACCAGTAGCTTCCAGTATCTGAAAATACACCAAACATGATCATATCTTCATTCATTGCATATTTGCACAGGCACAATTTTTTTGGCCTTATGGTCATAATTATAGTAAGTAATGTTTACATATGACCATAGGACAAACATTTTTTGTGTGTCTTGTGCCTGTGTATCTTTGTGTACCGGTATTTATGTTTGATTGCTTTAGGGGTTTAACCCATTTCATTCTGGATACATTTAAAGGCTTTTGCAAACAACTTAGATCCAGATCAGCCGAAGCATGACGCTGCATGCTGATCAGGATCTATGTTGTTTGCTACATAGCCGAGTCATCTGAATAGCAAACAGCATTGAGCCTGATCAGACGGCACGTTCCGTGGCAGTTGATCTGGCTCTATGTTCTTTACAAATACTGTTTGAACGGTATCCAGAATGAAATGGGTTAAAGTCGCACCAACAGCTTAGATCAACTAATGACTTCCTCTATCTATTAATGATGCAGGAAGATCCCCCCCGACTGCCCTTCTAAGCAGTACTTCAGGTACAAACTTGCACCCAAGTAGAACCACCAACCTCCCCCAAGCCAGCTTGATAGCAAAGAATTTAACATCACCCAGTAGGATTTGACCCTACACTAGTATGAGGCACTGAGGTTACATTGGAGTCGACATCCGTAACCACTTGACCATCACAGCTTATTTGATTGGGCTACTCTACAGCTATCGAGGATGGACAAAGTCTTCAGGTGCCCCTCTGAGCAGTATTTTCGAAAACTGGTTTTACCCTGGTAGAACCACCTACTTTCTGTAATCCAGATGGATTGCTACCTCACATGAAAGAATTTGACAATCTCAGTGGGATTTGAACCTACAGAGGTGAGGGGCAAATGATTTAATGTTAATGACTGTAACCACTTGGCCACTGAGCCACCCTACGGTTTCTAACACAGGTATGCATTTGTTGGTAATTTTTTTGGAGAGTGGGGAGCGATTGAATTATGCCGATATCCCTACTAGAGTAGGTTGTACTGGATGCATCTCAGGAAGCGAACAATGTACGTATCGACACCACAGTTACATGTACTATTTCAAAACTATGTCTAGAAACGTGAAAAATACCCTCGAGCAAGGGAAGTGAACATGTTTAACATGTCTAGGTGTGCTCAAGAGGCCTGGACAGGTGTTGTGCTATGTTGACAGGTGTTGTGCTATGTTGTATGTGGTGAGTTTGTACAAGAGGCCTGGACAGGTGTTGTGTTATGTTGTATGTGGTGAGTTTGTACAAGAGGCCTGGACAGGTGTCGTGTTATGTTGTATGTGGTGAGTTTGTACAAGAGGCCTGGACAGGTGTTGTGTTATGTTGTATATAGTGAGTTTGTACAAGAGGCCTAGACAGGTGTTGTGTTATGTTGTATGTGGTGAGTTTGTACAAGAGGCCTGGACAGGTGTTGTGTTATGTTGTATGTGGTGAGTTTGTACAAGAGGCCTGGACAGGTGTTGTGTTATGTTGTATATAGTGAGTTTGTACAAGAGGCCTGGAAAGGTGTTGTGTTATGTGGTATATAGTGAGTTTGTACAAAGAGACAATCAGGGTTCATTCTAGGTCAGAAGTTTTGGGAGAAGTGAGAAAACACGTGATCTCCTGCTTAAATGGTGTTTTTTAATATACTTCTGCAAAATAGGGTTAAAATGCACAGTACACCCATTAAATACAACATTTGAATAGAAGGAGTGCTTTATAATGGACCAGTGTATCTTACTAGACAAAATTTTGTTTGAAAATCGTAAAAACCAAACTTTTATTTTATAGGGAGAAGTGGGGCCCCCAGAGGGCGAAGTCAGGGTCCCTAGGGCAACAATTTCGCCCACATCGCCCTCTAGAATGATCCCTGTGATAATGTTGCAGTGACATTCGCCAATAAATAACTGAAAGACAAATATTATTTCTTAAATCAGTTCTAGACAACTAACTTGAAGCTGTAAAGTGTTATGGCCACATTGGGACTATGAATCCAGCGATCGCAGATTCGATCTCTTATCTTATCCGACCTTAATACGAAATACCATGTACAGTGTTGTTCATGTATTGATACTATACACGACATGTAAAAGAAACAGGGATGCTTCAGGAATTTCATCATCTTCTGTATCTTGCTTCCATTATCCTCCAAAATATAAAATGGCTAATAAACTTCTGGATGCATCACCCCTGATTAACCAGGGGGCAACATTAAACATATAAAAATCTTCATTCACAATCAAGCAAAATTAAATTTGAGAATGTTTTAAGTGAAAATATACACAAGGGCTTGGTAACAGCCGCAGCAAAACATACTGGTTACACAAGCTTTTAAATAGGTCAGCTTAACATTTCCTTGAAGCCCCGGGATAATTTAAAATATTAGAGCAAGATCATGTCTAATTAATTCATTAAATGGTCACATACAGGACATGCCCCGATGTGATGCATCAAAGTATTTTAGAGATAGCGGTAAAATCTATCTTACATATACAATATTATTAACTGTTTGAAAACTGAAAAGAATATGCTTTGAAAACTGAAGAATATGCAATAATGATTCATAAGCACAATATATTGAATTTGGAAACATCTTGTATTTTAATGCTAATTAAAAAAAATAATATTAATACATTTTATTTTTACATTTGTGTGGATTATATTGCAATTGTGAATAAATTATTGGATTATATGGCAACATTGAACACTTGAATGAATTATATGGTAACATTGAACGCTTGAATGAATTATATGGTAACATTGAACGCTTGAATGAATTATATGGCAACATTGAACGCTTGAATGAATTATATGGCAACATTGAACACTTGAATGAATTATATGGCAACATTGAACACTTTAATGAATTATATGGCAACATTGAACACTTGAATGAATTATATGGCAACATTGAACACTTTAATGAATTATATGGCAACATTGAACACTTGAATGAATTATATGGCAACATTGAACACTTGAATGAATTATATGGCAACATTGAACACTTGAATGAATTATATGGCAACATTGAACACTTGAATGAATTATATGGCAATATTGAACACTTGAATGAATTATATGGCAACATTGAACACTTGAATGAATTATATGGCAACATTGAACTCTTGAATAGTTTATGTAAATTTATTCTAGATGCAATGTGAACATATTTTTCAACATTTCAAATTCTGAAACAATCGCTGTGAGTGGCCATAAAACATGAAATACTGGAGTTGTAGCACATGCTTCCAGTTTGAATGGAGCCAGGTTGTACAAGGGTTCTGGTGCCGGTATCCCAACCCGTCGAGCCTTCATGTTCTTACTGAAGATGTATTGGAGCGACGTGTCGAGGGGCAAAAACTATTCACAAAAAGGATCTTCACAAAGATGAGTAAAGTGCCTTCATATCTGAGGAGATTCACAGGGGGTGTGAGAAACATTCATTTCATAGAGGAGTCGGTGCTGGATCTAACTGAAAGAACATTTGTCACTTACACCCGAAATATTGCCATGCAAAACGTGATGACTGTGCACGAGAAATGTGTGTATAAAGTTCATGAAGGTAATCGATCAAATGTCACGTGCGAGAGGCAAATGTGGTCCAGTTCCAATATTGCAGGATTTGGTAACCTGATCGCAATTTTTGGCATTAACCAATACAGAAGGAATATCGAATCAACAAACAACGGGTTTAACTACATTTTGCAGTCAATGTTCGATCCACACTCTCTAATGAAAACTTACGACAAAAAGCAGCGGAATAAAACGATGAACTATTTCCTGAAGATTCTAAAGGAGATTCACTCGCGTGTACGAGAACTCTTGTTTCCCCATAACTACACAATGCTGGTTTATAATCAGCCAATCATTGACACATATATGTGAATCTTTCTTTGATCCCAATGGGGGAACTTGGCTTCTCCCTCCCAAAGGGGAATTTTGGTTTTGAAGAGGGACATTTTCAGTGATGTATCATGATACATACTCTACAGATCGTTTCCTCATGCTTCGATATGCTACCTACATGAACGGAACAATATCGATTATTCTAATGTTACACTACTAATTTTATGTTTAAAACAGTGGGTATAACGTGATTGTGTACAAATAATTGTGTGTGTGTGTTTTACGTTTATTTATTGTCGCTACCGGTTGCCCATATGAGCGACGCCTCCTGAAGATATTAGTCATTTTAGATTTTTGGAGGATAGTACAATCATAAAGACCCATTCTAGAGTCTCCTCTGGTTCTTTTACGTACACGGTGTAAAGCACCGACACGAGACCTCGGTTTAACGGCCCATCTGAAAGACTGTTCGTTTTATTAGGGTCAGACGGGGGATCGAACCTGCGATCCTTGATTATCAGTCCAACGTGTTAACACTGGACTACAGATCCGTCTGTTACAAATAATTAGCAAATGCATTTCATTTTACGTGAAAGTCGTGATAGCGCATTCGCTACATGTGCGAGTTCGAGCCCCGCAGGAGCCATTACGTTGTGCCCTTAGGCAAGGCATTTAAATTCCACATTGCCTCTTCTCTCTCCCTCGTGGCGATGGATTCCATCAGGAATGAGGTTTCGAGAGTGATTAATATAAGTTGTAAGAACTTGATTCGCAATCAAACTAAACTAAGTACTGGAAACAACCAGTTGAACAGCGTCTCCATTTGTTACCGACTGCACTTGCATCATTCAGTGAACAGTTGTTAATATATCACATAACTCTGCCTGTACATACAGCCATCACATATTTTCAAATATGTCAAAAGGCTCGCTGAAATAGCAAAATATCCAAAACTCATTTCATAAAATGGTATGAAATCACCACAAGTGTAAGATCCTTTTTATGTACATAGAGCAAATAAAATATTGTGAAACTAAACTACAAAACAACTGATTTAGAAATCGGAGAGCTGCTATTCTTGGCTACGTATCAACTTTGCATATGTGCGAGAGGCCCGAAATTAGCGCCAAGCTGGAGCTGTTACAATTGTACCCTTCGACAAGGCCCTTAAATTCCACATTGCCTCTTCTCTCTCCTTCATGGCGATGGATTCCATCAGGAATGAGGTCTCGAGAATGATTAATATGATATTGTAAAACGTTAGCTAAAATAAATTTGTATAAACTATAACTAACCTAGCATACAAGAAATGAATGTAGATGTTCAAAATTAAAACATAAATTCATGAAATTGACATATTTGTCAAAGGTAAAAAGAAAGTAATTAGCTGGTTTATACACATTTGTTTCAAAGGAAAGTAATTGGCACTTGTTTAAAGAACGATAATGGCTACTTCCTTTCTAAGGGAAGCAACTGGCACATGATTACAGACAAATAATGTCTAATTCCTTTCTAAGGGAAGCAACTGGCACATGATTACAGACAAATAATGTCTAATTCCTTTCTAAGGGGAAGCAACTGGCACATGATTACAGACAAATAATGGCTACTTCCTTTCTAAGGGAAGCAACTGGCACATGATTACAGACACATAATGTCTAATTCCTTTCTAAGGCAAGCAACTGGCACATGATTACAGCCAAATAATGTCTAATTCCTTTCTAAGGGAAGCAACTGGCACATGATTACAGACAAATAATGTCTAATTCCTTTCTAAGGGAAGCAACTGGCACATGATTACAGCCAAATAATGTCTAATTCCTTTCTAAGGGAAGCAACTGGCACATGATTACAGACAAATAATGTCTAATTCCTTTCTAAGGGAAGCAACTGGCACATGATTACAGACAAATAATGTCTAATTCCTTTCTAAGGGAAGCAACTGGCACATGATTACAGCCAAATAATGTCTAATTCCTTTCTAAGGGAAGCAACTGGCACATGATTATAGACAAATACTGTCTAATTCCTTTCTAAGGGAAGCAACTGGCACATGATTACAGACAGATAATGTCTAATTCCTTTCTAAGGGAAGCAACTAGCACATGATTACAGCCAAATAATGTCTAATTCCTTTCTAAGGGAAGCAACTGGCATATGATTACAGACACAATGTCTTTCTAAGGGAAGCAACTGGCACATGATTACAGACAAATAATGGGACCAACTGGTGCAGGCATGCTTATCGATGAATAACAGATAATTTATTTCAAGATTAAGGGGAAGCAACTGACAAATGCATACAGGTGAAAATCAGCCAATTTTTTCAAACAGACACAATGGGTATATGTTTATTTCAAAGGGAAATAACATGTACATATATCTAGACAAATAACTGCTAAGTTATTTCAAAGGGAACCGACGATCTATTTATAGGCAAGCAATGGCTAATGTATTTACAAGGGAAGTAACTGGTACATACAATTTATGACCAATTTAATTGAAAGGAAAGCTACTGGTATATTTTCAAAGAAGGATAACAAAATATTATACAAAATGTATATTTTTGGACAGCTTAAACCAATGTGATTGCTTTCTATGCATGTTTTTATGTAAATACAAAATATTCTTATGTTTTCATTGAAAGACAATGCGCTTATCTACACAAACGGATAGATAAAATGCCGATAATTTACAAATACGAGAAACCCTGTTATCAACGAGAGAAAAATCTATTTTTCTGTGGTCTATATAACGTGTGTAAAATCCTTATCTATCTACCTGTATGTTCCTGAACCTATATAACGTGTGTAAAATCCTTATCTATCTACCTGTATGTTCCTGAACCTATATAACGTGTGTAAAATCCTTATCTATCTACCTGTATGTTCCTGAACCTACATAACTTGTGTAAAATCCTTATCTATCTACCTGTATGTTCCTGAACCTACATAACTTGTGTAAAATCCTTATCTATCTACCTGTATGTTCCCGAACCTATATAACGTGTGTAAAATCCTTATCTATCTACCTGTATGTTCCTGAACCTACATAACTTGTGTAAAATCCTTATCTATCTACCTGTATGTTCCTGAACCTATATAATCTTATTTGTGCTAGGATAGTCTTGTTTATTAGTTTGGCTCACTTCAAAACCTTCATTTCTCTGTAATGGCAAAGAAATTAACGCGAATAAATCATTGTTAGCATGTTTTACTTCAATTTTTTGGGACACTCGTTTACAATGCAACTTCGCTTTTTGGAACAGGAATATGACCTTTAAATACACATTTTCTCACCTTTGGCATAGCATAAGCCGGAGCTGTTGGAAAGTCAATGGGATCCAACGCAGCATCTGCAAAACCTGAAATATGCACAACATTTCTATAACTTCCAGTTCATATTATCGGGATGGAACTATGGAATATTTTGAACTAGGACAAAGTTGATTAGTTTTAGATCAAATACTGGTACAGTGGAACCTCCATTAACAGTCACCTCCGGTGAGCGGTCACCTCCGGTAAACGGTCACTTTTATTCCCCCCCCGAGCGATTTTCCTATATATTACACCTCTGTTGAGCGGTCACCTCTCATCTCCGGACAGCGGCCACCAAAGTGACCGTTTTGGGACAAAATTTCCTACCTTAAACAGTCAAAATCCACCAAAAATCAGCAAAATATTTACAGAGATGCGGTCGCGAAAATATGTAACATTCAAATCAGATGTAGACATTGAAAGATTGAATTTACGGAGTGGAAAAAAAGAAATATTTTATTAATAATTATCATTTTTTAATAGTTATATTACAGCTATCAAATGATATTTTGGCCTTAAAAACAATATTGATTAGTTTTTCACATATTTTTACAGAAGTCTCCAATCATACGTGATTATCCGCCTTTATGCGGGAAATTGATGAGTCATCCTGGTTTTCCATTCTATTTTTGAAGAGTGTAAAATACAAAGTCATGGAACCACACAATAGGTTGTTAAATCATAAACAAACTTGGAGTGATCACACAAGGCGCTGAAAACCATTGTTTTGATCGGATTACTGGGATATCAAAGGCCGATTATTCGATCGCATTGTTTGATGAAAGTTAATCTCCTAAGGTAAGCACAATTAGCAAACACCTGCATTTAATTACTCAATAATCAGCTCTTTAAATAAGGCCTTCAGATTCTGTTGTCTCATTTCTTGTTGTTATCATACTATAAGGCAATCCCATTGACAGATTATTGTTATCACAGCTTTTCCAGGCATGCTTGCTTTGAAAATAATTTCTAGTTGTCCAGCAGTCTCCCTCCGTTAAGCAGCCACCTCCCTTAAGCAGCCAATTTGTGCCCTTCCCAAGAGTGGCTGCTTAAGAGAGGTTCCACTGTATATTGTACATGTAAATATGTTGGTAGTAATTATATCAGCATTCTGTTTGTGGTGTTCATTTTTTATTACGGTTCATCTGCCCGAAGGTACAATAGACGAGACCTTCCAGTTTTATGGTAGCTGAAGACCAAAAGAGCTCTTTTAAAGCATTGATTTTCAGGCATCAGTGATCACCCAGGTAGAACAACGGACCTTCTGAAAACAAGTTGGAAAACTTATTCACATGTTACAATCTGTGCAGTCAAAGACGCTAAATGATTTCTACATCAACTTTACCCAGAATTTTTGCAAGAGGTTTAACACCGAGCCTGTCCGCAGCTTTCGCCGACATGAGCACCATGGCACCTGCACCGTCATTCAACGTACTGGCGTTCGCAGCAGTTATGGTCCCTGAAGAGGAGAGAATACATGAAGTATCCAAACTACAACGGAAAGTGTACCCCTAGAGGAGGTACAGATTTCTGAGTAACGGAAAGTGTACCCCTAGAGGAGGTACAGATTTCTGAGTAACGGAAAGTGTACCCCTAGAGGAGGTACAGATTTCCGAGTCATTTTCACCAAAATACAAAAAGGTCCCACGGAGAGTTACCGTTATTTTTCCTTCTTTAGTTTATACAAATTTATTTTTAGCTTGATTGCGAAACAAGTTCTTTCAACTTATATTAATCACTCTCGAGACCTCATTCCTGATGGAATACATTGCCATGAAGGAGAGAGAAGAGACATGTGGAATTTAAATGCCTTGCCTAAGGGCACAATCCTAACAGCTCCAACGGGGCTCAAACTCCGGACCATTCACACCTGAAGCGAACGCGATCCACTGCGCTATCACGACTTCCACTTTTCCATCTTTGTTCTCTATAAATATTTAAATATTTTCAGTACACAACATTTAACACATTCCCTCATAGAAGCACCTCTTGACACCATTACCAATACGACATACATTGACAATGTAGTAGCCAAACCAATGTTCATAAACCCTTTCCCTCATAGAAGCACCTCTTGACACCATTACCAATACGACATACATTGACAATGTAGTAGCCAAACCAATGTTCATAAACCCTTTCCCTCATAGAAGCACCTCTTGACACCATTACCAATACGACATACATTGACAATGTAGTAGCCAAACCAATGTTCATTAACCCTTTCCCTCATAGAAGCACCTCTTGACACCATTACCAATACGACATACATTGACAATGTAGTAGCCAAACCAATGTTAATAATAAAGGCCAGAATCGAATGTAGTGTGTTATTATTTGTATGGGACTATTGATATCCAATATTATTTGTATGGGACTATTGATATCTAATATTATTTGTATGGCACTATTGATATCTAATGTTATTATTTGTATGGCACTATTGATATCCAATATTATTTGTATGGGACTATTGATATCCAATATTATTTGTATGGCACTATTGATATCTAATGTTATTATTTGTATGGGACTATTAATATCTAATGTTATTATTTGTATGGGACTATTGATATCTAATGTTATTATTTGTAAGGGACTATTGATATCTAATGTTATTATTTGTATTATTTGTATGGGACTATTGATATCTAATGTTATTATTTGTATGGGACTATTTATATCTAATATTATTTGTAAGGAACTATTGATATCTAATGTTATTATTTGTATGGCACTATTGATATCTAATGTTATTATTTGTATGGGACTATTGATATCTAATGTTATTATTTGTATGGGACTATTGATATCTAATGTTATTATTTGTAAGGGACTATTGATATCTAATGTTATTATTTGTATTATTTGTATGGGACTATTGATATCTAATGTTATTATTTGTATGGGACTATTGATATCTAATGTTATTATTTGTATGGCACTATTGATATCTAATGTTATTATTTGTATGGGACTATTGATATATAATGTTATTATTTGTATGGGACTATTGATATCTAATGTTATTATTTGTATGGGACTATTGATATCTAATTTTGTTGGGTTTTTTTGTTATTATTTGTATGGGACTATTGATATCTAATATTATTTGTATGGGACTATTTATATCTAATATTATTTGTAAGGAACTATTGATATCTAATGTTATTATTTGTATGGCACTATTGATATCTAATGTTATTATTTGTATGGGACTATTGATATCTAATGTTATTATTTGTAAGGGACTATTGATATCTAATGTTATTATTTGTATTATTTGTATGGGACTATTGATATCTAATGTTATTATTTGTATGGGACTATTGATATCTAATGTTATTATTTGTATGGCACTATTGATATCTAATGTTATTATTTGTATGGGACTATTGATATATAATGTTATTATTTGTATGGGACTATTGATATCTAATGTTATTATTTGTATGGGACTATTGATATCTAATATTATTTGTATGGGACTATTGATATCTAATGTTATTATTTGTATGGGACTATTGATATCTAATGTTATTATTTGTATGGGACTATTTATATCTAATATTATTTGTAAGGAACTATTGATATCTAATGTTATTATTTGTATTATTTGTATGGGACTATTGATATCTAATGTTATTATTTGTATGGGACTATTAATATCTAATGTTATTATTTGTATGGGACTATTGATATCTAATGTTATTATTTGTATGGGACTATTGATATCTAATGTTATTATTTGTAAGGGACTATTGATATCTAATGTTATTATTTGTATGGGACTATTGATATCTAATATTATTTGTATGGGACTATTGATATCTAATGTTATTATTTGTATGGGACTATTGATATCTAATGTTATTATTTGTATGGGACTATTGATATCTAATATTATTTGTATGGGACTATTGATATCTAATGTTATTATTTGTAAGGGACTATTGATATCTAATGTTATTATTTGTATGGACTATTGATATCTAATATTATTTGTATGGGACTATTGATATCTAATGTTATTATTTGTATGGGACTATTGATATCTAATGTTATTATTTGTATGGGACTATTGATATCTAATGTTATTATTTGTATGGGACTATTGATATCTAATATTATTTGTATGGGACTATTGATATCTAATGTTATTATTTGTAAGGGACTATTGATATCCAATATTATTTGTATGGGACTATTGATATCTAATATTATTTGTATGGGACTATTGATATCTAATGTTATTATTTGTAAGGGACTATTGATATCTAATGTTATTATTTGTATGGGACTATTGATATCTAATGTTATTATTTGTATGGGACTATTGATATCTAATGTTATTATTTGTAAGAGACTATTGATATCTAATGTTATTATTTGTATGGGACTATTGATATCTAATGTTATTATTTGTATGGGACTATTGATATCTAATGTTATCATATCGTAGTACATATTCACACGATACATATATACAATGACTTTACAACAGAAATTAATTTCACATGTGTACAATGAAAGATTTGCTTTACCATCTTTTTGAAAGACTGCCTTGAGTGTTGGCACTTTGTCGAAATTAACCCTTTTGTATTCTTCATCTTCTTCTACTATTATAGGGTCACCTGCAAAACAATAAGAATAATAAATATTCAATCCTTCGTACAATCTGTAATTAAAGTTATTAAAGAATTTGATACCCCCATCGGGAGTCGACCCTAGAACGGTAGGGGGGGGGGGTGAATTTATGTCAATGTCCGTAACCACCCAGCCATTTAATACTGAACTCTCAATACGAACATCGTAGCCATTTAATACCGAACTCTCGATACGAACATCGTAGCCATTTAATACCGAACTCTCGATACGAACATCGTAGCCATTTAATACCGAACTCTCGATACGAACATCGTAGCCATTTAATACCGAACTCTCGATACGAACATCGTAGCCATTTAATACCGAACTCTCGATACGAACATCGTAGCCATTTAATACCGAACTCTCGATACGAACATCGTAGCCATTTAATACCTAACTCTCGATACGAACATCGTAGCCATTTAATACCGAACTCTCGATACGAACATCGTAGCCATTTAATACCGAATTCTCGATACGAACATCGTAGCCATTTAATACCAAACTCTCGATACGAACATCGTAGCCATTTAATACCGAATTCTCGATACGAACATCGTAGCCATTTAATACCGAATTCTCGATACGAACATCGTAGCCATTTAATACCGAATTCTCGATACGAACATCGTAGCCATTTAATACCGAATTCTCGATACGAATATCGTAGCCATTTAATATCAAACTCTCGATACGAACATCGTAGCCATTTAATACCGAACTCTCGATACGAACATCATAGCCATTTAATACCGAATTCTCGATACGAACATCGTAGCCATTTAATACCAAACTCTCGATACTAACATCGTAGCCATTTAATACCGAACTCTCGATACGAACATCATAGCCATTTAATACCGAATTCTCGATACGAACATCGTAGCCATTTAATACCAAACTCTCGATACGAACATCGTAGCCATTTAATACCAAACTCTCGATACGAACATCGTAGCCATTTAATATCGAACTCTCGATACGAACATCGTAGCCATTTAATACCGAACTCTCGATACGAACATCGTAGCAATTTAATATCGAACTCTCGATACGAACATCGTAGCCATTTAATATCGAACTCTCGATACGAACATCGTAGCCATTTAATGCCAAACTCTCGATACGAACGTCTTAGCCATTTAATGCCAAACTCTCGATACGAACATCTTAGCCATTTAATACCGAATTCTCGATTCGAACATCGTAACCATTTAATATCGAACTCTCGATACGAACATCGTAGCCATTTAATACCGAACTCTCGATACGAACATCGTAGCCATTTAATATCGAACTCTCGATACGAACATCGTAGCCATTTAATACCGAATTCTCGATACGAACATCGTAGCCATTTAATATCGAACTCTCGATACGAACATCGTAGCCATTTAATGCCAAACTCTCGATACGAACGTCTTGGCCATTTAATGCCAAACTCTCGATACGAACATCTTAGCCATTTAACACCAAACTCTCGATACGAACATCGTAGCCATTTAATACCAAACTCTCGATACGAACATCTTAGCCATTTAATACCAAACTCTCGATACGAACATCGTAGCCATTTAATACCGAACTCTCGATACGAACATCATAGCCATTTAATACCGAACTCTCGATACGAACATTGTAGCCATTTAATACCGAATTCTCGATACGAACATCGTAGCCATTTAATACCAAACTCTCGATACGAACATCGTAGCCATTTAATACCAAACTCTCGATACGAACATCATAGCCATTTAATACCGAACTCTCGATACGAACATTGTAGCCATTTAATACCGAATTCTCGATACGAACATCGTAGCCATTTAATACCGAACTCTCGATGTATTCATTTTATTGTCCACAGAGAAGAAAACCGTCTTACCAATCGATACACAAGCTTTCAGCCTATAAGTACATACAAAATGCTACTTTGCTACTAAAACCTGGACGATCAAAATGTTTACGAAAGAAAGAGAACTGGCTGTTGTAGGGAGATGCTGTTTGTGAGAAGTTGCCATTGGCTGCTACACATTCTGAGTATATGAACATAGAGGCTTTAGTGTATCTTCAACAACAAACAGTTGCCTAAGACATGTACATGAAAAATACGTTTAGGATAACTTGATGTCACTCAATATTTACTCCCGTTGGCAATGTCCACAACACAAGACAGGTAAATCGGCTTAAAAATCAGTAAGCGGTGTTTCGGATTAAATTAAAAATACATTATCATAATATCAATAACTGTAAATTTACCTGAATTACCTGTACGTCTCTGTCAAGTTATCCTGTACTGATAGGTAAAGCCCTTGTACGTCTGTCAAGTTATCCTGTACTGATAGGTATAGCCCTTGTACGTCTCTGTCAAGTTATCCTGTACTGATAGGTATAGCCCTTGTACGTCACTCAAGTTATCCTGTACTGATAGGTATAGCCCTTGTACGTCACTCAAGTTATCCTGTACTGATAGGTATAGTCCTTGTACGTCACTCAAGTTATCCTGTACTGACAGGTATAGCCCTTGTACGTCACTCAAGTTATCCTGTACTGATAGGTATAGCCCTTGTACGTCACTCAAGTTATCCTGTACTGATAGGTATAGCCCTTGTACGTCACTCAAGTTATCCTGTACTGATAGGTATAGCCCTTGTACGTCACTCAAGTTATCCTGTACTGATAGGTATAGCCCTTGTACGTCACTCAAGTTATCCTGTACTGATAGGTATAGCCCTTGTACGTCACTCAAGTTATCCTGTACTGATAGGTATAGCCCTTGTATGTCATTGTCAAGTTATCCTGTACTGATAGGCATAGCCCTTGTACATCACTGTCAAGTTATCCTGTACTGATAGGCATAGCCCTTGTACGTCTCTGTCAAGTTATCCTGTACTGATAGGCATAGCCCTTGTACATCACTGTCAAGTTATCCTGTACTGATAGGTATAGCCCTTGTATGTCATTGTCAAGTTATCCTGTACTGATAGGCATAGCCCTTGTACGTCACTGTCAAGTTATCCTGTACTGATAGGTAAAGCCCTTGTATGTCACTGTCAAGTTATCCTGTACTGATAGGTATAGCCCTTGTATGTCATTGTCAAGTTATCCTGTACTGATAGGCATAGCCCTTGTACATCACTGTCAAGTTATCCTGTACTGATAGGCATAGCCCTTGTACGTCTCTGTCAAGTTATCCTGTACTGATAGGCATAGCCCTTGTACATCACTGTCAAGTTATCCTGTACTGATAGGTATAGCCCTTGTATGTCATTGTCAAGTTATCCTGTACTGATAGGCATAGCCCTTGTACGTCACTGTCAAGTTATCCTGTACTGATAGGTAAAGCCCTTGTATGTCACTGTCAAGTTATCCTGTACTGATAGGTATAGCCCTTGTATGTCATTGTCAAGTTATCCTGTACTGATAGGCATAGCCCTTGTACATCACTGTCAAGTTATCCTGTACTGATAGGTATAGCCCTTGTATGTCACTGTCAAGTTATCCTGTACTGATAGGTATAGCCCTTGTATGTCATTGTCAAGTTATCCTGTACTGATAGGTATAGCCCTTGTATGTCATTGTCAAGTTATCCTGTACTGATAGGCATAGCCCTTGTACATCACTGTCAAGTTATCCTGTACTGATAGGTATAGCCCTTGTACATCACTGTCAAGTTATCCTGTACTGATAGGCATAGCCCTTGTACGTCACTGTCAAGTTATCCTGTACTGATAGTTATAGCCCTTGTACGTCTCTGTCTAGTTATCCTATACGTACAGAAGTAATGGATATGTGGACATCCCCATTTTTCTCACCAAAATTGGTGAACTGTAAATCTATAACCGCATGATCTACCTACCCTTCCTCTGAGGTATTTGTACTGGTACAATTTCGTTCTTAAGCAGTCCAGCCTCGATCGATTGTTTCGTCAACTTGTAGCTCCTTATGGCGTATTCATCCTGAGCAGCACGAGTTATGTTGAACTTCTTTGCAGTAGCTTCTGCACAAACACCCTAAAGTAAATCGAGGATTCAATGCAAGAGACTCTCCTACTTATCGACTTGTTTGCGTTTTGTTTTAGGACCCATTAACCCATTTCATTCTGAATACATTTAAAGGCTTTTGCAAACAACATAGATCCAAATCAGCCGCAGCACTTGTATATATAACTATGGATTTCAATCCTGTTCACAAGTGCTGGTATATATAATACATGACATTTAGCACTGTATACATACAGCACTTGTATATATAATACATGACATTTAGCACTGTATACATACAGCACTTGGTATATATAATACACGACATTTAGCACTGTATACATACAGCACTTGTATATATAGTACATGACATTTAGCACTGTATGCATACAGCACTGGTATATATAATACATGACATTTAGCATTGTATACATACAGCACTTGTATATATAATACATGACATTTAGCACTGTATACATACAGCACTGGTATATATAATACATGACATTTAGCACTGTATACATACAGCACTTGGTATATATAATACATGACATTTAGCACTGTATACATACAGCACTTGTATATATAATATATGACATTTAGCACTGTATGCATACAGCACTGGTATATATAATACATGACATTTAGCATTGTATACATACAGCACTTGTATATATAATACATGACATTTAGCACTGTATACATACAGCACTGGTATATATAATACATGACATTTAGCACTGTATACATACAGCACTTGGTATATATAATACATGACATTTAGCACTGTATGCATACAGCACTTGTATATATAATACATGACATTTAGCACTGTATACATACAGCACTTGTATATATATATACAACTATGGATTTCAGTCCTGTTCACAATTGCTGGTATATATAATACATGACATTTAGCACTGTATACATACAGCACTTGTATATATAATACATGACATTTAGCACTGTATACATACAGCACTGGTATATATAATACATGACATTTAGCACTATATGCATACAGCACTTGTATATATAATACATGACATTTAGCACTGTATACATACAGCACTTGTATATATAATACATGACATTTAGCACTGTATGCATACAGCACTTGGTATATATAATACATGATATTTAGCACTGTATACATACAGCACTGGTATATATAATACATGACATTTAGCACTGTATACATACAGCACTTGTATATATAATACATGACATTTAGCACTGTATGCATACAGCACTTGTATATATAATACATGACATTTAGCACTGTATACATACAGCACTGGTATATATAATACATGACATTTAGCACTGTATACATACAGCACTTGTATATATATATACAACTATGGATTTCAGTCCTGTTCACAATTGCTGGTATATATAATACATGACATTTAGCACTGTATACATACAGCACTTGTATATATAATACATGACATTTAGCACTGTATACATACAGCACTGGTATATATAATACATGACATTTAGCACTGTATACATACAGCACTTGTATATATAATACATGACATTTAGCACTGTATGCATACAGCACTTGTATATATAATACATGACATTTAGCACTGTATACATACAGCACTTGTATATATAATACATGACATTTAGCACTGTATGCATACAGCACTTGGTATATATAATACATGATATTTAGCACTGTATACATACAGCACTGGTATATATAATACATGACATTTAGCACTGTATACATACAGCACTTGTATATATAATACATGACATTTAGCACTGTATGCATACAGCACTTGTATATATAATACATGACATTTAGCACTGTATACATACAGCACTTGGTATATATAATACATGACATTTAGCACTGTATGCATACAGCACTTGTATATATAATACATGACATTTAGCACTGTATACATACAGCACTTGTATATATATATACAACTATGGATTTCAGTCCTGTTCACAATTGCTGGTATATATAATACATGACATTTAGCACTGTATACATACAGCACTTGTATATATAATACATGACATTTAGCACTGTATACATACAGCACTGGTATATATAATACATGACATTTAGCACTGTATGCATACAGCACTTGTATATATAATACATGACATTTAGCACTGTATACATACAGCACTTGTATATATAATACATGACATTTAGCACTGTATGCATACAGCACTTGTATATATAATACATGACATTTAGCACTGTATACATACAGCACTGGTATATATAATACATGAATTTAGCACTGTATACATACAGCACTTGTATATATAATACATGACATTTAGCACTGTATGCATACAGCACTTGTATATATAATACATGACATTTAGCACTGTACATACAGCACTTGGTATATATAATACATGACATTTAGCACTGTATGCATACAGCACTTGTATATATAATACATGACATACATACAGCACTTGTATATATAATACAACATTTAGTCCTGTTCACAATTGCTGGTATATATAATACATGACATTTAGCACTGTATACATACAGCACTTCATACACTTGTATATATGCATACACATGAAGATTAATACTGTTTACAAATGCTGATATATAGGTATGAGACTTACAAACAACATAGCTCCAAATCAGCCACAGCATGATGCTGTGTGCTGATCAGGATCTATGTTGTTTGCTACATAGCCAAGTGTCTTAGCAAGATCATCTGAATAGCAAACAGCATAGAGCCTGATCAGATGGTACGTTCCATGGCGGCTGATCTGGCTCTATGTTCTTTGCAAATACTGTTTGAATGGTATCCAGAATGAAATGGGTTAACACCTGGATGTCTCCATTTGTTTATCCGTTAGCAGGATTACACAAGTTACTGACGGACTTTCATGAAATTTGGTGTAAGGGTCGACTGCGGGCCGAGGACAAACACACTAGATTTTGGAGGTGATCCGGTATTTTTTTAACCCTTTGCACGCTAGCGGCTTTTGCAAACAGCATAGAGCCAAATCAGGCGGAACGTTCTGTGCATAACACTGCATCTGATCAGTCTCTATGCTGTTTGCTATTCGGATATAAACACTTGGCTGAGTAGATAACAATTGATGCCGCGGCTTATCTGTCTCTATGCTGTTTGCTATTCGGATATAAACACTTGGCTGAATAGATAACAATTGATGCTGCGGCATATCTGTATCTATGCTGTTTGCTATTCGGATATAAACACTTGGCTGAATAGATAACAATTGATGCCGCGGCTTATCTGTATCTATGCTGTTTGCTATTCGGATATAAACACTTGGCTGAATAGATAACAATTGATGCCGCGGCATATCTGGATCTATGCTGTTTGCTATTCGGATATAAACACTTGGCTGAATAGATAACAATTGATGCCGCGGCATATCTGGATCTATGCTGTTTGCTATTCGGATATAAACACTTGGCTGAATAGATAACAATTGATGCCGCGGCATATCTGGATCTATGCTGTTTGCTATTCGGATATAAACACTTGGCTGAATAGATAACAATTGATGCCGCGGCATATCTGGATCTATGCTGTTTGCTATTCGGATATAAACACTTGGCTGAATAGATAACAATTGATGCCGCGGCATATCTGGATCTATGCTGTTTGCTATTCGGATATAAACACTTGGCTGAATAGATAACAATTGATGCCGCGGCATATCTGAATCTATGTTGTTTGCAAATATGATTTTATTTACTCAGCGTGCAAAGGGTTAAAAGAATTCTCCACCATTGTGAGATATGTTAACATTTTTAGACTTAGCGGACTAGAGAAGGCTTGCTATCTCGGATAGAGTAGAGGATGATACAGAGCTTGAGTACAATACCCGCCTGCTAATCATTCTAGTGTGCTTGTTGTGGGGCTTAAAGTCGCACTAACATCTTAAGTCATGTGGCGACTGGTAGAGGAAAACCGTGTGTGTTTCTCGGGGTCAAGCATGGACGGGCAACCTTATAGAACCACTGACTTCCCGCAAGTCAACTGGATATCTACCTCAGCAGTGCGTGGGCATGGGATTTGAAGTTAACGACCATAACCACAGACCTTATTTGATAGTCTCACCAACGTGAAGACTTGTAAACATTTATAATTATTAAAACGGCCATGCTACACGTTAAAATCTCTTTATGCGTTTTGATTTCTTCAGTTGTAAAAAGAATGCTATAATTCATATGCAAATTGATCAAGTGTTAACTTTAGCAAACAACCATTTACAGAGTTATTGGTGATTTTGTTTAAGACTACCCATAAAGGGAGGTAATTTACAAATGCTTATTTCACAAAAGCAGGTTCGTTTGTGGTCATACTCTCCGAATTTTGCTTTTTATCGTAATAATTTATTATTGAAAAATGAAAATATAAGTAAATAATCACAACATCTAATCATCCGCTCCTTACAATAATCACAACATCTCGGTGTGCAGCACACTAAGTAAATGAAATATGGGGCTTTAAGGTGAACAGCAAGAATACTGCAGTACGTTAGAAAGACACATTTCTAGTTTGCGGTTATGCAGATTCACATATCATTTTTAAAATTTATAAAGCAGAAGCGATTTTGTTTAGTTTGTGCAGATTCATATATCGTTTTAGGGTCATAAGGTCGATGCTATTTTGCACAGTTTGTGCAGAATCACCTGTCGTTTTAGGGTCATAAGGTTGATGATATTTTGCACAGTTTGTGCAGATTCACCTGTCGTTTTAGGGTCATTCATATATTCATAAGGTAGACACTATTCTGTTTAGTTTGTGCAGATTCACCTGTGATTTTAGGGTCATGCATATATTCATAAGGTAGATGCTATTCTGTTTAGTTTGTGCAGATTCACCTGTGGTTTTAGGGTCATTCACTTTTAAAATTGTTCACGATACTATACAACCAATAATTGCATGCACACAGTTGATTTCTCACCAACTACAATATGAATATTTGATGCTTATATATATAACACACACAAATTTACATGACCTTTTTATATTTAGAAGAAAATCTTTAGACCTAAAATTCCTTAGATTTTAGCAGCAACACTTTTGGGATACTTGTACATATTTTAACCCCTGCTATAAAACATACAATAACCATTTTTCATCAACACTCTAACAGAGTTACGCACAGAGCGTGCCGTGCTATACCGCCAGTCGGCAGTTTACCTAACAACACCTTTCCTGGGCAGGCTCCAGCGGTTAACCAGTACTTGGTACACCAACCTCCGTAAGAAACTTCAACCTTTTTCATATAAACAGAAACGAACCAGTTACAATCAGTGATGATAGGTTACAGTGATATATACCAGTCAGCGACATTAACCACTCGATCACAGAGGCAAATAAATTAGTATTTCACCAATGGCAATAACTTCCACTGCCGGGAGCCTCATTTTACTACAAAACACAGCCGCACAACCACTTACATTAGTGAAAAATGTTAGGAAAATAGTTCCGTGTAGTTCAGGTTAGTTTCTGTCTGCTGTCAAAATTGATAATGACAGACAAAACAATTCATTAAAACATACCTATCAGAAAATAGCTAAAATACAAAAAAACTACATGCAACCGTAGAGGAATACAATGTGTTATTGTTATATTTCGGGTTTTACGCCTGCATCAACACCATTTTGGGCTATATCGCCGGCGGGCAGTTTACCTAACAACACCTTTTCTGGGCAGGCTCCAGCAGTTAACCAGTACTTGGGTGCACCAACCTCCGTAAGAAACTGCCAACTTTTTCATATAAATGAGACACGGCCTGAGCGGAGCTCGAACCCGTGACCATCAGTAATGATAGGTTACAGTGGTATACAAGTCAGCGACCGTAACCACTGCAGACTAAGGAATACAATGTGAAAAAGAAAATGGCATGACATTTGGTTCAAATCTTGATATAAAATAAAGTTGTGGACTATACATGTAATGATGATGTGAACAATAAGAATTTCTTATTCATATAAATGCGTCTCTTAAATTGATAATAAAAGTATACCGACGTCATAAGGGACCAAAATTACAAATTATAGAACGTCATTAATGTTGGTGCGACGTTTCAAATGTTTTTTGAAAAACATCAGTCTATATGAGCAGCAGGGGGGGTGAGCAACAATAAATGGAAGCCTCCGCGCCCCCCGTTGAGCCCTCCCTCCATGTTCCGGGTGAACAGACCTCTTAATTTGGGTCGAGGAGGCTCCTAGCCCCATTTCAGACAGCCAAAAAACACCCATATATGAGCCAGGGGACGGACCACAACCCTCGCCGGCCCAGGGCTCTCGGACACTACGTGCCAAAACAGATATGACAAACCACTTACCTGTCGGGGGTGAATCTCAATGATTATTAAGCCTTTTGGTCGTACCCCGGGCGCCTAATATTAGAGATATTATTTAAGAACCCTTTTTTTCCCCTTAAGTCGAAAATGTTTAATATTCTGGAGCACTAGGGATTGCTCGAGGCGTGTAATTGGGAGGACTTTCACGTTCGAGAGGACCTCCCCACATACATAAACACACTACGCGCTTAGTTGTTTTAACACTTTTTTTCTCTCGTCCGATCTACCGTCAGCGATTAATTTATCGATGTTGGCCTTCGATAATACATCGGGAGATGCTCTACATTTAGTTCGGATATCCTCTTTTAAGGATTGGTATCGATCCCATTCTTCGCATACTATTTTAAATTCGGGGTCGGATATTACGTTATCCCGAATAGCTTCGCTTATTATGAGATCGATACAGTTTTTCTTAGATTGGGCGGCAATCGCTATACGATCGTGTTTTTTACTTTTATTTTCTAGATGGCGTACGACTTTTCTTCCTACCATGCATAAAAGTCCGCTAGCCGCGGCAGCTACACCCAATCCTATAGCTATCGGAGTTCCTACGATCGTCGTTGTTATAGTAACGCTTCCGACTCCTCTAACTATAGAACCCGTAGCGAATATTGTATTAGCTCCTTCGATGATATTCGCTAATCGTTTATATTTTTTAGATATAGTTACCCGATTATTACGTTCGTTATGTAGTAAGGTTTGAATCTCTACGATTCTCCCCATTCTAAAAATCGAGGGATCTACATTAATCTCTTCCGTTATAGGTATAGTTGGGTATAACGCCATCTTTTTTTTTTACTCTTTCATATTATAAATCTAGTTCAACTATTATAGCTACAACACTAATAGCGTCTAACGGTCTAGCCGAAGTCGTTACAAAGTTTATAACATTACCCGCCATCACTTCAATAGGATTAGCAAAAACTATATACGCCGATCGAACGTCCTTAATTTTTGTAATACTTTCTTTTTGTGTAATTCCGTTAATTACGGGATGTACCGTAATCGTATCTAAACCATCACCTCCGCTACCAGTTTTTATGGAAGAAATAGACATGCGTAAAATTATACCCGCTATAGTCATAGGGTATCCGGAATATTTATTATTAGCGCTATTACCGAATGCCCATCCCAATACATCGCGTAAAGGATCCCTTTCCTCGGCCCATATAGTAATAATATCTTTTTTAGGTTTATTTAATATAGTTGACGTTACGGCAATTAATCCGTCTAAGTGTTTTTCTAGAGCATTTAATTTACGAGTATCCGAATCGGGTTTATTTAATATAGTCGACGTTACGGCAACTAATCCATTTAATTGTTTTTCTATACTATTTAATTTAGCCGATTTGGATTTATCTAATATATTTGACGACGTTATGGCTATAAATTTATTTAATCGTTTTTCTAGATCATTTAATTTACCGTTACCTTTAATATATTCTTTATGACTACCCGGCCCGTAAATACTCATTTTACTTCGAGTACTACGGAGATCGGAAATTCGTGATTGTCTAACTTTCTTCCGTTATCATCTCTGATAGTAATATCCAATTCGTTAATACAACCGCGTTCCAAATGTTTGAATTCTGGATTAGGATAATCTATAACAACGGGTTCCCCGAAGAAAGCATTTCCCGCGTCTATTATCTTAAGGAGTGTACTCGGAGCTCCATCACATACGTTATACGACGTATTTAATTGTTCTAAGTGCACTCGAATAGTTTTAGTTAAGGCAAAACTTACCGGTTTTTCGCCGACGTATATACTGGGTTCCAACCAACCTTTATTAGCGTTATACGTTTTAAATATACCTAGTATGTCACACATACCAGGTGTCATAGTTATTTTTTCGCGTTTGACATTTAGGGTTGCGATTCCATTAGATTTACAAATGCTGATACTCGCGAAGTCGGTAAATTCTGTATCTATAAATGTTTGTAAATCCTCGAAATTCCATAAACCCGGTGATAATTTTACCGCGACCACAGTACCATCCTTTATGTACCCGAACCCCTCACCGTCATTCATATTATACCAACCGACCGTAAGTGTTATTGATCTGAGGCCAACGCGTAGATCCCCGCCGCGGTTATCAATATATTGTTGGAGGCTTGTGGCCTCACCCCTTTGAACATCGGTGATTGTTTGAAACATAGTTATAATAAAATATGGCTAATACTTTAAATAGAACTTTCGGCTATAATCCTTCGGTTACTTATAAAACCGGTGGTGTATATAAACGCCAGATTGCGGCCGTGAACCTAACCACCCTGATGATCACGGTCGGCCCGAACGAGGTCTTCTACACCTAGGTTACGAATATCTGGCGAAAATACAGGCTACCTCCTGTCAAGACGGACACCATGGCGCAGGCTTGGAACAACACACCGATGCAATTCTGGCAGAATCAGCTCAACTTCGCCGTATGGTGTGCCACAACCGGCTGCGGTGTGTCGTTCGAAGACCATCTGAACGGTGTAAGTGTCCAAAACGAACCGCTGATGCAATCGGTCTATATCTTCCACGTCTACTATACTATTAGGAGGATTTTAGACGAATTACGAGTCTCGCTACCGCAGGATAATAATTTCGATCCCTTCTCAAATACGTACGACAGACGGGCCTATGAGCGGATATGCGCAGAGTTTGACGTGAGTCCGATGACCGACTGGCAGCAGAAGAGCTACCAGAACAGCAACGGGCTCGGTGATGTCTACACCCTAAGTCACAGCACGAGGGCGCGGACGAGCATGGCAGACCACGCACAAATATTATCGGTCAATGTCGGTAATTTAGATCGGTCGTCGGCGACCTTCGGTCCTGAGGTCCCCGGTGAGTTTCATACGCCTTTCCTAGCTAAAGCATATTACGCTCCTCCGGTGAAAGCTCATATTGATCATATTCTGCAGGATCCGGGCGTAGACGGCGCCTGGAGCACATTTGTGTTAGATAAGTCGAACAGGTTCACCCGGGCCGGTGTTTCCCGCCTGAATGATTCAATCCGGACCTATGTCTGGGCTCTCCTGGGAGCCCAGTCACAGACGAGGTCCTGCATCGTGGGAGTTGGCACGGCATTTGACGCACAGAAGCAGTTTCTAGCGAATGTCGAGGACGCCATAAACTCCCCGGTGGACATCCCATAGGCAATCGTCTTCGGCCACAGCCTCTACATGGCACCGAGCGACATGTTGCTGCAAATCGGTCATCAGGCCGGATACAACAATGAAATCGTGATAGCTAGCTCCAACCTGTCCTTAGGTCGCAATGACGATGTCAACGGGGTGGCTGATATACCAACAACTCACGGGAGCTTCTCCGCAGCGCCGGGTCTACATAAAAAGATTACCGAGTCGGGACGACGGCCGGAACCAGGCTCACCGGCAGCGGTTCCCACGGGAACGACTGATTAAGAACAGCATGAAGATGAGAAAAATGCGCTCATTGTGGTTGGCGTCATCTCAGGGTTGGCAATTCTTTGGCTACTAACCTAGGCCGCGCCAGGTTGCAACATACAGTAGCCCGCCGACGGCAACGATAAGTGCCCATATATTTTCTGAGAGCCACCCCACCGTCTTACTCAAGAAGGTGAGGAGCCATGAGGCAATGCCACCGATAATACCAGGAAGCGCTGCCGCAGCCTTTCCGGCGAGTTTTGCCAGTACCCTACCAAAAGATTTCAACACCTTTTTAGCCCACTCCTTGATGCCCTCCTTAGCGGGAACCGCTGCAGCTGCCCCCGCAGCAGCCCCGCCTGTAAGTGCCAGCACAAGCGTACTCACAATAAACCCGAGTGCAGTCATAATGCTTACTATTGTGACGCCCTGCTCTCTGAACAACGTGCGAAGACGCTCGCCGAGAGTGGTGTCCTCATGGAGGGCCCGTGATATAGTTTCGCGGATCCGATTGATTTGTGTACGGAGCGCCTCCCGGTTGGCAGAGGCGGCCTCCAAGCGGGCTGCTCTTTCATCCTGCGACCCCCGCAGGCGCTCAGTGATCCGCTCCTTATCGTGTGTTGTGTCGGCCTCTTATAGTTTTCTGTTTTCTAGCTCTATATGTTTATCGAGCTCCGTTAGTCTGGCGAGGTTGTTGGTTAGCTCGCCCCGGACCGTCTGCATGGTTTTATTAAGCCCGCGGAGTTCACGAAGGTTTAACGGCGGATCATCCATTGTGCTGAGTATGTCTTCTATCTGATTATCGGTGAACGTCGTCTCCATTTTGTTAATAACATCGGTGGCGATTTGCGGGATCTCGTTGAGCTCAACTGTTTTTAGTTTGGTTGCTGATCCACCTAGCTCAGTGCTAACTCTATTGAGGGCCTCTGCTACCTTGGGGGGTATATCATTTTTTTTACTTCGCTTCCAATCCGTGAATCCAAGCTCGTCTCTGATGATTTGGCCGCCACCCCGCTTCCCAGCAATGGTACTTAATGCGAGTGGCTTGCCGGTGCGGGCATTGACAATCTCGAAGTTAGTGGCGGATTTCAGTTGCAATCTACCGTACCGATTCAATTCAAACTTGGAGGAGTCACGGCCACCCGACGGGACCATGTCTTGTTTTGCCAGTTCGCCGTAGTAGGCATCTACGGCGGATCCGAGCAGTTCCTGACTAAGAGGCCTGATGACCCCCCAGGAGTGACATTTTCGTACGCCTGCGTCCCGACAGGTAAAGTATCGGGATACTCGATGAATGATGTAGTGTCTTCTATATTGTCTGCTACATCGTCGTCTACAACATCATAGCGTCCGAAATCATCCATACCAAAGTCTGCCATCGTATTGAAGGCTACCACATTTGGGTTCAATATAGTAATGGCTTCAACTCAATACGGACGCAAACTCAATCCATACCGCAGGCTGCGGGAGCCCCTCGGGGCAAAGGGCATACGACAGAGCGTGGTCATTACGAACAACCCCTCGACGATTGACCAGAACCAGCAGCTCTTGGTCCGCTTTCCCAACCTCGGAGCTAACGACGTGATTGTGCCAGGGACCGTTCGCCTCGCTTTCACGATCTCACTGACGTCGACAGACGTAAATCGAACCGTCGTCCAGAACCTGGGCCGCGCCATAGTCAAGAAAACGACTATCAAAATCAGTGGTAATGAGATTATGTCTATCGACGACTCCGATGTCTACTACTGTTACCAAGATCTCTGGAAGACTGCACAAGAGCGCAGAAATGCTGTCTATCAGGGCATTGACACTAGCACCAATCAGAACGTAACCAGACGTAGAATCGATGCTGGTAACAAGGTAGATACTGTTGCAGAGCACAACGCAATTTCTGCGGCATACGGTAATCGCTATCACATCCCACTCGACTTTGAGCTGCTGGAGAGCCATATGCCATTATATCAAAGCGCACTGGCAGACCGCCTGGAATACGAACTAACGTTCAACGACTATAGCCGTGTTATCATCGCTACAGACGTGAACTCGACGTATGCGGTGGAAAACATTTCACTGGAGTACGACATGGTCACGCTGCCCGACCTCGCACGGAGGATTAGAGAGCAGTATACCGGGCGGCTTGCAATCCTTTATGACAGAGTTCTTCGTCATCGCAAAATAACGAAAAACAAAAACGACACCCTGTGGAACATTAATATCAACGTCCCGGCCCGCTCGATGAAGGGAATCCTGATGCTGTTCGAGGAGGCCGAGGCTAGAGAAACCGAAAGCTTCTACAATCCCAAAATTACCAAGGTTGAGGTGACAATTGAGGGTGTCCCCAACCAGCTGTACAGCCAAGGCATGCGCGCCTACCAGCAGTGGGATGAAGCCAAAAAGCAGTTTGCATGCGGCTCTAAACACGCCCCAGAGGTTGCTGCGGTAGCCAAAGACCTACAACTCTCGGACGTCTCTCTGGCAGAGTTCCTAACTTCGAAATACGCATTGTGGCTCGATTTGCGGACCAGCGATGATGACCAACTCCATGGTAATGGGCGCAGAGTGGAGAATGCCAGCGAGGGTGTAACAATCCAGATAGCTAAAGAAGCAGACACCGATGGCGCATTGAACGTGTATCTATACATTATTACAGATGCACAGCTCAACATTGAAGATGGTAGATTCGTCAGTGCGCTCTACTGATCTATTACCCCGCGACCCCCACTCGGCCATCATATGCGGTCAGACTGGTTGCGGTAAAACTGTATTCATACTGGACTTGCTCGAGGGTCCCTACCGCGGGATCTTTCGGCACATAGTTATCCTCTGCACTACGATTGCGCATAACGCAACTTACCAGAACCGCCCTTGGATCTGGAGGGATCCCGAGGTCTACATACTAGACCCCTGTGAAAATTTACATACCTGGCTGCGGGTATTCTACACCATGTTCCAGGGTGATCCCACCCTGTACGTGATTGACGACTGCTCGGCCAAGGTAGCTATGACTAAAAAGAAGGACATGCTGTCAGAACTGGCCTTCAGCGGACGGCATGCGCTGCAAAGCGTCTGGGTGTTGACCCAGAAATACAACTCAGTTCTGAAGGATCTCCGCGAGCAGACACGTTGGGTCGCGATCTTTCACTGCAAAGATCGTGACTCCTTCGAAGAATGCCTTCGAGAAAATGATGTCATTCCTACGTATGAAGAGCGAGCCAAGATACGGCAGACTCTTGCAGGAACAAAACATAGCAAGCTGCTGTTAAAGACTGACCAACCAGTTGCTTATAAAGTGCTATCCAATAGCTTAGTATGTGGGTAGCAATTTTACTGACCAACCAATTGCTTATAAAGTGCTATCCAATAGCTTAGTATGTGGGTAGCAATTTTACTAATCAACCAGATCATAATTTCCACCACATTGGGTTGGTTAGCGTGGCAGTATGTTAGACTTAAGAGGCGAGTACGGATAGCGCTAAGAAAAATGAACTGCGACGAACTTCTTGATCAGTTGATGGATGCCGCGCCCCCGATTGATGGGCCGATGGAAACATCGGTCCCGACGTCGGGAGACGAGAGCGCCCGTCAAGAAAACAAGCGTCAACGACTTGCAGCCCTAGCAGCAGGAGGGCAGACTGAACAATATCTAGGACGACAACTCACAACCGAGCATATTGACAATATGGCAAATAATACTATCGAGAAGCTCTACGCGCGCTATGAAGCGAGACTCGGGGCCGCGATGACAAAAACCTTAGGGGCCGCAGTCATTCAGTTCTACGCAACAGTAGCAAGTATGTTTCTACCCATACAACCAGAAAATCAACCGGGGCTAATTGCCGACCTTGAAGCTGATCCGTTCATCAACCACGCGTTAAGCACAGCCACGTGCGAGCTATATCACAGGTATGGCATGTACCTTGCACCGCTTACCGCTGCGTTAACCACTGCGAAGCATTGCCAATTTGGACACGTATGCCCGCTTACCATAGCTAACGATGTCTACACCGGAGAGAGTGACAGATCCTGTAGTTCTGACACCGGAGGAGACGCCTGCGAAGCTGCAAACAACACGACGGAAGGATCCTAAAAAACAAGCGGCAGGACGGGCAGGGGCTGCGGCTCGGAAGGCCAAGGAAGATAAAATACGTGCCGAGCTCAGAGATGCTAAAGCCACGTTGCAAACATCGAAACCCTCAGTTGCTGTCACCCCGGTGGAACAGGGCAACGCTGGAGAACTAACGGTTGTCGCCCCACAGCATGTTTCAGCGGTGGAAACCGAGACGAAACACTGGTACCAGTGTAGCGAGGTCTGGACCCCGTGGATCGTTAGCGGTCTTGCATGTGCCTTATGGGTTGTTGTGAACAGTAGACGGGAGGCTCATAAACCAATACCCGCCCGAGCTAACATTGTCGTTCCGACAGCGAGTCATTTAAAGACTTCGCTTGACCCATTCTATATGCAATAGTCGCGCGAAGAAAAACAATGTCTACTGACGGAAAAATGTTGGCCAATGCGGCGTATCATTCGGTTGTGGTATCTGGCCTGGCTGTGGGTTATGCACGCCTGTGTAAGATGGCCTTCAAAACAGCTACCCCCAAGCTGGACTTCAATGGCTATGACGTCGGCATGGTAGTTATTGATGTGGGCCTGGCCATGGCCACGAAAGATATGCTAATTAAACATGGAATCATACCTGCAGATATCATGAAGTAGACGTATGTATAACAACGATGGTCTCGATCGCAATGCTAGTTGGGGGTGCCCTGGCCAACGCCCTGGCCTTCAGCGGTAGCAACTACATATTCTCGATGATGCGAAACTCGGGCGTTGAAGAGGAGCGCAAACGGCACGATACAGCAGTAGAACAGCTCCAGGTCGCGCAGTCAGCATGGTCCAACAAACGGGCTGAACGCCTTGATTGGATTAACGAAGAACTCCGCCGTCAGGGTCATGCCGTGCAAACTTTCCGGGACGTCGACACGGCGATCCGTGAGTACGCGCAGGCATTTCCGCATGTCGCGCCGCTGGGGTCGGAACGACAGCCCCGGCTCTCCGACTTCTATACACCTAGCGATGACCAGAAAGATCGTGAGATTGTCTTCGTCGTCCTGGGGATGACCGCGACAATCCTCGTGGTATACAAATTCGCTAAGTAATTGTCTCGCTTGAGATTTTGTTTCCTTTCAATATAGATATGGGTTTATCAGAGGAGCTGTATTTTGCAATGCTTGATGTCGGGTACTGTGCCAAGCGAAACAAACATCCTGGCCCACTTGGTCATACTATGATAAACACGGCGCAGCGATTCCTAGAGTCGTGGCGTACCAATCACTCTTCTGTACAGAAATTCGCTACCAGGGTCCTATCAGGCCCAACTGACCTTAGAGCTACAACTGGGTTGCTAGATCCGATGACACGCAGGGCATGTTGGAGACTCATAGGATTATTAGAATACATTCGCGCGTTGGATAGCGAAACAGCCATGTCACAAGCTTAGCTTATACCATGACCGACAGTAATCTTAGCTCGCTATACTACAGTCCCCGCGGTTACTGGAAGGGACTCGCAGCCATAAAAAACCTCGCCGTGGCCGCTAAGGTCTCCGAAGATGTGACACGGGGTTGGCTGAAGAAGCAGGCCATCTGGCAGATCTACCTCCCCGCCCCACGACACATACCGCGACCCAAGTTCGACGTACCGGTGCCAAACGACGTCCACCAGGCCGACCTCCTATTTCTACCTCACGACAGGGCGGGTCGCAAAACGTTCAAGTACGCCCTCACCATCGTTGACGTGGCCTCCCGGTACAAAGAGGCAGAGCCCCTGGCCACAAAAGAGGCTAAGGAGGTCTCAGCCGCCCTTGAAAGGATTTACAGGCGGAGCCCCCTGAAATGGCCAAAGTTGCTTCAGGTCGATCCGGGGCGCGAGTTCATGGGTGCGGTGAACCAACAGCTGGCCAAACACGGTGTCTCTGTCAGGCGTGGCCGTGTGGATATCCATCGAGACCAAGGGATTGTGGAGCGTTTCAATCGCACCCTGGCAGAGCGGCTCTTTGGGCACCAATACGCCCAAGAGATGAGACTTCCATCTGGAGAACGATCGGCTGAATGGGTGGCTCGGCTGCCTGCCGTGGTTGCGGCTTTGAACGGCGAAGTGACCAGATTGACCGGTAAGAAACCTTCTAATGCCATGAAGGCCAAGAGTGTGGCGCAAAAGCCCTCATCCGTGGTCGCAGCTTCGTCGCACCGTCCCGTTGGCTCGTCGGAGCGAAAGCTCCCCTCGGGTGTTGGCGTTCGCTACCTCTACCAACCCGGCGAACTGGAGGGTGGCCGTCGTCGTGCGACCGACCCTGTGTGGTCCCTCCAGGTATACTGGCTTGGTCGCTCGGTTACCAAACCTGAAGAGCCCGTGCTCTACTATCTGCTGGATGGCCCTCAGCGGGGGTTTGTCCGGGAAGAGCTGCTTGTGGTGCCTCCTGATACCGTGCTGCCACCTGATGGGGTTCTTAAACGTTGAGGACCGCGTAACCCCTTTTTCTGTTGCATTCCAGGCACGTCAGCCGGATATTGTCACGAGTATGGCCTCGGGTGTTGTCCAACCGGTCGACACTGAACTGCTGAGTATCTTTGGGTTAGTATACCCAGAGGAGCTCAATGTTGCATGCCGCGCAGCGGTTCTGCTGGCCGTCTTTGAGTGCGAGGATGTGATCGACCTTGAGATTGAATCCCTGGAGACCTTTGACCTGATCATGGCGCTTGTATGCCACAAGCTTTCTCTGGATGACTTTGCGGAGCTGCTGCTCAGTGAGTGGCTCTGCCACATCGGAACCCTCTTCCGGTGGGCAGACTACTCGTTCGAGCTGGTGCATGTACTCCACGCGGCTGACGGCGAGGTATGCGAGGTTTGACCATTGGAGATAGTCGTCGATAATCCAGACTTTTTGCGGATCGCGGAGTGTGAGCCCCTGGCTCGAGTGGACTGTCATGGCATAGCCGAGAGCCCAGTCTTGTCCCCACTTACCGTCCATAACTTCTTGGGCATAGTGGACAGGCACCTCAACGATGTCATTGAGGACGAGCTCTTCCTGCTCTGGCCTACCAGGTCCTGGGATGTTCACCATAATGTTTTGTCTTCGGGTGTCTTTTGGGCGATATAGGAGGGGCACCGGCTCGTCAGGGAAGTGCTCCTTATGATAATGGAATAGCAGCTCTTGTGCTCGGTTGCGCACCTTTTGTCTCGAGGTCAAGATACGGTCGCCTGGTTTCCATATTGCAATGAATCTGTCCCATCCGAGGCAGGTGGGTAGGGCCTTTCTCATGGCCTCGCACTGCACCCGATCCGGCCGGAGGCGGATCTCCCGTTTGAGGGCTTTGAGGGCCGGGTCTTTCGCTCTGTGGTCAACCTCAACCTCTTCATAGTAGTGGGCAGCATGTCGCAGCCAGTCATATGGCATCTCGCCTGCAATTGGTGGTGGCTGACCCTGGTCACCACAGCAGATGATGTGGACCCCTCTCTGGTCTAACCAGTCTAGGAACACTTCCAGGATTGGCTTTGGGACAGTGCAAACCTCGTCCCAGATGATCACGCGGGGTATGTACTTTTGGCCCATCCTTTCTGGGGTCCAGTCAGTCTGGCCACTCCAGCGGAAGAAGCTATGGTAGGTCTGAGCCTTGACCCCTCGGGCCCGCATCTCTTTGGCCAGACGGTGGGTCGGGGTGAACACCAGGGGGTCTCTGGTGCGGAACGATTCGATCGCTCGTGTGGTTTTGCCACTACCACCCCCACCATTCAGGTAGCTCAACTGGTGCCGAGTCAGTGGGTCATTGAAGCAGGGGGCCTGACTCGGTGGTAAGTCTTTTTGTTGGCCTTGGTATACCAGCCTGGGGACATATGCAGCATGTTCCTGAGGCATATACAGCTGATCACCATTGTCTCTCCACTGGGCTGGTTCTACTGAGGGCAGATACTCTATTCCCAGGAGACAATTCACGCACAAGTCAATTTCACAGTTGCAGGTCCTGTGGGCAACATAGGCCTCGACATCCTTGAGCTTGTGTAGTGCCGTCTTCTGGATGTATATGCTGTCTGTGGCCACCCGGACAGCCTCCTTGGCGTCGAAACGCTGGAGCATGCTGAGGAGATTGATGTGGGCATACGCGAGCATGCTCGCCCTCAAGTGAGCATATTGTTGCTGGCTTCCGTCATAGTACGTGAGAACATGTCCAAGGGGGCACTTTTGGGGTGCTCCGACAAGAGTGCCACTCTGGCGAGTGTCCCTCACCAGGTAATCCAGCTCTCCCTGGCCAGTCACGAGGCGCCGCGTCAGTCGCTTGCCTTCAGCTTTGGCGCCCTGGGTGAACTTACCAATAATGCTGCATCCCTGATCACGATCCTCGGGGAGCCAGACCTCCTCCTGCTTGGTATAGGAGATGATGGCCTCCCGGACACGCAGGTGAGTCAAGAGCCCAGATTCGGTGAGGTATGCGAGGAGGGGTGTGGGGGCCTACCCCCTCTCCTCAAAATGCTTCCCAAACCAGGCAGGGATTACAGGATGACTGTCTTGTTTGAACACCCACTCTGTGACCTCAGCAAACCCTGCGCTGATGTCTTTGGGCAAAGGCCCATTAATAGCCACTCTCGTCATCCTGTGGGTAGGGTGGCCAAACCGCTCAAAGTATGATTTCGCTTCGCCGAAGCCTTGGAAGCTGGCAGGGTAGCAGGCCTTCATGTCGATGCTGACAACGTCTCTCGTGTCATAGTCCATGGAGTTCCAGAGGCCACCATGGCCGTGTTCTAAACAGGCTTTTTGGATATCATCTGCGAAGAACGTCGGGGTGGGCTTCCAGCCGTTCCTTTCTTTGGCCACTATGCTCGCCGCATGGTTTACCCTAAAGGCCCTGTCGGCAAGAGATTCGTCACCTAGATGGGTGCAGGCCTCCTGGAGCCTTTGGTGGTCCTCCTGAGTTCTGTAAGTACGACCGTCTTGGAGTACGAACTGGTTGACGTTGAGTTGCTTGTCACTGCAACCGAGAAGCCAGACGGCTAGAGGCTCACCTTGGGTCGCTTGTCGGATTGCTTCCCACACATCGCCTTCATAGATGTGGACCTGCCTGGACTGTGGGAAGTGGAGGTCTTTGGGCCAGGCGTGGCCGTTGTGGCAGATGAGTTCTACCCTCCCATAACTTCTGGTACCCCGTCTCTGGTACTTGCCACTGTTATATATGTCCTCGCCGGCGATGTCCTTCAAGATGATTGCACGCTGGAGAATACTCTCCAGTCCGGCCACATCGTCGACCGTGGCACCAGACTTATGGACTTCGTCCTCCCACTCCCGGATTTTCTGGCGTCTGGTTGGGGTGAGACCCTGGCCCCTCAGGGCTCCTTCAAAATGCTCCACGACTCGCTGGGCCACACAGTTAAGATCGCCGTCTCTTAGCGGGGCAAGGTTGGCAGGATCCGGGTTTCTGAGGGGATAGACGCCGTAGACAACCGCGGTGACGGGGTATGCATTCTGAAAGTAAGGCTTGTCGATTCCCGCGAGGGCACCCGGCTTCGTGTTCCGATCGATGGTTACAACTGCCTGACCTTTCTTCCTATCTGTCCTCACTGGGTCAAACTTGTCTTCGACCACCCAGTCACCTTCATCCCGCTCTCGCAGGTACTTGAGCTTGAGGATATGCTCAACCTCGGGGAGCTCTCGCAAGAGCTCTGCAGCTCTGACATCCGTCATAGTGGCATCCAGAGACATACGGCCAGCCCCGACTTCTACCCTCCATGTGGAGAAGACCACCGAGGCTTCATCAACTTGAAACTCGTCTTTAGCATCGTTCAAGATCCCTACCCACGGTTCATCAGCCGGGAATCTTACCGGGGGAGGGACCGGGATGTCCAGGTCGAAGGTATATCCCGCGGGGGGTGGGGGCTTCGGCGCTTCCGGGATGTCGAGCCGCTCGCGAAGAATTTCGGGACCTTCCCTCGCGATCGCGCGGGCTAGGGGTTCTTTCAAGCCCTTGGTCAGGCCGTGTAAATGCGGCCTCCTCAAGCGTTCCGTGATCTTGCGGAGATGCGCTCTCGCGGCCGCCTCGCGACCCGGGCGGCGTACTTCCCGGTCCACAGCGCCGCATCGACTTCGACCCTGAGCTGCCCCGCCTCACGGACATGTTGGGCCTTTTTAAGAGGGTTATATCTCCTGAGTGCGGGGGAATCGCCCCGTCTTTACCGCCCGCTGGAGACGTCTCGTGTATTTGGCGGCGCGAACTTTCGCGATCGCCTCTAAGAGGTCTCGTTTCTTGAGCCTTGATCTTCCACGAATACCCAACTCCCGAGCTTTCAATCGCAGTTCGGTAACTGACCATTATATGGGTATACCTTAATGTACACTATTCTCTAAATCTGAAGCAACTTTGTATGTGATAATATGTTGTAACGTACAACTATAAACAGTATATTATAACTGATATTATTTCTCTAAATCTAAAATTATTTTATTCGAAATTCCAAAAGTTGGACCAAGACCTTCTCAAACTTTATCCGGGCACGACGTTCGGCGTATGCCAATTTATGCTTGATACGTGCACCTCCGCAAGGTTGACATAACTTACCCTCGCTTTGAGTTCCCACCCCGCAAATCCTGCATGGCACCGATTCAACCGGCCGCCTACGGAGCTGAGCTCGATGCTGCTTGCAATGTTCGAAGACGCAGCTCTTTCCACAAGAAATGTGTGAACCAACCACAATCCACCGACAATTATTATGACCTTGAGGCATGATCGTTGTTATCTTCCGATATATATCCGTTGAGACAAACCTTTAATTGGTAGTTTACAATGTAGCATTTTGGTCTTTTTTTATACCCGATTGATATTCGCTCGTCAGCGGATGCGTTGGTGCCCGGGGTACGCCCAAAAGGCTTAATAATCATTGAGATTCACCCACAGGTAAGTGGAAACAGATTTTAATAAAATTTAACTTCGAAAAAAAGTTAAAAAAAGTTCAGCTTTGCTTTGGTTTTGAACCCGCGCCTGCCGGGGAAAATGTTTTTGTTTTATAGTGCCTAGGATCATCCCAAGCTCACCTTTAATGTAAAAAAGTCAAAAAAAGTTCAGCTTTGCTTTGGTTTCGAACCCGCGCCTGCCGGGGACAATGTTAAATTACTATATATTATAATAATAATATGTTGCCCAAAAGAATAGCAAAAGCCCACTGTTATGAAGCGAACCACAGGGCGGGCAATTTTTTTAAAATTTATCCCTGTGGTCCTTGCTCGGGCATTCCGTCGGGTGTTTTCAGACACCCGAAACGGTCCCCAGTCTCAAACACTCCTCTGTCGGAATGCCACCTTATGAAACACGAAAGCCAAGGTGCATTACAGAAGTGCCGAGAGTGCATAATTACAGACTTGATCAGAGCGTGCAACCATAACAGACCTCGCGGCTATAGCCTACGGGCAATGAATTTATGTTTAAAACTAATATATAAATTTAATATAACCGTTGTGCAATACATGTGTAATACGTAGTGCGCACAGGTGCGCAATACATGTTTACCAATATTACGGTTGAGCTGTACTGCCATCTCGATAACTATTTTGTTAAACGTATATGTTCTGCTGAACACGATGTAAACCGTTATTGTAGATGTGTTATTATTAGATTTATATAGGAAAGTGCACGCTTGTATATTGATTAACCTGATGCGATTACTTCCGTGTTGTGTAAGTTTGCACTAGTTTATCTGCAAGTGCGGATATACGGGGTCACCCCGCTGCTCGGATATGGGTGGGCCGTCCCCAGTGGCTCATATATGGGTATTTTTTGGCCGTCTGAAATGGGGCTGGGAGCGTCCTCGGCCCACATTAAGAGGTCTGTTTACCCCCTGGTCTTTTTTATGTCCGATTGATGTTCACCCGTCGGCGGATCCGAGCTGATGGTGACGCCCGGGACACGACCAAAAGGCTTAATAATCATTGAGATTCACCCCCGACAGCTAAGTGGTTTGTCATTTCTTTGTTGGCACGTAGTGTCTGAGAGCCCTGGGCCGGCGAGGGTTGTGGGCCGTCCCCTGGCTCATATATGGGTGTTTTTTGGCTGTCTGAAATGGGGCTGGGCCCAAATTAAGAGGTCTGTTAACCCGGAACATGGAGGGAGGGCTCAACGGGGGGCGCCGAGGCTCCCATTTATTTTGTTACTCACCCCCCCCCCCCTGCTGAGTAAAATGTGTCGAAGAATGTTGACATAATATTCCAATTAGTTGGGTATATTCCTCGTCGTTTTGGTTATAATATAATAACAAATTTAGGTCGATATTTTAACCCCCCAAATTCGATTATTTGGGAATTAGAACTAGTTGGAGAGCTTTATTTTAATAAAAAAGGGTCCCATTTATTTTGTTACTCACCCCCCCTGCTGCTATATGTATTACTAAACACTAAACTTTCTCAGTTGGTAACGTAGAGTTGGATATTTTCAGGATTTGTTTTTGAGACATTGTGGTACAGACCTCGTATGCGAACTCCATTATGTTCGAGTGCTCCTTGTGTCGCTGACCACATTATATTGATACAATGATAAAAAAGAAACGCCCAAACTGTGACGTTTTGGTTTAACCCATTCAACACCAAGTAACTCACATGGACTGGTCCATGATATTCATAAACCAATAAATGAATCAGAAAATCACATTTGAACAAGTTCATTTAACAAAATGGGTAATTATGTCTAAAAATAGTCATATCACTGGCAAAAAGTGCAGATCCTGATGAGACGGCTCGTCATGAGCCGGCTCATCTGGATCTACACTTTTTGTAAGCCTATTTAGAGGTCTGTGGTGTTGAAAGGGTTAAACATATTTTATTTATCAAGATAAACATGACATATAACATCCATACAATATAACTATCAAGACGTGACATTTTAAGGTTTTACTAGGTTTAAAGCAGCATTACATCGTAATAAAGGATGTTTTGGGTAAAATATAAATACTAATGTGTGTGTGTTTATAAAAATCGAAATAGTCGCTCAGAAACGATAAAATTCCAATAAATTTAAACCGTCGTATATGCGAAATTGTTTATCAACACACGAAATGTAAACACGCACAGCGCGCATGCGTGAAACAACAGAGGATGTAGAAAACAACGTATATATTTTGAACATGAAAGACTATCTATTTATCTTCCTCTAATGTCGAACCCCTCGCGGGGATGTAGACATGTCATTAAAAGACTTAGATAACAGAGGTATGAATCAACATCTCAAGTAATTTAATTAAAAAAGACAACGTGGGACAAATGGGGACGATGCATTCTGAATGTAAACAAGTACGGACGATGTGTTCCGGTTGTAAACAAGTGCGTGACCGATCGACTCGGAAAGCCCTACTTTCGGTTTCGAGTTTGTTTTATTGCAAAAAAACACTGTTACCAAATGAAGATAAGTATACAAAGTATAATGTTAGAATGTGTAGCAGCATGGCTACCCATATGTAAAGAAATTTCAAATATCTTTTATTTCATACGATGTAATTCTGCTTTAAGGAGGTTGTACATCAATTAAACATACCATATGGTACTTTCCGTACGCATCTGTAAGACCATCATAAACAATAGCATCCTGCAAAAAACATAGTCGAACATGATTAACCGTTTCCCTCGTAGGGAGTAATGTAGACGTATTTGTTAGTGCACTATCCCCTACATACGGCGACAATTTACCCATCTTAATCAATGAATAAGCAGTCAACATATCTGCTTAAAATCCATACGAGGTGACTGGGAATGTTAAATGGCTGA
>CM026397.1:69059847-69088409 GCA_014843695.1 Archivesica marissinica
ATGTGGGAATGGATACTGCCAGTGTGAGGTGCTTCTATGTGGGAATGGATACTGCCAGTGTGAGATGCGTCTATGTGGGAATGGATACTGCCAGTGTGAGGTGCTTCTATGTGGGAATGGATACTGCCAGTGTGAGGTACTTCTATGTTGGAATGGATGATGGCAGTGTGAGGTACTTCTATGTGGGAATGGATGATGGCAGTGTGAGGTGCTTCTATGTGGGAATGGATGATGGCAGTATGAGGTGCTTCTATGTGGGAAAGGATGATGGCAGTGTGAGGTACTTCTATGTGGGAATGGATACTGCCAGTGTGAGATATTTCTATATGGGAATGGATACTGCCAGTGTGAGGTACTTCTATGTGGGAATGGATAATGGCAGTGTGAGGTACTTCTATGTGGGAATGGATACTGCCAGTGTGAGGTGCTTCTATATGGGAATGGATACTGCCAGTGTGAGGTACTTCTATGTGGGAATGGATACTGCCAGTATGAGGTACTTCTATGTGGGAATGGATACTGCCAGTGTGAGGTGCTTCTATATGGGAATGGATACTGCCAGTGTGAGGTGCTTCTATGTGGGAATGGATACTGCCAGTATGAGGTACTTCTATGTGGGAATGGATACTGCCAGTGTGAGGTACTTCTATATGGGAATGGATACTGCCAGTGTGAGGTACTTCTATATGGGAATGGATACTGCCAGTGTGAGGTGCTTCTATATGGGAATGGATACTGCCAGTGTGAGGTACTTCTATGTGGGAATGGATGATGGCAGTGTGAGGTACTTCTATGTGGGAATGGATACTGCCAGTGTGAGGTACTTCTATATGGGAATGGATACTGCCAGTGTGAGATATTTCTATGTGGGAATGGATACTGCCAGTGTGAGGTACTTCTATGTTGGAATGGATGATGGCAGTGTGAGGTACTTCTATGTGGGAATGGATGATGGCAGTGTGAGATGCTTCTATGTGGGAATGGGATAAATGGCAATTGATACAGAATTTGTTATGGACATTGAGTGGAGAAAAGTTACCAAAATATCTAGGGAGATAATAAATTTTAGTGTAAATTTGTTTTGCATTCAAGCAGAGAGAATTTTTTATAAACCATTAACAAATTTATACACTCTCATCTTACCAGGAGTTCAACTTTTCCATATGGGGTCTGTCCCCGCTTCATGTAATATGGGGCATTAGACATACTCTCCATACCACCAGCAATCATCACTTCCTGCGAATAGAAAGGTCAAAACTTCAGTGTTTGCAGATTTAGTCGCAGCATAATGAATCACTTATGAATGCATGGTAATAACGCTGGAATGACACTTCAAATTAAAGTGATATGCGACAGAAAAAGAAACTTCTAATATATAGTCATATATTATGCTGACACCGATGTTACTGTAATGCACAAGAATAATGAAATATAAAGGTCGATTTCGAAAAATAAATTAAAAAGAAATGGTTTGTGTAGCAGAATGATGCGGTGGTACATTGCACCTACAACAGAGGATTCTCCCGGACTTACAGCAGATTCAGGCATCGAATCGAAACAGACATTGTTACCGTGTCACATTGATTGCGAGAACAAGGTTCGCTTTATCATTTATAAGATATCACCTTGTGAAAGTACAGCAGTCAGACAATAAAGTCTTATATAGGCAGTTTAGTAAAATTCATGCATGTACAAATCATATGAAATCATATTTTTTTCATGAAAAAATTGGCAATATGTTTATCCCCCTCTAAACAAGGTATTTGTTATATTTCGGGTTTTACACATGCATCAGCACCATTTCAGGCTATATCGCCGGCGGGCAGTTTACTTAACAACACCTTTCCTAAGCAGGCTCCAGCGGTTAACCAGTACTTGGGTACACCAACCTCCGTAAGAAACTGCCAACTTTTTCATATAAATGAGACACGGCCTGAGCGGGGCTCGAACCCGGGACCATCAGTGATGATAGGTTAGTGGTATACAAGTCAGCGACCTTAACCACTCGACCACGGAGGCAGACTCTAAACAAGGTATAGAAAGTATAACAAATGTGTGTGTTTTAGAAGTGATGCGATTTTTTAAAAAAGCCAGAGTTTCATCCAAGCAGCATATGTTCATCAACATTAGATTTATTTGATATTTTGACATGTTTACACTTTATTTATTACTGTGCACAAACTGCACGAAACCACACTGTATTTATCCATGTATTACAAACACGAAGTCGGTGACATATTTTTATGTTTTTATTTTCATGCAAATAGTTCAAACTAACGATGTACAACGTTTGAAGAAATTCTAAGTACCGGTATGCAAACATTTTTGAAGAAACTGCAGCAATATCCCTTTAACAAGTTATATGAAATTTTTAAATCTACCATCTACCAAACAAATGATTTGAAGTCGACGAACATAACCACTGAAATTCTAGACGATGCGAGACGTCGTAGTGGAGAAAAGTTGGATTTTGTTTTCGGGGTTTAATGTCGTGTTTTACATTTATTTATTGTCGCTACCCATATGAACGATGCCTCCTGAAGAGATGTCATTTTAGATTTTTGGAGGATAGTGCAATGATACAGACAGAGACCCATTCCAGAGTCTCCTCTGGTTCTTTTACGTGCACGATTTACAGCACCGACACGAGACCTTGGTTTAACGTCCCATCTGAAAGACTATTAATTTGATTAGGGTCAGACGGGGGGATCAAACCTGCGATCCCTGGATTACCAGTCCAGCATGTTACCACTGGACTACAGATCTGTCTGTTTAATGTCGCACCAACAGTTTAGGTTATATAGTGATTTTCCAGCCATTATTGGTGGAGGAAATCACCTTCGAGCAGTATCCCAGGTGCTACACCTGGGTAGAGCCACCAACCTTCCACAAGCCAGCTAGATCGCTTCCTCAAGAAATAATTTGACACCCCCAGTAGGAATCGAACCAGCAGCGGTGAGGGGCAAGTGATTTGAAGTCGACAACCGTAACCAAGGAAGCACCCGAGGAAAGTTGAACCATCACCAATAGTTATCCTTCACTAACCTGACTGCCACACATGATGCTTTGAGCCGCCATCATCACCGACTTCATGCCAGATGCACAAACTTTGTTAATATCTGTGGTTGGCGTCGTATTTGGTAACCCTGAAGCCAAAATATTAGTTACTCTTTAATTACTAGTACCATGTAGCTAAAATAGATCCTCCATGGCCAAGTAGTCTAACGCGCTGTCGTTAGAACTCATCATTAACCGCTATCATCAGTGCTGCACATTCGCTACCTATCAGGGATAAGTGAAAAATGGTGATTGCAGTGGTGTGGCTTATATTCCTACATAACTCAACCATAATACTATATCATACCCATTGGAGGACCATTTGTTTAAAGCTTCCATGCTATGCCTCAAGAGATGAATCAACTTGTCACAGCTATTTCAACCATAACACTATATCATACCCATTGGAGGACCATTTGTTTAAAGCTTCCATGCTATGTCTCAAAGAGATGAATCAACTTGTAACAGCTATTTCAACCATAACACTATATCATACCCATTGGTGAGGACATTCGTTTAAAGCTTCCATAGTTACATTTGTATTTCAACGAAATTGTGTCATAATAGTAGAAAAATGTCATCATTTTGATTCAATTACAAAACAAGATGTATGGAACTTGACTTCAATGTCATGCCTTGCTCAAGAACTGTTCCTACTAAAGTAAAACCGTGATAATTCTGTATATTTACATCGCGCTATTGCATTTCCTTCGATGAACGTATATGCCCTCTTTATATCTATCTTATTATTATGTATTTCCTCACTAATGATATGCAGCCCGAAATCACGGGCATGCGCAGTGTTTCTTTGATATTAAATGCGCTATCTTACAGATTATGCTGTTCCAAGGATGATCTATTTACCAGGTTCTGGACGCAAATCTGGCGTAAATACATCTTAAAGGCAAATAGTGGCATTTGTTTCATTGTGTTATAAATTACATTGGGGTGTTTAAAGTTAGCGTGGAGGTCATTGGCCACCACAAATCAAATAGTTCTTACCCCGATGGAAAATATTAACCTGCGATATACTCTTTAACTTCAGCACAGTATTACCTGCTCCAAGCGTTGCTTGCCTACACGGGGCCTGCCCCTCCATCCCCTGCAGCACATTTCCCATGTACACTTCCTGCACGGCATCTTTTGGTATACCTGTTACAAAATAAACATCACAACATAACTGCATGACTATTCTTTGGTAATAACAATAATAATTTGTATGTACATTCTGTATATGTAACAAGGATCCAGGGGTGGGTGGATGACACGCCGGCAGTTAATATATACATATACAAACACGTAGTCTCATTGTGCGCTCAAAATTAATAGGTCTTCAATTAATATTATACATAAGTGGAAGTCATGATAGCGCAGTGGTAGCGTGTTCGCGTCAGGTGTGAAAGGCCCAGACTTCGAGCCCTAGTGGAGCCGTTACGATTGTGCCCTTAAGCAAGGCATCTATATTCCACATTGCCTCCTCTCTCCATCGTGTCGATGGATTCCATCAGGAATGAGGTCTCGAAGAGTGATTAATAAGCTGTAAGAACTATTTTCGCATTTGACAATGCCATAATGCTTACTAATACACTCCCGATTGTTGCTGCATCAGGGTTCCCGCTGTCGGTCACCAAAGGTGCCAACAAATAAATAGTGGTGCTAAATTTTGTGAATTGGCGAAAATATTTCGCTAAACCTTTTTCTTTTTGGGGCACATGTTTTGTCGAATATATGGCTTCGAATATTTATTTGTGAACTATATGGCTCTAAGATTTTGAAATTGGCTCCAGTGTTTTTCAACTGGCGACAGAAGTGGTGTAGACAAACATTGAGACAGAGGGAACCCTGCTACATGTTTGCTCCTAATCATTATACATTTGTGTGGGTTTGGATTTACAGTTGCACATATTTACTAGTGTCAATTAGGAATAGTTCAACTTGGATAAATTGTGCAGGCATGTTTCTGGCACGGACAGGCACCAATTCAGGATTCAAACCTACAGTAGCATAGAGGGGCAAGTGAATTAATGTCGACCATGTAACGTAAATAAGGAAAAATACTGCAGGCACCCCTGAACCATGTTTCTGGCACGGACAGGCACAGATTCACGATAGATTCAAACCTACAGCAGGATAGAGGGGCAAGTGAATTAATGTCGACCACGTAACGTAAATAGGGTAAAGGAAATTAAACACACAACAAAGATGATGGCCGGGAGACATCCCTTGTACGTGTAAAGTGTTTGTTTATTATAGTGTCACCCCTATTGAAATGGCCAGCCATTTCTGACTTGTGGGACACCTTTTTATGGACATCAGTACTTCTGGAATTTAGACTATCGGTAACCATTATTTAACTAGATGGAGGCTCACCAACAGGCCATATCAGAATGAACCCCTGATGAGATTCGAACAATGTAAGTGCTTTAAAAATGAGATACATTTTACGAGCTATACGAGAATAAAATATTGCATTATAATCACTGTGTCTGTATTACAATTTATTTTCTCGGAAAAATACCAAAAAATACGAATTCAAATTATGAAACGGGGAAACTTGAGTCAAACAGGGTGATAGCAACGGGTATTCAGACGACATTCAGAAAACCCTGGGTCACTTATATTGTTCAGAGACGACATTCGGGAGAAACCTGGGGCACTTATATTGAAGTGTAACAAGATACATACGTTATACAGAGAAACAATTTACCAGCTTTATCAATGGCGCCTTGTATTACAATGGATCCTAGCCGTGTGGCAGGAAGTGGGGCTAGACTTCCTAGGAAGGACCCGACTGGTGTTCGTACTGCACTGACTATCACCACATCCTGAATATAAACAAAGTGACACATTATATGTATTCCGTAGATGTTTGTTGTTACATGTATTAGCATTCATCACCATATTACGCCAGGGGCGTAGCCGAGACCATGAAGGAGGTGCAGGCCTGGGGAAAACCATACAGACGGATCTGTAGTCAAGTGGTAACATGCTGGACTGGTAATCCAGGGATCGCAGGTTCGATCCCCCGTCTCACCCTAATAAAATTAACAGTCTTTCAAATGGGGACTTTAAACCAAGGTCTCGTGTCGGTGCTTTACACCGTGCATGTAAAAGAACCAGAGGACACTCTGTAATGGGTCTCTCTCTGTATCATTACACTATCCTCCAAAAATCTAAAATGACTAATCTCTTCAGGAGGCGTCGCTCATATGGGCAACCGGTAGAGACGATAAATAAACGTAAAACACATACAGGAAAACCATGTTTGTGAGCATGCTCTCTCTCAGAACATTTTTAATCGCTACATAGTCTTGGGTGCATTGCGAGCTTAAATTTGTTCTTAAAATTTATTTATTTAGGTATTAGATCTACATAATTATTCATATAAAACAACGTGAATCTGTCACTGAACAGCGATCATTTTAGGTTGGAAAACGTACTACACTTTTTAAAAATGATGTGCAGGCCCAGGCCTACAGTGCCTACGAGTAACTATGCCAATAAACAAGATCGGTCAACGTACATTTGAACACTCGTATGTAATGTTGGAATAGGGTTCCAGTTTCGAACAGTTGGAATGGGGTACAGCTTCGTACAGTTGGAATAGGGGTACATCTACGAACAGTTGGAATAAGGGTACAGCTTCGAACAGTTGGAATAGGGGTACAGCTTCGAACAGTTGGAATAGGGGTAGAGCTTCGAACAGTTGGAATAGGGGTACAGCTTCGAACAGTTGGAATAGGAGTACAGTTTCGAACAGTTGGAATAGGGTTCCAGATACATTTCACCAGCAGGCCCATCTACATAGAGGTTCCTTCGCCGATAGCTGGCAACCAGTGAATAGCTATATACATGTAGTTGGAACATTGTAGTCAGGAACATAGGCTGCTGAGGTTGTGACATACAGCTGGAATACAGTTGCAGCTTGGAATAGAATTACGGCTTCGAACAGCTGGAATACAGTTGCAACTTGGAATAGAATTACAGCTTCAAACAGCTGGAATACAGTTGCAACTTGGAATAGAATTACAGCTTCAAACAGCTGGAATACAGTTGCAACTTGGAATAGAATTACAGCTTCGAACAGCTGGAATACAGTTGCAGCTTTGGAATAGAATTACGGCTTCAGATAGTTGGAATATATATATAACATCGAATAATGGAATAGAGTGATAGCGAAGTGGATGCATGTTCGCTTCAGGTGCGAAAGGTCCGGAGTTCGAGCCCCGCTGGAGACGTTACGATTGTGCCCTTAGGCAAGGCATTTAAATTCCACATTGCCTCTTCTCTCTCCTTCGTGGCAATGGATTCCATCAGTAATGAGGAATACAGGAATGAGGTCTCAAGAGTGACTAATATAAGTTGAAAGAACTTGTTTCGCAATCAAGCTAAAATAAATTTATATAAACTAAAGTGGAATAGAGTTCTTGGCTCCAGCCTCGAATAACTGGAATAGAGTTACAGCTATGATGATGGTGTCCTTGGGCAAGGCACTTTCATCCACATTGGCTCTTCCCTACGAGGATTCCATCAGGAATGCAGTCTCTAGAGTGGCTAAAGCATATCGAGCAAAAATAAATTTAATCTACACTTACATTTAAACCAGAAATTTGACTTAAGCCTCGCAGGATCTGTCTCCTTGCTGGGGATTTCTGAAAAGTAATATTATGAAAAGTATAAACATTAATCTAGTATCACTCATATTGTAGTACTCGGCACACAATTCTCTGTAAGTGAAATTAATAAGCATATTTGTTTGTTTTGTATGATTGAATTTATTTCACCGAATCAATATTGAAAGCATTACATAACAAAGTTTCCTTTTATGTTAAGATGAAGTGTTTTTATGATCGAAAACGATGAAATTGTGTGCTAAATGTCAAAAAATGTCGCAGTTTGAAAACGTTTGCGCCGACAACTGAACATTTCAAAATGCTGCGGCAGGGATAATCGTGCATAAATTAAACTGTGGAAAAATAAATAGATTGTATTACGTATTCCACTATTAGCTCTTCGCCGTAAAAGAGACTGTAGTGTAAACAAACCGCTGTCAAACCTGAAGCTGATCGGCAGTCTGGACATCGATAAACTTGATTTTCATTTATTTTTCTGCAGTTTAATTTATGCACGATTATTCCGCACTCTTGTTAAAAACATGCGGGACCTTTAGAAAGTTAGAATCTCGTGATCGCGCTGATGGACACTGCCAATGACACGACACTTCTAGCTGGATAGCTTCCTTACATGAAAGAATTTGACACCCAGTGGGAATTGGAATATAAAGCAGTGATTGATTTGAACAGTTAAAGTCAACGACCATTAACGATCCAGCAACCTGTATAAATGTATACGCAACATGCTATCAAGGGAGAAAGAAATGTATCTTTTATGACATGAGAAAATGATAATCATTAAAGAAATATTTTAAGAATTGTGAAACTTAATATCAACATGAAAACATAGCATTTTAATAACTTAAAATTGTTTTCAAGACCAGGCCACCGCTCTAAGGGGTCTTGTCATGCTTGATTGACTGTATATGTGCTGGTTCGCTGAAATACGTCTTGCCAACCAAATTGCAAGCATAACATCACTGGTACAAAAAGTGAATATGTATATTTATCAGGTCACAACTAGAGCTATTTGTGATAAAAATGATAATGGCTGAAGATAATTCCAATTTGTGTAATTCAAAATACATAGTTTTTGATTGGCTCACTCCCACAGCAACCCCATTATACGCGTCGCTACAGTGGCTCTAAAGCCTCTAAACATTTTTCGTGTGGGCCCTGTCAACACTTAGTCAATTTGTCTTGACAAATGCTTCTGGTCCGATATATCAATGTCATCATCTTTCAATTGTCCCTCACCACTGAGGCTTGAAATGTCAGTGGTTCTATCTACCTAGCTTCCCCTAATGTCAAATCCCTTGCAGGTGTTCTACCTAGCTTCCCCTAATGTCAAATCCCTTGCAGGGGTTCTACCTAGCTTCCCCTAATGTCAAATCCCTTGCAGGGGTTCTACCTAGCTTCCCCTAATGTCAAATCCCTTGCAGGGGTTCTACCTAGCTTCCCCTAATGTCAAATCCCTAGCAGGGGTTCTACCTAGCTTCCCCTAATGTCAAATCCCTTACAGGGTTTCTACCTAGCTTCCCCTAATGTCAAATCACTTGCAGGGGATCTACCTAGCTTCCTCTAATGTCAAATCCCTTGCAGGGGTTCTACCTAGCTTCCCCTAATGTCAAATCCCGTGCAGTGGTTCTATCTAGCTTCCCCCAATGTCAAATCCCTTGCAGGGGTTCTACCTAGCTTCCCCTAATGTCAAATCCCTCGTAGGGGGTTCTACCTAGCTTCCCCTAATGTCAAATCCCTCGCAGGGGGTTCTACCTAGCTTCCCCTAATGTCAAATCCCTCGCAGGGGGTTCTACTTGGGCTTCCGCAATTCTTGAAATACTACCCAAAGGGGATCACCTAGGATGCTCATATTATAATTTAAGCTGAAAAGTCGCTACAGTTTACCAAACGTAAGCATTCCAAACGCTAAATGCCTACGCTTTACACGTTAATAAACCATTGGTATGTGTCTGGCTGCAGACAACATTGCAGTGCACAATTTTCCCGGTTGGCTGCAAGGTCAAACATCAAAATCAATTAAACCCAACCGTGACAACATCTTCTGTATATTCGGTTCGATTAACAAGGTATTAAGCAACTTACTGAGCCTCTAAAGAGTAATTTTGATAGCATTGTGTATCATTTACGAGCTAATAGAAAATCTAGAAAAAGCAGCTCTGAATGTGAACTGGTCTTTTCCACACGTGAACTGACAATTTTCCATCCCTAGTGAAAAACGGATGTTCGCCGTGTCACCAGTGTTATAGTAAAACTTAACCCCAGTGTTATTTATAGATATGTTCAGCTAGCTGTCTGTACCTGGTTCGATCCTGGACAAATCCACATACTGTTTTTTGAATATTTTATGGGGGTTTCTTATCATCCTTTTAACTCATTAGTTAAACTTAGTTATTGCGATTTGATTTACTACAACATGTTAGACAATCCATAAAAGATACAAGATGATAAATGGCGACATCATCGCGATCGGTTTGATATTATTGGAAGATATGCTCATGTTCAAATTAAAGACCTATATAAAATACTTAGATTTCATGGCGAATGGGTATCATGACACCCTTATGTGACTTGTACAAAAACACAAAGAATGGTTTTAAAAGGATGTATTTCAGTTTTCTGGCAGAAAATATACTGATTCTAATTTCTGAAGGAGTATTTGATCCTAATAAAATATGTTTAAACTAAGACATTTTAATTTGAGTCGGATATACATAACATTAGCTTTTCGTTATTTTCCGACTAAAACAAGGTATCAGTCTAACAATACAAACACGTAGGTTAGAAACGACACATCACTGATCAACTCCACAGGGATTCGGCACGTTTGGGGGTACTAGTATATATATTTAAGTACTTAAATATATATACTAGTACCCCCAAACGTGCCGAATCCCTGTGATCAAATCTATATCAGGCCTTCCGTAAAACACATATGCAGACTGATCCTGGACACAGGAACCGACTGTAGTCATCGTTTGTGCCATGAACTCGATACGATCGCCTACCTCCCCGGTCCCCAGCGTCTCATCTGGTTCTTTTACGTGCACGGGTTGATTGTTCATTTTAGTGTACATCGCTATATATAACAACTAATTGCTAAAAATAGATTGTATCCAGCAACTAATTGCTAAAAATAGATTGTATCCAGCAAATAATTGTCATTATCTTCCTCTGCATGGTATCAGGGTACTAGTAATTTAATTAGTGCATAATGTCACTAGAAATGTTTAAAAAGTCGACCAAATAATGTATCGTTAGAGATGGGTATAGTTAGAGATGGGCATAGTTAGAGATGGGTATTGTTAGAGATGGGTATAGTTAGAGATGGGTATAGTTTGAGATGGGTATAGTTAGAGATGGGTATTGTTAGAGATGGGTATAGTTAGAGATGGGTATAGTTTGAGATGGGTATAGTTAGAGATGGGTATATTTAGAGATGGGTATAGTTTGAGATGGGCATAGTTAGAGATGGACATAGTTAGAGATGGGTATAGTTAGAGATGGGTATAGTTTGAGATGGGTATAGTTAGAGATGGGTATAGTTAGAGATGGGTATAGTTTGAGATGGGTATAGTTAGAGATGGGTATAGTTAGAGATGGGTATAGTTAGAGATGGGTATTGTTTGAGATGGGTATAGTTAGAGATGGGTATAGTTAGAGATGGGTATAGTTAGAGATGGGTATAGTTAGAGATGGGCATAGTTAGAGATGGGTATAGTTTGAGATGGGTATAGTTAGAGATGGGTATAGTTTGAGATGGGTATAAGTAGTAAACCCATCTCTTTGCTTGTAAACAAACGGGCGCCATTTTGAATTATATTCATAATAACTCATTTGCATATAAGGTAATATAAAGTAGGTCACGCGCGTGCGGGTTTATTTTTAGTATACGCGTCACTATAGAGCCACCTGATGACGTATATGTATCGCGCAACTACCGAGCTCAGTGTACGAAGGCGTATGCTCGGTGTCCATCTCGGACGACCTAGTAACAGATTTGTATATAAGTAAGTCTCTACGCGGCGGCCATTTTGGATGACCTTATATATTTAGCGACCATGACGTAAAATAATCGAGTACAAATATTTAAATACGTTCGTTCCGTCTCGAGACACGAACCGCTCTATAAATAGCGATCGCGTACGTTTCTATAAATATCGACTACGAACCGATCCATAAATAACGATTACGAACGCTTCTATAAATATAGACCGATTAGAACGGACTTAGGCCTCAAACGTTTCATAAGCTTCACGAACTTCAACCATTCTGTCAACGGGTACGTTCATTATATTATTCAAACTCGGCGTACGTTTTTATCGCGTAAGAAATCCTAATAATACGCTATATACAAACTTAACCTATGTACTTTAGCGAAAATGAATAATATATATCTTACCTTGTTATGTATAATTCCATAAAAACGCGATAAATTATTAATAATCCATAATGTACGTTTTAGAGGGGCATGTCACTAGGCAACGAGTTGCCCTAGCGTATATGAAACACGAATAAAGTACACGTATTTTATCGTATAGAGTGATACAACGAATAATATAAATGTCTAATCGTTAATACACGGTGTTCAAATTATAACGACCGTTAACGCAATTAACTGAATCCAAGCGGTATGAGGTATGCCTGTCAGCGTGACCCCAGCATGTATCGATGTCTGACACATTCACGAAGGTAATTCTAAATATCGCATGTCGAATTGTTTCATGATTCTAAACAAATTGAAGTAATTAATACGTTTACATACCACGGTTGCTTTCACCTGCCAATGTCAGCCGTTAAAATCTAACGGTAAGACGGGTAATTAATTTCGAATTACTACAAAGCGACGCGGAAGTCCGTAAATGTAATTAAAACATGTTAAATGTCAATTATATTCAATGATTGTAAAAAATATGGGAATTGACCGGTTTGACCCTAGAAATCGATTCAGAACGTATCAATTAGTAGAATTTGGTATTAAACGCGAGTAATATCGATGAATTATGGCGTATTCGTTTTTATATTAAATAAAATTGACGCTAGAGATATTACAACAAATTAGTTATTAACTTAACAGATAATCAAATATCGCTATCTACATACAAACATATCTACTGTGTGTGTTACATACATATCTACACAAAAACATATCTACACGCATGCATATCTACACACATACATATCTACACGCATACATATTTACACGCATACATATCTACACACAAACATATCTACACGCATACATATCTACACACATACATATCTACACGCATACATATTTACACGCATACATATTTACACGCATACATATCTACACGCATACATATCTACACACATACATATCTACACGCATACATATCTACACACATACATATCTACACGCATACATATTTACATGCATACATATCTACACGCATACATATTTACACGCATACATATCTACATGCATACATATCTACATGCATACATATCTACACGCATACATATCTACACACATACATATCTACACGCATACATATCTACACACATACATATCTACATGCATACATATTTACACGCATACATATTTACACGCATACATATCTACACGCATACATATCTACACACATACATATCTACACGCATACATATCTACACACATACATATCTACACGCATACATATTTACATGCATACATATCTACACGCATACATATTTACACGCATACATATCTACACACATACATATCTACACGCATACATATCTACACACATACATATCTACACGCATACATATTTACACGCATACATATCTACACGCATACATATCTACACGCATACATATCTACACACATACATATCTACACGCATACATATTTACACGCATACATATCTACACGCATACATATCTACACACATACATATCTACACACATACATATCTACACGCATACATATCTACACACATACATATCTACATGCATACATATCTACACACATACATATCTACACGCATACGTTCCTACTCTGTATATAACATACATATCTACAAACATAATATTTACTTTGGGCGTTACATACATATCTACATACACACATATATAATGTGTGTGTGTTACATACATATCTACATAGAAACATATCTAATGTGTGTGTGTTACATACATATCTACACACAAACATATCTACACGCATACATATCTATGCACATACATATCTACACGCATACATATTTACACGCATACATATCTACACGCATACATATCTACACACATACATATCTACACACATACATATCTACATACATACATATCTACACGCATACATATCTACACGCATACATATCTACACGCATACATATCTACACACCTACATATGGTGAAACAACGTAAAATTTAAAGCGACTACTCTTACCTCTGCGCTATGTAGCTACGTAAACTACAAAATACGCTCTATATCTTTATCTCTCTAGCCCGGGTTTAAAAGTGAGTTGAATAAATGGGAAATGTAGATTATCAAAGGCTTAGGATGATTTGATTGGTTAATTAGCGGGTAAAAGTGCTTCGAGAGAACTAGTGTATAGATGATTCGCTGTACATTGCACAACGGCTACTAAATACCAAACTGGTTTAATCCGGTATGGTACCGTGTCGTCTTATGATTATATATCTATACGTTTAAATCGGTATGATACGTGTAAATAGTCGAGTATCGTCCGCTATTGGGATACTATAAACACTATGGCGGGAAAACGTCGTCTGCTACAGTAACCACTCCCGACCTGTTTGATCCGACGCGCCCGAGCGGCTCTGAAAATTCACTGTACCGACGGGTTTCTGAGAAAATCGATATTAGCTACTTTTTATCTACTAGTCGCCTCGATGCTCCGTACCAAGTTTCATCAAAATTGACCGAGTGATTTCATATGAGATGTCGTTTGAAGCAATTGTGAACGGACGGACGCGCGGACGCCCAATAACCTGGTTATACTAAAAGCTCCCCTTGAGCATAGCTCAGGTGAGCTAATAATACGGCTATATACGCATTACCAGCTAGAGGGTCTAAGCTATAATTCTATATTACGAAGATTTATATACCCTGTCTGTGGTCGGCTATTTATAGTAAACGTCATCGTTTATTAATAGGAAGAGGTGACATAGCTAATGTCTGTACACAATTACCTCCCTTTACAATGTTCTCATAATATCGTTATTTTATATCATTTCAATGGTAACTGTTATCATTTCAATATTTGCCATTGTTACCAAATTATGAATATGTATTGTTAGAAACTTTCATGTACTGTAGTCATTTCAATATTTGTCATTGTTGTTTTTCTGTTATAATTATAAATTTGAATTATGTAAATAAAAGTATATCAGAATACAATGTATTATGTATTTTCTGAACTTTAACAATACCATGATTGCGGGGTAATGGTAGTAAACTATGACCAAAACACAATCAACTATCCTCACCTCTCCCTACAGTTTATAAGACAATGTGTAATAAGTTAAAAATGCACAAAATGATGGTATGGTATTCCAATATTGTTTTGGAGACTAGATACTATACGAAGACATTATATAGTGAATCATAATACGCTCCAGTTGATAAGAACATATCTAAACCACCACCAACGCACTGAACCATACACAATACAACCCCACCACCATAACACTGAAACATACACAATACAACATCCCCACCAGAACACTCAAACATATATACTATTGTATATAGAGGTATAACAAATAAAATATTTTCAAACATTTACGGATCTACACGAAATAATTACCAAAGTTGTTTTAAAGGGACACATCAATTATTTTTATCAGATTAACAACACAAAAATGCGATTGTAGTGTCACATATCGAAACGACGGAGACAAAAACTTAAATGACAAAAACTGAAACCGTACTGTCAAAAACTGAAACGCTACTGTCAAAAACTGAAACGCTACTGTCAAAAAATTGAAACGTTAGATAACGGAAACTGACCATCTCTGTCAACACTGGACCCTCACACTTGTAAAGGGCCAAATACTGATGTCGATTGTTAATAAGTATTGAAATTGTAAATTACCATGCGCTATATTATTTCAAAAACTTAGACTAACACGAACACGAAATGGTAAGAACGTATTTTATATGTTACGCGTTTAAATATTAAATTAAAATGTCAAAATGGCTTGGCGAATACACTAAGCGTTCAAGACAATTACAAAATGATCCTAGACTTCATCGTTATAACAAAACATTTCGTTTATTCCCTCACTCGCAATATATGAAAGCAAGCTGATGCCTCAATGCAATGAAACTTAGCAAAGAAGTAGCTCATGCAGAATGAGGAGTTGCTCGTACGGTCTGCGTTTATGGATCAATAGTGTATGGATCAGCCATACTACGATAATATAATACATTAAAATACCTAACTCAATACATCACCGGGTTTACAACTTGCACTCGAGTGTTACAAGTAGCTAGTACCCAACAAATGAACCATGGACACTATGTTAATTATGCGCTGATCATAGTATCGAGTAACTATTAATGACATATTTGAAAGCAGTTTTCTTACGACACCGTGAAATTGTTCAAAATACTTAACGTTCTTTGATAAACTTTTAACGTTCTTTGATACAAACTATTATATTTCCGCCCTGTATAAGTACAGAACACAACAGAACAGAACATACGTTTATTCAAGACGTATCCATATGTACATAGTCATATATAATACATACAATTACAGTCTGCATCCTCTATGTCAAAGTCGGTTATGACGAATTTTCCGGATATCTCGAAGTCGCACCAAAGTCCCGTTTCAGACACTATCATTTTACGTATAACTGGCTCCGTTTATATCGAATTTCGTTAAGTCAAACTTCGGTTATGTCGAAGTATTTTGTTAGGTTCGACGGAATTCGACATAACGGGTGTAGACTGTATATTCAAATAAACAAGCGATAAATAAAACTATCGTATTGCTACTGTATTCTAATTTAATATAGGGGGTGAACATTCTAGTTGGTATGTCGGTGTAAAAGATAAAGCGTTCAGTATGAAGTTCCTGCGATTTAAAGCATTCTTAAGAAAACGAGCCAAGCTTAATACCACCTTTCTATTATAACTGTTCATTTGAAATACAAACTATATACATGCTTGGTCTCATGTAGTTGTACTTATTACTGAGGTATTTCCTCAAATCTGATTACGGACAAATTAAAATAAAATGATACTCATCTTCAATGTCTCTAACATTACACCATTAACAATAACGCTCATGTCTCTGTACTCTATTATTAGCGAATCTACCTATATTGTATATGCATTCTAAGTGAATGGTCAGAAGCAATACGTCCACTTATCTCTGTACATGTTCTAATAAAACGTTAATTATATAATTGTTGTTGATGTTGTTGATGTTGTTGTTGTCGTTGTTGTACGGGTGGGTTTTACGGAACAGTAATATAATATATATTTGCACATAGTCGAACAGTACTATATATATATTTATATATTATCTATTTCGAAATAAAACTATGAGATCTGAACCAACACCTTTAAGCCGACTAGAACACACTGTCATTACTGTTGTCCTCGTTAAGTTCCAGGTAATCACTGTTCAATGAAGAAGCTCTTAGTATGCGCATGCGCACGCGCACATAGAATTTCGAATTATACCATTTTAAAACTACAGCAAGCTTTCGAACGTCTTATGTGCAGGCATCCAATAGCATACTTGAGAACATTTAACCGCCACAGTACACTGCATTTCCATTTCTAAAATGATTCAAAAGTTATTGTTCTTAACTATCTCACTGTTTGCGCTTACTAACAATGTCGACACGGTCAATGCCACTCAGTTAAGCTCAAATGAAACAGGAGGCTGATAACGAACAGCGAAATCATCCTGGATGTTAACTCGTACATAATTGCGCAGAATAGACACCGATTGTGTTTCTGTCTTTTTTTATGCTCAAATAACTCGAGCAAATAACAAATGTCTGTAATATCACGAATGATCAGGAAGTCAAGAAACATGCACGAGTTTTGATGTTAACACGTGCTATTGTGTTACACGTGCGTCTATGCACCAACTGGGGAGTCGTACCAACAGTGGCTCAGCAGATATACCAACGTTCGAGGAAGATCAGCAGGTTCTACGTTTGAACACTGATACATGCTCGAACTGGAATCTGGGTTGATCCACCTATGTTCTGAAACTATTTTCTAAAATTAATACAGACCACATATTGAGAATGAAAAGAAACCGTATTATGTTTACACTTGTTTCCTATATACAACCGATTTACTATGCACACCAGCGACAGTAGAGTAATTCGATACAACGCAAGGCTAATATTTAATAATTTTAATGACCTACAAATCTCACAACTGTTGAAACCATCTTCTAAAAAACACGATATTAACATATCAGTACTGACACACTATACACCATTTTCAGAATTGGACCCGAGGTCACATGCAATCTACCTCGGTACACTGTCAACGAAATAAAAGACAAGACATAATCGTCATTCTAACAAGTGTGTGTATAGTTTACGGATACACTACACATGAGCTGTCAGAGTAATCTTCCACCGTGCACTTGTGTGCTACGAACAATAGCAATACCTACTGCGGAAGCCGCTTCATTTAACTTACACAATGCAAACATTAGTCTTACAGACACAACACGCGTTTTGTCAACTTGTCAGTGAAAACGCCTGTCAAAAATCATATATCCCTCGTCTGGTTCTTATCTACAGTCAGTTTCTTGTTTGAACAGAAATCGGGCCAGTGTTTGTGAAATTTATACGGAACATGCGTTGAAATACAAGATTAAATGTATATATAAAAACGTTAGATTCGTCTCGGTGAATCAATATTAAAGTTCAAATTCACGATACATAATAAACATTGATTTATATGGACGGGGAGTTTATATTGCGCAGCAAATAAGTGTCACATAAATTATACAAGGATGTGAAATGTGTCAACACGATGTAAAAGACATATATGATTGTATTAAAAATGGTGATCATTCCATCCTCTATTATCCATCTCTGTGATCATTCCATCCTCTAGTATCCATCTCTGCGAGGGCATTAATCGCTGTTCATATGTATGCCAGATCGCCGTTGTAGTCCGCGGACAGGGCGTGGTTGACATTCAATCGCGGTACATCGCATGAACTACAGCATGAATATCTCGCCTACTAAGTGTCATCCGTAATTTATGCGCTTCCACAGTGGCCGGAATTGCTGAATACGATGGCGCGATGTTTATAAATAGCAGGCTATTAAATGGGTGACCGTGGACGTCACGTTTATATAATTCTACCATATTCTACCATATTCAGTTGCAGGCGGTAGCTGTGGATTAGGCACGTGAGCTTGATGCCATTTCATGGCCTGAAAATGTGCACGACCAATAGCTTCATGCAAAGCTCCTCGTGTTGGTGGCAGTTTCTGAGCTTCCAGTTGCTTTTTGGAGAATAGTCTCCATCTAAGATCACCTACATCTGTCACAGCAGTACGAGGCTCATACAGTTCACATACAAATGCCTCATTAGCAGATTCTGTGTCGACTGTTAGCATTATACAGCTTCCCAAGGTAGCAAACGTGGATACTACCTCAACAGGGCACCTGCTTAGTATTTGCCAACATGTTAGCTTTCCTTTCCCGGAAAACCGTCCAGTCTGGTCAGCTCCAGAAAATGCGTGTAAGCCAGGTAAGGCTGCAGTCTTTGCATCGCCAAGTGCATGCACTATTGGTTTCAGTGAGATTTTCCGCACCGGGTTTTTACCTGTGATGAAGTATGTTTTTTCGCACAGTTGATGATAGCGGTGGAGTGCAAGGATAAATACATCAGTGTCGGGGGACTGAATGTACAGTTCTGTAGCTCCTCGTCGAACAGCATCCAGGCTGTGCAGATTATCTTTGTGTCGGCCTCTTCTTGGGAGCTACATAGGTGTTTAGCATTCATGCAATTCGAGAGAACCTTTTGCCGTGAAGTGATAACGAAAACTTTTGACGATCCCTCATAATTGAAGAGCTTTGCTTGCAAGGTAAACTGTCAATTCATCTTTGGTGGCCGTATTTGCCAGGAACTGTTTTGCTGATAACTTCCCTACTGGTGTATTATCTTCAACATGATACATTGTGACTGGTCTCGTACCCTGGTGTCTCTCTCGTGTGGCCTCCTTCAGTGAAGTGGGAAGGTCATAACGGTCAACCCATCTATGATGGTTGCCTTCTTTGGTGGCACCCGAACCAATACACGGATACGTTTCTACCTTGGGGATGGATACCCAAAGTATGGGCTTATCTAATGCCACTATTTGCATTAAAATATATATGAAACAAATAGCCGACATTTATTCTCCAGCCCACCTGGCCTTAAATAAGGAATGTGACACCACTGACTACCCATAGTCAGGGACCCACAACCAATACAAACATAACACATACACGGATAAGTTTCTATCTTGGGGCGTCAAGAGGTGCTTATATGAGGGAAAGGGTTTACGACCATTGGTTTGGCTACTACATTTTCAATGTATGTTGTATTGGTAATGGCACCAGGAGGTGCTTCTATGGGGGAAAGGGTTAAAGAAGTTCAATATAAATAGTTGAGTAGTTGAATAGTGACATTATACACACACACAACAGTACATGTATTTAGTATGAAGGGAACTTACAATTTTGTATATTTTCTCATAGGTTTTTACAAGCACCATAATTATCTCTCGAACTATGTTATCACATTCGACCCCATTTTAACAGACACGTCACCTATTTGTATCTCCAGGTATCGTACCAATCAGCCAAAATACTTCATAACTATCTCGATTCACTATCAACTTGTAACATATCTTCGCTAGGAACATTATCTGGGACAAGTTCAGAATACAGTATACGGCTTGTCGTGTTAAGAGTTAGACTGCTACATCGAATATATGGATATCAGGAGTACACCTAAATATCTTTTTAAGTCAACACATGATAAAAACGTTTTTAGCCGCAGTTAATTAGAAGTTTCTTCAATAATATTTTTGATCAGATTGAGAATACTTATGTGTACATTTCGTAACGGATTGGTGTGTGTTTACGAGTTAGTCTTGTTATTTTCACTATGTAACTCACAAACGCCTATCACCGTCACTACAAAGGTAGGGAACATTATGGGTTTTCAGTGTCGATGGACAACAGAAAATTATCTAAAAGTTTTTAGGTATTCCGTATGCAGAATCTACAGCTGGAAAGAACAGATTTCAGAAACCAATACCAAAAGCACCGTTTCGAGGCACGTTCGACGCTCGACACACCCCGATGGCGTGCTACCAATACTCCAATGAAACTATGGCTATATACAGTAAGCTTGTGCCAGGATTTTCGGAGGACTGTCTGTCACTGAATAGTTATGTTCCCCACGCATTGAAATCGAATGACTTGATGCCAGTCATGATTTGGATACATGGCGGTGGTTTTGTACAAGGTGCTGCGTCAAACTATCCATCTGAAGTATTAAGCAGCTTTGGAAACGTTATTGTAGTAACTGTAAATTATCGGGTGGCTATGTTTGGATTTCTTCAAGACACGAATGGAGATTTCCCAGGAAATCAAGGTCTCTGGGACCAACATTTAGCCATAAAATGGGTACACGATAACAGGAAACTTCTATGGTTACAAAGATGAAATTACTATATTTGAAGAATCAGCTGGAGGGGCGTCAGTGCTGTTTCAGGCAATGTATCCCGGGTATAGGGGCTTGTTTAAAAGGGTGATCGCAGGAAGCGGCTCACCATTTGCATCCTGGGCAGTCCTCAATGTTTCCAATTATGACCAATATCTAATAGAAATGGGATGCTCTGTGAACAGTGTAACATGTATGCAGAGAAAAGATCCGGTGTCAATTCTTACAAACACCACTACGTTCGGACCTGTTTTGGACGGGGATTTTGTGGTAGGAGCTCCGTTAGAAATCGCTCAAGGAAAGTACGTTGACACGGAAGAAGCTAGAGCCTTCTACGCTTCACTAGACATAATGGTAGGAGTAAACAATATGGATGGTGCATTAAATCTGGGTCCTTTCGGGATGATGCTAGGTCACACACCCGGCGATTTAAATTATAGCATAACAAGGAAGGAATTTCTAAACACAATTGTTCCATGGTTTGTGAATACCACACAATTCCCGAAAGACGGTGATGAAAGAATGGTTTTAACCGAATTATTTTCCTTCGAATATACAAATTGGCAAGACCCAGACGACCTTGATAGCACTCGTAACAGCGTTGCCGACATGTCAAACGATGCATTTTTCTTTGTTCCCGCAATACAGGCGGTGAAAACACACGCAAAGCTACGCGAAGGCAAGACATATTTCTACGAATTTGCCTTGGAGACTGAGAAACACATTCTTCCACTGCCATCCTGGTTAAAAGGTCAGTAATACATGTTAGAATAGCGTATTCTACATGTAATATAAATTGGTAATAAAAGCCAAACGCCAATATAATATTTAACCCTTTCCTTCATAGAGATTTAGGTTAATTTACAATTATATCTTCATACAAACGACAGCTATTTAACCCTTTCCTTCATAGAGATTTAGGTTAATTTACTATTATATCTCCATACAAACGACAGCCATTTAACCCTTTCCTTCGTAGAGATTTGGGTTAATTTACTATTATGTCTTCATACAAACGACAGCCATTTAGCTATCATGCAGTGGATAAGTAGTCGCCATATCTATCCCACCTCTAGATATTACTGGGACTACATGAGATTCTGGCCTTTATTATGAACATTGGTTTGGCTACTACTTTGTCAATGTATGTTGTATTGGTAATGGCGTCAAGAGGTGCTTCTATGAGGGAAAGGGTTAATAATCAAATATAGTCATTGCTGTGATCAGTTTTCTACATAGAGTAGGAGATTTAAATATCTATATCATACTTTTTAGTTAGCGCTAGTTTGTAAACCATTCAGAAGCCTCTATTTCATTTAAAACCGTGAAATTATTTTCATATTGCAATGTTTTGATTTTTAGTGTGTGTTTTACGTTTATTTATCGTCGCTACTGGTTGCCCATATGAGCGACGCCTCCTGAAGAGATTAGTCATTTTAGATTTTTGGAGGATAGTGCAATGATACAGACAGAGACCCATTCCAGAGTATCCTCTGGTTCTTTTACGTGCACGGTGTAAAGCACCGACACGAGACCTCGGTTTAACGTCCCATCTGAAAGACTGTTAATTGTATTAGGGTCAGACGGGGGATCGAACCTGCGATCACTGGATTACCAGTCCATCGTGATACCACTGGACTACAGATCCGTCTGCATTTGATTTTTATGAACGCAATATGTTATTTATTGATTGCATGTCTATATTGGACGCTCCGCCTACCGAGGTGCTGACAGCCAGAATGCGCATGCGCAACACGGATAGTGGAGCTCAATGTACTATGCACATGATGGGAAGGTGGAGCAAACTGTCAATAAGTGAAGGTGTGTGTGTTCATCTACGTACTGCACATGGCTGTCACGCCGAGAGCATCAATATCAAATTAATGATGTAATTTTGTGGGTACAGACGGATATGTAGTCCAGTGGTAACACGCTGGACTGGTAATCCAGGGATCGCAGGTTCGATCCCCCGTCTGACCCTGATAAAATTAACAGTCTTTCAGATGGGACGTTAAACCGAGGTCTCGTGTCGGTGCTTTACACCATGCACGTACAAAACCCAGAGGAGATTCTGGAATGGGTCTCTCTGTATCATTGCACTATCCTCCAAAATCTAAAATAACTAATCTCTTCAGGAGGCGTCGCCCATATGTGCAACCGGTAGCGACGATAAATAAACCTAAAACACACACACAATTTTGTGGGTGGGGCAAACTGTAAGTTTCTAATTATCAAATATAATGTTATATACAAAGTAAGTGCTGTGGATCGCTAATGCTCCATAGCACTTATTTTGCATATACAGTCAAACCTGTCTTAGCTTAAGCAGCCAAGGACATAGAAAGTGGCTGTTTAGCACAGGTGGCTGCTTAATAGAGGTGACATGTATAGCAAAACAACGTAAAGGGAATCTGAAAGTTGGCTGCTTAATACAGGTTGGCTGCTTAATGGAGGTGATCACTAACACAGGTTTGACTGTACCGTATATAATATATATGTATATCATATTATGATCAATAACCTATACTTATTCAAAACGTTTACAGGATCCAATCATGCAGACGATATACCGTACCTATTCGGAACACCCCTTCTGGAGAATGCGACATTATTCGGGGTAGAAATTAATTTCACATCGGAAGAAAAACGGGTTTCACGTGCAACAATGATACTCTTGACTAATTTCGCAAAATCTGGGTAATTATTTACATAGTTTATTTACTATCTATCTAAAGTCAATATATTGTAAAAACTACAAATGGGGCATGCTATATGAAAACTAACATATCGAACATGCAACCGAGACTTGTGCACCGGTAGTGATAGAATGTTAACCTTGCTAGATCTATCAAACTGATGGGCGTATTGTGCACCAGTAATGTTAACCGCTGGAGCCTACCCGGGAAAGGTGTTGCTAGGTACGCTACCCGTCGCTCAAATGGCGACGTTAAACCTTTAATAAATTGTTTTATTCCAGAATACTACAACATTGCACAGGACAAAAATCTGCGATATTAATATGTATATATATTAAAGTGTGCACATATTAAAATTTCTTTAATTTTCATGTTTTATATCTAACTATACAATTATACTGCAGCACCCTCTTGGGACTATTATGTGCTGTAGTCCATTTTAGGGGGTGGGTGGGTGGCTGGGGGGGGGGTGGAGTCACACACTCAAACCTGATGTAGCCTAACCAGAAAGAGAGACACAATTTTGAATTTAATGTTATTAAGGTGCATTGCTTAAGAGCACAATCTTAATGGCTACAGCTGAGTTGGGCGCGATCTCCATACCTCTTACACCTGAAGTAATCGTGCTACCACTGCGCAACTTCAACAACTTCTTGTACAAAATATTGGTCTTCCTACAATGTGACCCACATGCATACATATCAACGTAAACACACTGTTTATTTCGGTATTTACTATAGCATAGAATTAAAGTGTATCACTTGTATCTCAATTGATGTTATGAATACTGTCATACTAATATTTAAGAAATAATAAGTATCAACCATTATTTGTACTGTTTGTCTCGTTTAGAAATCCTAATGTACCAATGGATGTGACTCCAATTATCCAGACAACGTGGCCGGAGTACACACTGATGTCGCAGATGTATTTCCAAATATCCAATCAGATGTCTTCAACATCAGTCATTGAACGGTTCCATCCCAGACGTATGCATTTCTGGACTGAACTAATCCCGAAAATGAACAGATTACTCCAGCCGAAGAAACAAACAATGGACATATTTCACTTTGACCCAAATATAATTGGTTGATTCAATATCGAAGTCAAAGGGCTGTGTTCATAGATAGGGCTGTGTTCATACAAGATACAAGATACAAGAAGCTTTATTTAACGTCGGATTACATTTACAAATAACATTAGCTAATAAGCTATTTTTCTGACAAACATATATTATAATCAAAACATAAGAAAAAACAGCTAAGAAATAAAAGTTGGTTTAAACATGAATACAACACAGGACATAGCATAATTAAAACATGTTAAAGCGAGCACCTAAAAGACAAAAATAAAATTAATACATTGTGTTAATAGTTTTAACAATTTAAGGATAACATACAGCTTAAGATACAAGCAACTATATAATATAGATAAATCTTAAGAATTCAAATAGAAATACACCATTGATTGATACACTGTGTTGTAGTTGCTGATCTTGGCCCGTGGCCTAAAAACTGCAATAAGAACAAAACATGTTAAGACACTGACATGCAAAAAGGTACACTACTGTGAAATTAAGATATGTTTTAAAAAAACAGTTATCCCCCAAATCAGATTTGGAAAGGAACTGATCAGCAATTACCTCACAGGTATCTTAAAACAAAATACATAAAATGCAGATTAAAGCAACTATTGGTGGCATGCACATTTATAGAACACTAATACTAAGTTACAACAATCAAATTAGAACATCAAGCTAGCACAAATCATAAATTATAAACATAAAAAACACAAAATAAAACACATAGCACACATTAATAAGCACATTAAGCATGAGGAAATAAGCGGACACGACTAGGTAGAGCACATTGCGCACTTACAGGACGGGCCCGTCCAGGCACGGACCAGCCTCACAAACTCCTTGTGGTTTTCAATTTTTCTAATGTCATTTGGCAGGCTGTTCCATACCTGAGCGGCCTCGTATCTGAAAGATCTCTTACCGTTCAAGGTGGTACGTACAGTTGGTACTTCAACGGTGTTTGAATGTCTGAAAGAATATTTTATATTTCGAAATTTAACCAGGTCATGTACATATGGAGGTGATTCATGGTACAGGCATTTGAATGTTTCTATTGCAATAGTTCTTATTCTACTAAGATGTAATGTAGGCATGTTTACTTGTTTCAAAAGGTCTTCGTAGCTAGAGGTGAAATCATTTAAAGTAATTTTCAGAGCTCTATGTTGTAGTTTATCCAATTTTATTCTGTATTAGCTTTGTTACAAAAGTGCCATATGAGCGGACAGTAGTTGAAAGTTGATCTTATATAGGATTTATAAATTAACAATTTGAGGTCAGGTGTTAAAAACTTGCTTAGTCTGAGAAGTACATTTAGTTGTCTAGCAGCCTTCTTACACATTTTTGTAACCTGTTCATCAACATTTAACATAAAATCTATATCTACACCTAGGAGTTTCACAGAGTCTTCACATTTAATATCAGCATTTGCAATGGTAAAAGATCGTAATTGTTCGTGGGTTTTCTTACCTAGGGCTATGGCCTGAAACTTATCAGGGTTGGCCTGCATTTGGTTACAATCAAACCATTTTATTAAGATGTCACTTTCTGTTTCAAGAGTTGATTTGAGAGATGACAGATCCTTATCCCAGTATGACAAAGTATTGTCGTCTGCATAATTGTAAAGCTTAGATTGTGTAATAAAATAAAAGATGTCATTTATAAATTAGAGGTCCTAATATGGAGCCTTGTGGGACCCCCTTGATAGTTTCTTGCCATTGGCTGAGTGCATCATATTCCCGCATCATGATCATTCCGGTCCAGTGCCATTTTCCAGTCCTCAATTAAGCGCAAGAGGGTTGTCTGACAGCCATACTTTGGTCTAAAAGCTGCTAAGTAATTATCAAATACATGTTCAAAGTAGTCTGCCAGCTGATTGTTTATGACTGTTTCAAATATCTTGGACATAGTTGGTAAAATACTAACAGGTCTGTAGTTTTTCTTGATAAATGGGTCATCTTTTTTAAAGACGGGTGTTACTTGGGCCATTTTAAGTACAGCTGGGAAACTACTTTGTTTTATCATACAATTTACAATATTTGATACAGGTAAAGCTATAGATTCTGATGCACATCTTAAAATTTGTGGCGGTAGGGCGTCAACACCAGTTGCTTTTTTGGGATTTAGAGATTTTAAGTGTTTACTTATTTCTACTGGATCTATGGGTTTGAAGTTAAAATTTAAATTTTCCGATTTATGCTCAAGGATTTTGGCAACACTAGGATGTTGTTTATATACCTCTGTGTCATTACTAATACCAATGTTTTGCGCAATGTTTACATAACAATCATTTAAGCTTTCACATACTTTTGTTTGATCAGAAATAAATTTTTCTTCTTCTTTTAAAATTATTTCACTGGAATTTTTAGCAAGGGATTTCTGGCTAAGAAAAGGCTTAATAGTTGGCCAGAAATCCTTAGACTTGGGTCCTCCACCACATCTTTCAAAGAAGTAAGTTCTAATAGAGCTTCTCTTTGTTTTAGTTTTAAAATTCCTAAGGTTTTTGTATTTTTCCCAATTTTGTTCGTTTTTACATTTACACAAGGTATGAGTTATGTGCTTGCCTAGTTTTGTATATCAGTTTCCTGTAATTTGAATTCATATATGGTGGTGGGCCCTTCTTAGGGTACTTTTGTTTAACAGGTGCATGATCATATAAGACTTGCATAAACATATGGTTATGTGCCCAGTACATATCATCAATGTCATCAAAAATATGGGCGACATGAAAAGGTGTTTGTGACAGTTCATGGTTAAAATCTATTTCATTAAAAAATTTATAGCTTCTAAAATTTACTTTTTTCTTTTGTAGAGCTTTAATATGTTCTTTAATAGTAGTTAATATCATACTATGAGTCACTAATACTGCAGTTTATTACAGTTGTGTTACAAATAATTGTATGCGAGTTTGTTAGTATGACATCAATAAGTGTAGGTGTACAGTTTTTCATAGAACATGTAGGTTCTTTAATAACATTCTTTAAATTAAAAGTGTCTGACAAATGTTCAACAGGTTTCCTTTTATCCGGTTTCAACATATCATAGTTTAAATCCCCTATAATAAGCACATGGTCAAAGTCTATGTACATTTTATCTAGCGTGGAGGATACTTCATGTTCAAAAACATTATTTGGTAATGATGGGGGTCGATAAGCACATAGTATGCCCCATTTGCGTTTGTCTAAATTTAGTTCATAGCAAACAGTTTCCACACCTGTGCATTCAAGGTCTTTTCTTCTCTTTCAGCTCTCACATACGTCATAATACCTCCGCCATATGAGTTTCGGTCGCATCTTTCGAGTTTGTACCCATCTACATGGAATAAATTGTCACTAAAAGAGTCATCAATTTTTGTCTCTGAAAATGAAAAAATATCAACAAGGTGTTCATCAAGGATTTGTCTGATTTCTTGACATTTATA
>CM026397.1:69091188-69152752 GCA_014843695.1 Archivesica marissinica
GAGAGAGAATTTAAATGACATGCAAGCCTAAGGACACAATCGTAACAGCTCCGGCTGGGCTCGAACTCCAGGCCTTTCACACCTGTAGCGACCACTGCGCTATCACGACTTCCACCTGACCACTTAATTTCGAATCAAAGTCATATACATGTACCGTAAGTCTTATGCCCTATGGGTGAATACTGTTTGAGGAATTGAGAGCACAAGATTTACATACATGAACCATATTGAGTGATGCCGTACGACTACATACATATTGAGTGATGCCGTACGACTACATACATATTGAGTGATGCCGTACGACTACATACATATTGAGTGATGCCGTACGACTACATACATATTGAGTGATGCCGTACGACTACATACATAATGGACAAGAAAACGCGTAACTTTTAGGACCCGAGGAAGACAGCCGTCGTTACTATCACCGGCATGGAGTGGAAAATCTCCCATGATTTTCAATTCTGAGACAAAAACGCATGCACGACTTTTGAGATGGTTGTTTACAAGGTCAAGGTAAATTATCGGGGAACAACAATCGGATGATTCTATTTTTAAAGCGACACTACATCAGTGAAAACGAAAATGTCTACAGAATGTAATTTCTATTATATGGAATATTTCCCGCCAAATATTTGCCTCAAAAACTGAGCATTTCAACTAATAAACAAACATCGTACAGTGGAACCTCCCAAAACCGGACCCTCTCTAAATCGGAATACTCCCAAAACCGGACGTTTTTGAAAGTCCCAAATTGTTTCTTCTTTATTTCTTACATAAAATCACTCTGAAAATCGGAACCTCTCAACTCCGGAAACCGGATGAAAAATTTGCATAATTTGGGTACAGTTTGATGTAATTTCACCTCCCAAAACCGGAACAACTTTTAGGAGATATAGGTCTTGATCAATAAACTAAAAATTGTTGAATTTGTTTGTGTATTCTGTCATAAATTGACACGCTGCTGACACTTTCCAATCTCGTTTTAGCGGTGTGCGTTTGATCTATGAACGTGTGATAATCACGCAAGATTATAAGATGTCAGGCTGATTGATGACTACTCACTCATGTACACTTGTACAGTTAATTTGTCGGCTAACTGGGGATTATGTTATAATCACGTGTAGATTACTATCCTATAGGCAATTATAAAACTTGTTTGATAACGAATAAAGGATTGTGTGAATCTCGTAATTTATTGTTTGATGCAACCGTTTGATCACCTGTGAAAGCACAATATAATCCAGTCACACAAGATAATTATGATTTTCGCAACTTTTGACCATTTGTTTTACAAAATAATATTTAAAGAACTGTTTTTCAAAACTATTTCATCACATTTGTATTTGCAATAATACAGTATAAACTATAAAGGCATATGCAATTTATAAAGGTTATATGCAGTTTTGAAAACACATCAATAAAAAACCTCTGAAAACCGGAAACCTCTGTAAACCAGACTTTTTATCCACACCTGAAGATGTCCGGTTTAGAGAGGTTCCACTGTATATGCAGTTTGTTGGCATAACAAAATAATGTAAATACAGTGTGATTATTTAGGGCAGTCACTCATATACATAACATCTGAAAACCAAAACAATCATTGTTGAACCATCAAACCTAAAAATATTTTTCTGTAAGCCTACAGCTTTGACCACTCGGCCATCCTGCCATGTGTGATAATTCGATATATTTTATATTATTCAATCAGTGCTTTAACTCGCCAATGTATATATACATCAGCATGTTTGTATACAAGTGAATGACCTGATTAATCGAACTGTAGTGTTGACATCCATGTGGAATACAATGCGTGTATCTTGAATAACTCTATTTATGGTACAGATTTACTGTTATATCTCACATTTGTGTCTATGCATATTTATTTGTAGACTAATCTTAGCTGAATTATCTCTAAGACGATAGTATCATGCGTTAAGTATTGACTCCAATAACAAACGAGAATGGATGACAGCTATATGAAATCCTACTTTCAATTTTGAAAGCTTGTAGACCACAAAAGCACTGTTTGTTGATACAATGTTAGTGTTCGAATGTATTCAGAAGAATTTGTAGTAGCAATGCATGCATACGTTAACAAATGCATTTATTTTGTTTTTTTGCGATGTAATGTCGCTTTAATAGTATGGATGTTTCGACATCAAACACTAAAATTTATTGACTGCCTAAATATTCATGATGTTCCGTAATTACGCGCTTTTTTCGCCAGACTAATTTCTCATTATAACGATTAGACCCGTAAATTCACGGACTTTGTTGATGAATAATTAAATCAAGCTAATTGCCGTTCGAAATGTTTTTTCGCACTTTTTTCTAGTCACAATTACCTGCAGATAGGTTTATTGGTGAGATTTGTTTCAATTTGTATCGACACCTTTATTCAGGATTGAGAACTTTGTTTGGTATTTTAGGTTCCAAATTAATTGCACTTTACCATGGACTGACAACTTATGGTCGCATATCAAAACACATTTTAGCAGAAAAATAGCGGTCATTAGCCATGTCAAGCTATAGGTCGCGTAGTCCATTTAAATTATATAGTAAAATTTATTGGGGGCATTTGAAAGTGGTCACATAAGACAAAGGTCGCTTAATACACATGGTCACAACTCACAAGTAAATAATAAGATAGAATATAGCACAACACTTCCCCACCCACTGGCAACCACGTTTTGTAACGAATCCATACGGCGTGACCAAACTTTTGAGACTATCATCTTCAGGACAAGCTCCACACAAAATTTCTTAACATTCGTGCCAGTAATTTCGGAGAGGATTTTTGAAATGTTAGCAATCATTTGACCTAGTCACCTAGTTTAAAGACATAAGTGATTGAATTTGAGAAATCTTGAAATGTCAAGTCAGTAAAAATCAATCTGTTATTTGCACTTACATCATTTTTATCCACGTCAATTTCCACAAAGATTATGTTGCTGTAGTTTTCTGAAAGATCCTGAAAAGTGAAATCAATAAATCAATAATTAATAAAAATTAATTTTTGTGTTATAAAATCACTGTCATCAACACTGTATACACTAGTAACACATGGTGAGTGAAGTTTAAAACTAAACCACTACTAGGCAATACATCAATTGTTCCCCTAGCCACACAAGTGCCTGTTAGTGAGTGAAGTTTAAAACTAAACCACTACTAGGCAATACATCAATTGTTCCCCTAGCCACACAAGTGCCTGTTAGTGTGTGCAGATTTATGGAAGGACGTTCTCAAAACTGGGCACTTTAGTATCAGACCAACACTCTTCCCAACTATTCCTTAAAGCGACATTACATCGCAAACAGCCAAAACAACATACAAGTAGCATTTCTGCTACAAATTCTTCCAAAATAATTTGAACATTAACTTTCAATCAATAACCTGGAATCTATCAAAAAGTGAAAGTAGGATTTCATATAGAGGTCAGCCAAGCTCACGAAATTATTATTGGAGTCTATACTAAGCACGTGCTACTGCCGTTGGAGATCATTTAAATCAGATTAGTCTAAAAAATAAATATGCATGGCCCAAATGTGAGACAACAGTAAATTTGTACCATAAAATGTTGTTATTCAGGATACGTGCTTTGTATTACGCATGAATGTTGACACTGTTTTGACGATAAATAAACATAAAACACATTAATAATAAGATATGTACACATTTAACCCACAATATCGTGGTGTCAAGTCGCTGGTATTTGGTCACATGATTGCAATGTTATTGTACATGTACATTGTATGTTTGCATTGTACTCCTTTCCCTGCAACTCAGGGTTCCCTCTGTCTGAATGTTTGTCTGCTCCACTTCAGTCGCCCCAATTGAAAAACACTGGAGCCAATTAAAAAAAGTTTCACCCAACTAAGAGCCATATAGTTCACAAATAAATATTTGAAGCCATGTATTTGACAAAACATGTGCCAAAAAAGTTTTTAAAAAAAAGTTGCGCCAAATCACAAAATTTAGCGCCAATATTTATTATTGTCGCAATTGGCGACCGACAGCGGGAACCCTGCAACTACACTATGCGTACGGACATACAAACATGTACATTTTAGGTTACTTGTAGTTTCCACGGTCATAAATGGTTAATTGTACAAACCTTAAACTTTGGACTAATTTGTTTGCACGGACCACACCATGCGGCTGAGAAATCCACAGCGATAACTTTGCCTTCATTTTCCTTCAATATTTGATCAAACTGTTCCTGAAAGGTGTAAAGTGTAAAATCCAAAGTACCGTATACATCCCATTTAAATGCCCCTGGGGGCGATGCAATTTGCGACAAATTATATGCAAAGTATGTCTGGGACTCCTTTAAACGCCCCCCCTAGACTAGACTATGATAGCAGCGGGCACTGGGATGAGAATTATTTAGTTTTGCTTCAAAATGGGGGGGGGGGGGGGCGTTTATTAGGGAGGGCCCGGAGGGGGAATTTAAACGGGGGTATACGGTACATGTATCTGGTGGTACTAATGCAGTATGCTGTACAGGTTATGTACAGTCGGAAACTGCCAAAAACTGTCACCGTGTGCACTGTCTGCCGTTTGTGGCAGGAGATCTCTCTCCTTTTTACCCTTATTTTGCAATTCCTCCCATTTCTCCCACTCACAGAAAATATCTCCCATTTCTCCCACTCACAGAAAATATCTCCCATTTCTCCCACTCACAGAAAATATCTCCCATTTTTCAAATAATAATAAATATTGAATAAAATAAGCAAGCCATCTGTGCTACAGTATATAAAAAAAATAGTATGATCAAGTTCAATTTACGATCGGATACATGTACAATAAGTTAACAATGACGATTCACGAAAATGAATGATTTGTGAATTGTCATTTTCTCAGCCAATTAGAAACACAATTAATCCTTAAAATGCTGAATAAATTGGAAGGAATGTGCAAACAACATAGATCCAGATCAACTGCGGCGTAACGCCGCCTCTGATCAGGATCTATGTTGTTTGCTATTCAGACAAGTGTTTTAGCCCCACTATCTGAATAGGAAACAACATAGAGCCTAATCACGCTGCAGTTGATCTGGATCTATGTTGTTTGCTATTCAGACAAGTGTTTTAGCCCTACTATCTGAATAGGAAACAACAGAGCCTAATCAGATGAAACATTCTGTGTCATCTGATCTGGCTCTATGTTGTTTGCACAGACGAATATACTCGTTTCCAGCACAGTAAGGGTTAAATATTACAGTTTCCTCTTAACAACCATCAATGTGCATACAGTATTTCTTTACAGCATTATGTAAGGACTATCTGTACAGTTGAATGAACCCTGTTTGTTATTTGATATGCATATACTATATACTATATATTATATCACATAACATTGCTTGTATTCGGTTTCATACAGTCATCACATATTTTCTTACATGTATGTACACATCATGTGTAATATAACCTGGAATGACTGTTTGCTTTTGACACATTTTGACATATAGTTTCCAAAATTGCCATTATGTTTTCTTCGTTGAAAATCAATAAATTGCTAAATTTGCACTAGCGATATACAGTACAGTCAAACCTGCGTTAGTTGTCGCCTCTTTTAAGCAGCCTTTTTACAGACGGATCTGTTTAATGAAGCTTTTTCAGTGAATTTTCTTCTTACAAGGTGGAAAATTAGCCTAGCAGACTTGGGGGGCAGACATGGGGAAGAGACCATTACGTTACCGGCCTCTTTTCAGATGTGTGTACTTTACTGATTGGGACTGTTTAGGTCCTGCTTCTTTGTGGGGATTTTCCAGCAGCTTCTGTACTCCTTTACATACAATGTTAATTTCCAGCAGCTTCTGTACTCCTTTACATACACTGTTAATTTACAGCAGCTTCTGTACTCCTTTACATACAATGTTAATTTCCAGCAGCTTCTGTACTCCTTTATATACAACAGGGGCGTAGCTAGGAGGCAAATTATGTGCAGGCCCGGGTAAAGAATGTTGAGTGAGCGTAGCGAACGAGGTTGCTAGGGGGGTCCGGGGGCATGCACCCCAATTTTTTTGGTTTTTAGGATGCAATTTCCCGCATTCTGCTGCATTTAAAAGACAAATTCGGATATGTTTTTATAACAAATAAACATGATAATACACTGTTCTGCTTAGTACATCAAAAGCAATAACAATTCTGCACTCTATAATTATCTGTGATTTTACTCAATTAAAAGTCAAAATGATGTGCAGGCCCGAGCCTTTTGGCCTAATGGCAGCTACGCGCCTGTATGTACAATGTTAATTTTTGGCATCTTCTGGTGGGGAATGTGGTCAGGCATGTTCAGATGACGTGTGTAGTCAAGAAGCTTCGTTTTATAAATCGATAAGAGACATAGGATGCATTATGGGTATATCGCGGTACTAGCTATTAAAAACCAACACACTATTATGTACCTGAATTTAAACCTCATTTTGCTTCATTCTATGACTTCTCCACTTCAACATTACAAATACACAAAGAAGAAATACTATTGGGAATCACTTGTGTTTATCATGTTTTTGCCGCCATTGTGTCAGCAGTTACGTTGTAGTCAGTAGTTCTGAGTATACCGCGGCAAATGGCCAATGCCCTGCTTTGGGTGTTTATACATAGGTAGTCATAATAAAGTTATGTGTTTTGAGTTGATAGAGACCTTAATCTGTATAATATGAAGTCTAGCAGTAAATTTATCATTTTAACATAAAACATGAATATCTTTTTACTCTCCCATTAGAAAACAACAAATAGCTTTAGGCCCACCATGGGCCTACTTTTTATGAATAAAATGCGGGAATCTGGCTATATCACCACATGTCAATAGATGTACATCACAGGAGAAAGTTCCAGAGATATATACATGTATCAACTTGTTTTTAATAAAAAATACTAAATTTGGGGGAAAAAACTGTTTAAATATCAACTTGTTTCTTTGGGTCAACACTGATCCAATGGAAAAAATGATAGGCGGCGTTATTTTACCTAGTTCTGAAAAAATGTGAATGCCTCGGTATGTCAAGAAACGACTATATATATTTAAAGGTGAGGTAATATCCGGTTTGTGATATCCGACTACTACACTTCTATTTTTCGCCACGCCATAAATGACAAGACAATTAACATCAAAGAATCAAGTGATATATCAAGTTCTATGATAATATGCACACATATATATTAACTTCTTACCTTGGACTGGATTTGGATAACAACCATGATTTCTGTTTGTGTGTGTTCAAACTTTTATGAGCCTTTTTCAATGCGCCAATAATTTATCACTGTTGGGGATCCGTAACGCGATTTCGAAACACGGTACGGTATATATACTTCAGGGGTAACGAAAACGAAGGATCTGTAGTCCAGTGGTAACACGCTGGACTTGTAATCCAGGGATCGCAGGTTCGATCCCCCGTCTGACCCTAATACAATTAACAGTCTTTCAGATGGGACGTTATACCGAAGTCTCGTGTCGGTGCTGTACACCTTGCATGTAAAAGAACCAGAAAAGACTCTGGAATGGGTCTCTTCTTCTTCTTGGTGATTTCGGCACTCTCTTAATACTGAGGATTATGTGTCGTCGCTGGTGAATTTTGAGATACAATGATTAATTAACAAATAAGTGAATGTCCAAAGACAGATATACTACGGTGCGTGTTTAAGATTTTGTACATAGAGTGAATGCTTTAGATTATGGTCGAGAGGGCAGACACAGGGATAAGTGCTCTAAAGCCATCAACTGTTATTGCTTCATGTGCGGCAAGGGGTAACAAGTTCCATTGGATGACGGTTCTTGGATAAAAAGAGAATGTTATGAATCTTTGTTGACAGGGATGTGTTTATAACAATATGGGTGTGTGTGTCTGGTTATGTTGTCTACGAGTATCAAAGGGTTTATGGGAATGTCTACAGCTACTATTTGGTGTATTATTTTATAGAAGAGAATCAATCTGTATCTAACTCTGCGTGTCTCAAGTGTTGGCCAGTTTAGGTTAACTTGTCGATCATTTCGGAGACTGAACTAGTATTATGGTATCGGTTGGTAACGAATCTGGAAGCACATCGCTATACCGTCTCAATTTGATGTTTTTGTGTGTTAGCATGTGGGTCCCAGAGAGTACTGGAGAATTCTAGCTTGGGTCTTACTAGTGCGTTGTATGCATGGTCTTTTGCTTTAGATGATGTGAACTTTAGGTTGCGTTTCAAGAATCCTAGTGATTGGTTTGCTTTATTGGTTATCGAGTTAATATATTTGTCCCATTTTAGATTGCTTTGCATGGTTAGGCCTAAATATTTGCATCATTTACTTTTTGAAGGGGATGGTTATGGAGTTTATATGTAAAGAGAAATGGCTTGCGTTTTTGTGTGATGCTGAGTAGGTTACATTTATCGGGGTGAAATTTCATGAGCCAATCTTGCTCCCATCTACCAGCTGAATCAATATCTTCTTGGAGTAATGTGGTGTCATTTTGGGTTTTAATTTCTTTATAAATGATGCTGTCATCAGCGAAGAGACGAAGGGTACTATGTTGGATATATTCGGATAGATCATTAATGTAGATGAGGAATAGGATTGGACCCAGAACTGTGCCTTGGGGTAAACCCGATGTAACAGGGGCCGTGTCTGACATTTCACCCTCCAAGACAACAGTATGGGTCCTATCTGATAGAAAGTCGTTAATCCAGTTAAAAGCGTTACAATTTATGCCATAGTATTCTAGTTTATAAAGAAGATGCTTGTGTGGAACTTTGTCAAATGCTTTGGCAAAGTCCATGATAATGATGTCTGTTTGAATGTTATCGTCATTTGATTTTGTAATAGATTGAAGGAAGGATGTCAGTTGAGTTTCGCAGGAGCGGGATGTTCGAAAGCCGTGTTGAAGGTCATAGAATATGTTATTAGATTCTAGATGGTTCATGATATTGCTTGATATTATATGTTCTAGTAGTTTGCAACAGATGCATGTAAGGGATATTGGTCTATAATTGATAGCATCATGTTTATCACCTTTTTTAAAAACTGGGCATACATTTGCATGTTTCCAGTCGGTGGGTATAGTACCAGAAGACAGGGATTTTGAGAAGATGATAGTGAGGATAGGTGATATGTGTTCTCTACATTCTTGTCTGGTCCTGAAGCTTTGTGTGGTTTATGATTTGTGAGTACATTGTAGTTTAGTTATTCCATTTTGAGTGATTTTGATGTTTTTCATTTGTGGATGTGAGCTTGGCCCTTTGTTAGGTATAGGTTCATCAGTGACTGTATGTACTGTCTGTATCATGCACTATCCTCCAAAATCTAAAATGACTAATCTCTTCAGGAGGCGTCGCTTATGTGGGCAACCGGTAGCGACGATAAATAAACGTAAAACACCACACACACCTACTATCTCACTTGCTGTTATCTTCTAGCTGTACTATGTACTTAGTCGTTTTTTGTTTTTTTACTAACACCCTTGTCAGGACACACACTATCTAGATCCCCGGCAGATCTGGGGTTTGAAATGATATGGAAAAGCAGAACACTTGGAACATTTTGACGATATGCACATAACTTGTCACCTCTAAAGAGAATACATTGGCTTTGGGCGAGATTACCCACCATACCACCATTACCTACTACCTAGGGTGAAACGACCCAGTGCGAAACGACCCGGTGTGGATAGGTATTTGGGGCGAAACAACACGAAACCAAATCACGTGTACATGTTTCAGTTCAGTGCAGTCACATGTTTGTGTCCCTGTGTCATTTACATATTGTGATAATCACTATATCAAACACAGGTGATCGTTGTGGGGATATCGAGAAATATAATTATTTCCTCAGTGTAAAGAATAGAGTAAGCAATTTTTACCATGCTTTTTTAATATTGTCGCATTTACATCTATAACTGTTTTATGAATAAGACATTCTATCGTTTGAAATATTTTTAACATTTCCCCCCCCCCGACACGTTTTTCACTTTTTGTTCATTTTTGCCTATGTTGGTTTCTCATATATCAATGATATCAGCTATTGCTAGTCATGTTGACACACAACATAACTTCATACATTGGACAATTAATGCTGATTATATTGTAGGACAATGTTCATTCATTAATATGTTAATTAATGTTCAACTACAATGCTCCAATACGACCGTGACCTTATGTGCAACTACAAATGCACGACCTTGACCGTAGGTCTACATGCTTGGCATCAACATCAAGTGTATATGTTGTAAAACAACAAATAAATTGCCTATTAGTAAAAACATAGTTACAGTCTGTTCATTTATATTTCCAATCTTTCATTTCTTCTGATAGGTGTGTGTTTTACGATTATTTTCTTTGTTGCCCATATGAGCGACGCCTCCTGAAGAGATTAGTCATTTTAGATTTTGGAGGATAGTTCATGATACAGACAGAGACCCATTCCAGAGTCTATTCTGGTTCTTTTACGTGCAGTGTACAGCACCAACACGAGACCTCGGTTTAATGTCCCATCTGAAAGACTGTTAATTTTATTAGATGGAGGATCGAACCTGCGTACTCTGGATTACCAGTCCAGGATGTTTTCATTTAGTTCAAAGAACACTTTATAGTCTACATCCTCCTTATTGTTCAACAGTTTTGATATACTTCAATAAGATCACCACGGTAACTCTGGTACAGCAAACTTGTGCTTTTTAATTGTTCACATTATGGTAGATGCTGAACGTATAATAAATCTAATTTTTGTAGCTCGCTTTTGTTCTCTCTAATGCCGTAATGTGCTTTTTTAATCTACAATACTAAAGGTTGGGCCTTATAATGGTTTTATAGAGTTTCTTTAGTTTATACAAATTTATTTTATCGCAATTGCGAAACAAGTTCTTACAACTTATCACTCTCGAGACCTCATTCCTTATGGAAACCATCGCCACGAGGGATAGGGCAGAGGCAACATGGAATTTAAATGCCTTGTCTAAGGGTACAATCATAACGGCTCCAGTAGGGCTCGAACTCCAGACCTTTTGCACCTGAAACGTACGTGCAACCACTACGCTATCACGGCTTCCACTTTTTTTAGAGTTTCTTTAATGTCTTAGTTCTAATATGGAAGTAACAACACTTGTATCACTATGGCTTGGAGAAATCCACACAAACTAGAAACCAATTAATTTGCTCAAGATCTCCGTTGATTACATTATGCACATGTAAGACAAAGCTCAAAGCAATATCACCTTCATATACTGTACCAGTATTCTGAAAATGGTTGCCATGACGACTGATTAGAGATCAATAGTTATTATCAATGGCTTCTTGATATCTCCTGTGCTTTATTGGAAATGCACATTGACGGTAAATGGACTTGATTTACCAACGTCATCTATAGTATAAGAGAAAGGGATATATCTAGATATATTTGTCTCAAAAGTTCACTTGTCATAACAGTGCTGGATCTGTTTATAATTCTGTGTGATATATTGGATCAATCACATGCTTTCTTTCTGCAACAAGTACTGTTCTACTGCTTGACAAAGATGACATATTGATAAATGTAAATTTCTGAACTGGTGCATTTTATACTACAACTAGCGCTAATATTTGGTTATCTTTGGTCATTCTTGCGGGCAGTGTTAAAAGATGAAAATGTGGGTTGAGTCCCCTTTAAAGGGTTGTTAGCATATATTTTGTGAAATAGTAGCAAGACAATTCTGGTGAATAGGGATTGGGATTTTACAATAAAGTTATTTTGCAGAATGTATTGGACATTATTAATTAATATAATCTTGGTTTCTCATGTATAAGAAATACATTAAAGAACTGGAACTTCAGAATACAACATTAGCTGGTGCAAACCTGAAAGTTAATAATCTAGCATTTGAAATACCGCCAACCTGTGACGAAAAAGTAAGTGGGTTCATTGTCGTAACAACCAATTTAATTGTCTTTATTATAAATTAAATACATCGTGAAGATGGGTTTCCGTTGTAAAGACTATTTATTGTTGTGTGCTTTAGTACCAGGAGACATTTTATATTAAACTCGCATGGAAGCTGTGCTGCGGATTCTTTATCCCCCTGATGCTGTTTGAAGAAATCTAAATCATTATTTTTGTCTTGCATACACTGTAATCGCCATACGGCGTACATGTACGTGTATATTTTGCCAAATAAAATTATTTTATGCTTTACAATATAAATAGCAAATATTTGTTTGTTTCAGTGTATGATCGAGTTATGTTTCACCGTCACTCGTAATAGCTTTCTGTGCTAGAATGTCTCGTCGCGCTAGAATGTCTCGTGCTAAATTGTGCTAGAATGTCTCGTGCTAAATTGTGCTAGAATGTCTCGTTGTGCTAAATGGTGCTAGAATGTCTTGTCACGCTAAATGGTGCTAGAATGTCTTGTCGCGCTAAATGGTGCTAGAATGTCTTGTTGTGCTAAATGGTGCTAGAATGTTTCATCGCGCTAAATGGTGCTAGAATGTTTCATCGCGCTAAATGGTGCTAAAATGTTTCGTTGCGCTAAATTGTGCTAGAATTTTTCATCATGCTAAATGATGCTAGAATATCTTGATTAGATTATGTCATAAATGATGTCGCCAACAGTTTGAGTCCGAAAGCATTTGCGTTGACAACATTTTAACATGCATTGGCTAGAAACTACAAGCATATTGCAGTGAGAAATAAACTATGTTATTCCATTGCTTTCAACCAGTGGAATAACATATTTTATGTCACTGATAAATCCGTGTTAGCAGCAGGGGGGGTGAGTAACAAAATAAATGGAAGCCTCCGCGCCCCCCGTTGAGCCCTCCCTCCATGTTCCGGGTGAACAGACCTCTTAATTTGGGCCGAGTAGAATGTCTCGTTGTGCTAAATGGTGCTAGAATGTCTTGTCACGCTAAATGGTGCTAGAATGTCTTGTCGCGCTAAATGGTGCTAGAATGTCTTGTTGTGCTAAATGGTGCTAGAATGTTTCATCGCGCTAAATGGTGCTAGAATGTTTCATCGCGCTAAATGGTGCTAAAATGTTTCGTTGCGCTAAATTGTGCTAGAATTTTTCATCATGCTAAATGATGCTAGAATATCTTGATTAGATTATGTCATAAATGATGTCGCCAACAGTTTGAGTCCGAAAGCATTTGCGTTGACAACATTTTAACATGCATTGGCTAGAAACTACAAGCATATTGCAGTGAGAAATAAACTATGTTATTCCATTGCTTTCAACCAGTGGAATAACATATTTTATGTCACTGATAAATCCGTGTTAGCAGCAGGGGGGGTGAGTAACAAAATAAATGGAAGCCTCCGCGCCCCCCGTTGAGCCCTCCCTCCATGTTCCGGGTGAACAGACCTCTTAATTTGGGCCGAGGAGGCTCCTAGCCCCATTTCAGACAGCCAAAAAACACCCATATATGAGCCAGGGGACGGACCACAACCCTCGCCGGCCCAGGGCTCTCAGACACTACGTGCCAAAACAGATATGACAAACCACTTACCTGTCTGGGGTGAATCTCAATGATTATTAAGCCTTTTGGTCGTACCCCGGGCGCCTAATATAAGAGATATTATTTAAGAACCCTTTTTTCCCCCTTAAGTCGAAAATGTTTAATATTCTGGAGCACTAGGGATTGCTCGAGGCGTGTAATTGGGAGGACTTTCACGTTCGAGAGGACCTCCCCACATACATAAACACACTACGCGCTTAGTTGTTTTAACACTTTTTCTCTCGTCCGATCTACCGTCAGCGATTAATTTATCGATGTTGGCCTTCGATAATACATCGGGAGATGCTCTACCTTTAGTTCGGATATCCTCTTTTAAGGATTGGTATCGATCCCATTCTTCGCATACTATTTTAAATTCGGGGTCGGATATTACGTTATCCCGAATAGCTTCGCTTATTATGAGATCGATACTGTTTTTCTTAGATTGGGCGGCAATCGCTATACGATCGTGTTTTTTAATTTTATTTTCTAGATGGCGTACGACTTTTCTTCCTACCATGCATAAAAGTCCGCTAGCCGCGGCAGCTACACCCAATCCTATAGCTATCGGAGTTCCTACGATCGTCGTTGTTATAGTAACGCTTCCGACTCCGCTAACTATAGAACCCGTAGCGAATATTGTATTAGCTCCTTCGATGATATTCGCTAATCGTTTATATTTTTTAGATATAGTTACCCGATTATTACGTTCGTTATGTAGTAAGGTTTGAATCTCTACGATTCTCCCCATTCTAAAAATCGAGGGATCTACATTAATCTCTTCCGTTATAGGTATAGTTGGATATAACGCCATCTTTTTTTTACTCTTTCATATTATAAATCTAGTTCAACTATTATAGCTACAACACTAATAGCGTCTAACGGTCTAGCCGAAGTCGTTACAAAGTTTATAACATTACCCGCCATCACTTCAATAGGATTAGCAAAAACTATATACGCCGATCGAACGTCCTTAATTTTTGTAATACTTTCTTTTTGTGTAATTCCGTTAATTACGGGTTGTACCGTAATCGTATCTAAACCATCACCTCCGCTACCAGTTTTTATGGAAGAAATAGACATGCGTAAAATTCTACCCGCTATAGTCATAGGGTATCCGGAATATTTATTATTAGCGCTATTACCGAATGCCCATCCCAATACATCGCGTAAATGATCCCTTTCCTCGGCCCATATAGTAATAATATCTTTTTTAGGTTTATTTAATATAGTTGACGTTACGGCAATTAATCCGTCTAAGTGTTTTTCTAGAGCATTTAATTTACGAGTATCCGAATCGGGTTTATTTAATATAGTCGACGTTACGGCAACTAATCCGTTTAATTGTTTTTCTATACTATTTAATTTAGCCGATTCGGATTTATCTAATATATTTGACGACGTTATGGCTATAAATTTATTTAATCGTTTTTCTAGATCATTTAATTTACCGTTACCTTTAATATATTCGTTATGACTACCCGGCCCGTAAATACTCATTTTACTTCGAGTACTACGGAGATCGGAAATTCGTGATTGTCTAACTTTCTTCCGTTATCATCTCTGATAGTAATATCCAATTCGTTAATACAACCGCGTTCCAAATGTTTGAATTCTGGATTAGGATAATCTATAACAACGGGTTCCCCGAAGAAAGCATTTCCCGCGTCTATTATCTTAAGGAGTGTACTCGGAGCTCCATCACATACGTTATACGACGTATTTAATTGTTCTAAGTGCACTCGAATAGTTTTAGTTAAGGCAAAACTTACCGGTTTTTCGCCGACGTATATACCGGGTTCCAACCAACCTTTTATTAGCGTTATACGTTTTAAATATACCTAGTATGTCACACATACCAGGTGTCATAGTTATTTTTTCGCGTTTGACATTTAGGGTTGCGATTCCATTAGATTTACAAATGCTGATACTCGCGAAGTCGGTAAATTCTGTATCTATAAATGTTTGTAAATCCTCGAAATTCCATAAACCCGGTGATAATTTTACCGCGACCACAGTACCGTCCTTTATGTACCCGAACCCCTCACCGTCATTCATATTATACCAACCGACCGTAAGTGTTATTGATCTGAGGCCAACGCGTAGATCCCCGCCGCGGTTATCAATATATTGTTGGAGGCTTGTGGCCTCACCCCTTTGAACATCGGTGATTGTTTGAAACATAGTTATAATAAAATATGGCTAATACTTTAAATAGAACTTTCGGTTACTTATAAACCGGTGGTGTATATAAACGCCAGATTGCGGCCGTGAACCTAACCACCCTGATGATCACGGTCGGCCCGAACGAGGTCTTCTACACCGAGGTTACGAATATCTGGCGAAAATACAGGCTACCTCCTGTCAAGACGGACACCGTGGCGCAGGCTTGGAACAACACACCGATGCAATTCTGGCAGAATCAGCTCAACTTCGCCGTATGGTGTGCCACAACCGGCTGCGGTGTGTCGTTCGAAGACCATCTGAACGGTGTAAGTGTCCAAAACGAACCACTGATGCAATCGGTCTATATCTTCCACGTCTACTATACTATTAGGAGGATTTTAGACGAATTACGAGTCTCGCTACCGCAGGATAATAATTTCGATCCCTTCTCAAATACGTACGACAGACGGGCCTATGAGCGGATATGCGCAGAGTTTGACGTGAGTCCGATGACCGACTGGTGGCAGAAGAGCTACCAGAACAGCAACGGGCTCGGTGATGTCTACACCCTAAGTCACAGCACGAGGGCGCGGACGAGCATGGCAGACCACGCACAAATATTATCGGTCAATGTCGGTAATTTAGATCGGTCTTCGGTCCTGAGGTCCCCGGTGAGTTTCATACGCCTTTCCTAGCTAAAGCATATTACGCTCCTCCGGTGAAAGCTCATATTGATCATATTCTGCAGGATCCGGGCGTAGACGGCGCCTGGAGCACATTTGTGTTAGATAAGTCGAACGGGTTCACCCGGGCCGGTGTTTCCCGCCTGAATGATTCAATCCGGACCTATGTCTGGGCTCTCCTGGGAGCCCAGTCACAGACGAGGTCCTGCATCGTGGGAGTTGGCACGGCATTTGACGCACAGAAGCAGTTTCTAGCGAATGTCGAGGACGCCATAAACTCCACGGTGGACATCCCATCGGCAATCGTGCGGTACCAAGACGTTCTTCAGTATGCGAAGAGTCCGGTAGATTTCATCTTCGGCCACAGCCTCTACATGGCACCGAGCGACATGTTGCTGCAAATCGGTCATCAGGCCGGATACAACAATGAAATCGTGATAGCTAGCTCCAACCTGTCCTTAGGTCGCAATGACGATGTCAACGGGGTGGCTGATATACCAACAACTCACGGGAGCTTCTCCGCAGCGCCGGGGCTACATCAAAAGATTACCGAGTCGGGACGACGGCCGGAACCAGGCTCACCGGCAGCGGTTCCCATGGGAACGACTGATGAAGATGAGAAAAATGCGCTCATTGTGGTTGGCGTCATCTCAGGGTTGGCAATTCTTTGGCTACTAACCTAGGCCGCGCCAGGTTGCAACATACAGTAGCCCGCCGACGGCAACGATAAGTGCCCATATATTTTCTGAGAGCCACCCCACCGTCTTACTCAAGAAGGTGAGGAGCCATGAGGCAATGCCACCGATAATACCAGGAAGCGCTGCCGCAGCCTTTCCGGCGAGTTTTGCCAGTACCCTACCAAAAGATTTCAACACCTTTTTAGCCCACTCCTTGATGCCCTCCTTAGCGGGAACCGCTGCAGCTGCCCCCGCAGCAGCCCCGCCTGTAAGTGCCAGCACAAGCGTACTCACAATAAACCCGAGTGCAGTCATAATGCTTACTATTGTGACGCCCTGCTCTCTGAACAACGTGCGAAGACGCTCGCCGAGCGTGGTGTCCTCATGGAGGGCCCGTGATATAGTTTCGCGGATCCGATTGATTTGTGTACGGAGCGCCTCCCGGTTGGCAGAGGCGGCCTCCAAGCGGGCTGCTCTTTCATCCTGCAACCCCCGCAGGCGCTCAGTGATCCGCTCCTTATCGTGTGTTGTGTCGGCCTCTTCTAGTTTTCTGTTTTCTAGCTCTATATGTTTATCGAGCTCCGTGAGTCTGGCGAGGTTGTTGGTTAGCTCGCCCCGGACCGTCTGCATGGTTTTATTAAGCCCGCGGAGTTCACGAAGGTTTAACGGCGGATCATCCATTGTGCTGAGTATGTCTTCTATCTGATTATCGGTGAACGTCGTCTCCATTTTGTTAATAACATCGGTGGCGATTTGCGGGATCTCGTTGAGCTCAACTGTTTTTAGTTTGGTTGCTGATCCACCTAGCTCAGTGCTAACTCTATTGAGGGCCTCTGCTACCTTGGGGGGTATATCATTTTTTTTACTTCGCTTCCAATCCGTGAATCCAAGCTCGTCTCTGATGATTTGGCCGCCACCCCGCTTCCCAGCAATGGTACTTAATGCGAGTGGCTTGCCGGTGCGGGCATTGACAATCTCGAAGTTAGTGGCGGATTTCAGTTGCAATCTACCGTACCGATTCAATTCAAACTTGGAGGAGTCACGGCCACCCGACGGGACCATGTCTCGTTTTGCCAGTTCGCCGTAGTAGGCATCTACGGCGGATCCGAGCAGTTCCTGACTAAGAGGCCTGATGACCCCCCCCCAGAAGTGACATTTTCGTACGCCTGCGTCCCGACAGGTAAAGTATCGGGATACTCGATGAATGATGTAGTGTCTTCTATATTGTCTGCTACATCGTCGTCTACAACATCATAGCGTCCGAAATCATCCATACCAAAGTCTGCCATCGTATTGAAGGCTACCACATTTGGGTTCAATATAGTAATGGCTTCAACTCAATACGGACGCAAACTCAATCCATACCGCAGGCTGCGGGGGCAAAGGGCATACGACAGAGCGTGGTCATTACGAACAACCCCTCGACGATTGACCAGAACCAGCAGCTCTTGGTCCGCTTTCCCAACCTCGGAGCTAACGACGTGATTGTGCCAGGGACCGTTCGCCTCGCTTTCACGATCTCACTGACGTCGACAGACGTAAATCGAACCGTCGTTCAGAACCTGGGCCGCGCCATAGTCAAGAAAACGACTATCAAAATCAGTGGTAATGAGATTATGTCTATCGACGACTCCGATGTCTACTACTGTTACCAAGATCTCTGGAAGACTGCACAAGAGCGCAGAAATGCTGTCTATCAGGGCATTGACACTAGCACCAATCAGAACGTAACCAGACATAGAATCGATGCTGGTAACAAGGTAGATACTGTTGCAGAGCACAACGCAATTTCTGCGGCATACGGTAATCGCTATCACATCCCACTCGACTTTGAGCTGCTGGAGAGCCATATGCCATTCTATCAAAGCGCACTGGCAGACCGCCTGGAATACGAACTAACGTTCAACGACTATAGCCGTGTTATCATCGCTACAGACGTGAACTCGACGTATGCGGTGGAAAACATTTCACTGGAGTACGACATGGTCACGCTGCCCGACCTCGCACGGAGGATTAGAGAGCAGTATACCGGGCGGCTTGCAATCCTTTATGACAGAGTTCTTCGTCATCGCAAAATAACGAAAAACAAAAACGACACCCTGTGGAACATTAATATCAACGTCCCGGCCCGCTCGATGAAGGGATTCCTGATGCTGTTCGAGGAGGCCGAGGCTAGAGAAACCGAAAGCTTCTACAATCCCAAAATTACCAAGGTTGAGGTGACAATTGAGGGTGTCCCCAACCAGCTGTACAGCCAAGGCATGCGCGCCTACCAGCAGTGGGATGAAGCCAAAAAGCAGTTTGCATGCGGCTCTAAACGCGCCCCAGAGGTTGCTGCGGTAGCCAAAGACCTACAACTCTCGGACGTCTCTCTGGCAGAGTTCCTAACTTCGAAATACGCATTGTGGCTCGATTTGCGGACCAGCGATGATGACCAACTCCATGGTAATGGGCGCAGAGTGGAGAATGCCAGCGAGGGTGTAACAATCCAGATAGCTAAAGAAGCAGACACCGATGGCGCATTGAACGTGTATCTATACATTATTACAGATGCACAGCTCAACATTGAAGATGGTAGATTCGTCAGTGCGCTCTACTGATCTATTACCCCGCGACCCCCACTCGGCCATCATATGCGGTCAGACTGGTTGCGGTAAAACTGTATTCAGGGTTGGCAGGTTTCTTCCCTATAGGGAAAAAACCGTGGTTTTTTCCGATACGGAAGAAATACGTTTCTTCCCTACTACTGGGAAGAAATGGAAGAAACCTCCTTGTTGTCAATTTGTTTAGTAATATATGCGCAAAATATAGATAAAATGTATATATTATGATTAATATTGCTTCAACAATAACATCTGTTGATCAAGTCCAATTGACAGGTGTCAATTAGATTGTATAGTGAAGTCCCATAAGCTGGGTCACACCAACCAACCTGTTATAATTACTAGCTATTGTTATATGTTTCAAGGCATCCCATTGATTACATTTTCACTATATAACCAAGCGAGAGAAGTCATTTAAATTCAGAAACTGAGAACCATTATCACAAAGTTGACATTTATTTTTCTCATCAGTTCTATTTAAATCATAATGTATAGCAGACCTCGTGATACTATTTGGGAACACTTTGTTTCTGTGACAGTGGCTGGAAAAGAGTATGCTAGGTGCAAACTTTGTGAGAACCAGCAGCTTCCTAAAGCTTGCCGTCTAAAACTCCATTATGCGAAATGCAGTGCAGCATACCACTTACCAGCAGAAAAAGAGATCCCTGAGCAGCCTATGTTAGTAAAAAGACGGAGATCTCCATCTCCTCCACCAACCAAACGACAAGCTATCTCAATCCAACCAGACATGGATAGTTGTGTTGTGAAGACATCTCTAAACCAGAAAAATGCCATTGACTTGGAGATTGCCAAATTCTTCTACGCATGCAATATACCATTCAATGCCGCTGACCATCCACAGTACAAAAAGATGATGAGTACACTACGAGCAGGATATCAGCCACCTAACAGGAAGCAGATAGCCGGAAAACTCCTAGACACTGTGTATGATCAACTCCAGGAGGATATGAAGCATGTCATTGGCGGAAAAACTGCAATTATTGTACAAGACGGCTGGAGTAATTGCCACAACGAACCTATAATTGCAAGTTGCCTACTGGATATATGTCATAAACAGGGGACAGTTGCAAGATGTTGTGTCAGGAGTCCATCAAAAAGGCAAGGGAAAACTACAACTGCACTGTATCTGGAGTATGTACTGACAATGCTAAGAACATGGAAAAAATGCGTGCTGCCTTACAAGAAGATGACCCAGACCTCACTGTGTATGGCTGCTCTGCCCACTGGCTCAACTTACTTGGGCTGGATCTAACTTCACAGTCAGTGATGAAGCATGTTGTGGAAGTACAGAAGTATTTTCGCAACCACCATAAGCATGTGCTTGGCTGTCTGAGTGTGCCGAAAGTAAGAAACCACAGCTCCCTGGAGAAACACGCTGGAAGTCTCAACTCACCTGTTTTGACAGCTATATTGCCAACAGAACCAGCTACATGAAGATTGTTCAGGACCATGAGGATGAGATTGACCAAACCATTGCCAAAAAGATACAGGATATCAATATCTATAGGAATTCCAAGGATATGGCAGAGCTGCTTCGCCCTGTAGCAACTGCTATTGATGCTTGCCAGGCAGACTACTCCTCTGGCATCAGCGTGCCATACATGGCTGTCTCTTCTGGATAATCCCAATCTTCAGTCACCAGCGCACAAGACCCTTGTCACAAAGCGGTTTAAGCAAGCAATCATACCAGAACACTTTACAGCTTACAAACTACATCCAGCATATCAGGGTGTTAAACTATCTGCTTGACAATTGGAGATTGTTAATGACTTTATTATGTCCAAGAGTCCTGCCTTCATCACTGAGCTGATTGCCTTTCAAGCCAAATCCACACCATACCCTGCTGCATTTTTCAATGAGGCAGCACTTCGGATGGATCCAGTTACCTGGTGGAAAGCAGCTAAATCCAGTGGTGTAAATTCTGACTTTGTAGACTTTGTGGTATGTCTTCTACAGGCACCAGCTTCCTCAGCGTCAGTAGAGTGTATATTTTCCAACTTTGGACAGATCCACAGTAAAATTAGGAACAGACTAGGAAATCAAACTGCAGGAAAGTTAGTGTTCTGTTTCCGGCTCCTGAGAGGTGATCTTGAGATTGATTATTAACTGCTGTTTTTTTACATGCTTATCTACCTGATGTGAAGACTGCTAATTGTGAGAACATTGTGCTAATGTATATATGTAAATATTATTCTCTTATAGTTGCTGACAGTGATGCAATAAAAATATCACACTTTATTCCCAGTTTCTTCCTAGTTTCTCCCATTTCTTCCGGGAAGAAAGGTGTTTCTTCCCTTTTTTCCCATGTTTCTTCCCACGGAAGGGAAGAAATACCTTTCTTCCCGGAAGAAAGCCAACCCTGACTGTATTCATACTGGACTTGCTCGAGGGTCCCTACCGCGGGATCTTTCGGCACATAGTTATCCTCTGCACTACGATTGCGCATAACGCAACTTACCAGAACCGCCCTTGGATCTGGAGGGATCCCGAGGTCTACATACTAGACCCCTGTGAAAATTTACATACCTGGCTGCGGGTATTCTACACCATGTTCCAGGGTGATCCCACCCTGTACGTGATTGACGACTGCTCGGCCAAGGTAGCTATGACAAAAAAGAAGGACATGCTGTCAGAACTGGCCTTCAGCGGACGGCATGCGCTGCAAAGCGTCTGGGTGTTGACCCAGAAATACAACTCAGTTCTGAATGATCTCCGCGAGCAGACACGTTGGGTCGCGATCTTTCACTGCAAAGATCGTGACTCCTTCGAAGAATGCCTTCGAGAAAATGATGTCATTCCTACGTATGAAGAGCGAGCCAAGATACGGCAGACTCTTGCAGGAACAAAACATAGCAAGCTGCTGTTAAAGACTGACCAACCAGTTGCTTATAAAGTGCTATCCAATAGCTTAGTATGTGGGTAGCAATTTTACTAATCAACCAGATCATAATTTCCACCACATTGGGTTGGTTAGCATGGCAGTATGTTAGACTTAAGAGGCGAGTACGGATAGCGCTAAGAAAAATGAACTGCGACAAACTTCTTGATCAGTTGATGGATGCCGCGCCCCCGATTGATGGGCCGATGGAAACATCGGTCCCGACGTCGGGAGACGAGAGCGCCCGTCAAGAAAACAAGCGTCAACGACTTGCAGCCCTAGCAGCAGGGGGGCAGACTGAACAATATCTAGGACGACAACTCACAACCGAGCATATTGACAATATGGCAAATAATACTATCGAGAAGCTCTACGCGCGCTATGAAGCGAGACTCGGGGCCGCGATGACAAAAACCTTAGGGGCCACAGTCATTCAGTTCTACGCAACAGTAGCAAGTATGTTTCTACCCATACAACCAGAAAATCAACCGGGGCTAATTTCCGACCTTGAAGCTGATCCGTTCATCAACCACGCGTTAAGCACAGCCACGTGCGAGCTATATCACAGGTATGGCATGTACCTTGCACCGCTTACCGCTGCGTTAACCACTGCGAAGCATTGCCAATTTGGACACGTATGCCCGCTTACCATAGCTAACGATGTCTACACCGGAGAGAGTGACAGATCCTGTAGTTCTGACACCGGAGGAGACGCCTGCGAAGCTGCAAACAACACGACGGAAGGATCCTAAAAAACAAGCGGCATGACGGGCAGGGGCTGCGGCTCGGAAGGCCAAGGAAGATAAAATACGTTCCGAGCTCAGAGATGCTAAAGCCACGTTGCAAACATCGAAACCCTCAGTTGCTGTCACCCCGGTGGAACAGGGCAACGCTGGAGAACAAACGGTTGTCGCCCCACAGCATGTTTCAGCGGTGGAAACCGAGACGAAACACTGGTACCAGTGTAGCGAGGTCTGGACCCCGTGGATCGTTAGCGGTCTTGCATGTGCCTTATGGGTTGTTGTGAACAGTAGACGGGAGGCTCATAAACCAATACCCGCCCGAGCTAACATTGTCATTCCGACAGCGAGTCATTTAAAGACTTCGCTTGACCCATTCTATATGCAATAGTCGCGCGAAGAAAAACAATGTCTACTGACGGAAAAATGTTGGCCAATGCGGCGTATCATTCGGTTGTGGTATCTGGCCTGGCTGTGGGTTATGCACGCCTGGGTAAGATGGCCTTCAAAACAGCTACCCCCAAGCTGGACTTCAATGACTATGACGTCGGCATGGTAGTTATTGATGTGGGCCTGGCCATGGCCACGAAAGATATGCTAATTAAACATGGAATCATACCTGCAGATATCATGAAGTAGACGTATGTATAACAACGATGGTCTCGATCGCAATGCTAGTTGGGGGTGCCCTGGCCAACGCCCTGGCCTTCAGCGATAGCAACTACATATTCTCGATGATGCGAAACTCAGACGTTGAAGAGGAGCGCAAACGGCACGATACAGCTGTAGAACAGCTCCAGGTCGCGCAGTCAGCATGGTCCAACAAACGGGCTGAACGCCTTGATTGGATTAACGAAGAACTCCGCCGTCAGGGTCATGCCGTGCAAACTTTCCGGGACGTCGACACGGCGATCCGTGAGTACGCGCAGGCATTTCCGCATGTCGCGCCGCTGGGGTCGGAACGACAGCCCGGCTCTCCGACTTCTATACACCTAGCGATGACCAGAAAGATCGTGAGATTGTCTTCGTCGTCCTGGGGATGACCGCGACAATCCTCGTGGTATACAAATTCGCTAAGTAATTGTCTCGCTTGAGATTTTGTTTCCTTTCAATATAGATATGGGTTTATCAGAGGAGCTGTATTTTGCAATGCTTAATGTCGGGTACTGTGCCAAGCGAAACAAACATCCTGGCCCACTTGGTCATACTATGATAAACACGGCGCAGCGATTCCTGGAGTCGTGGCGTACCAATCACTCTTCTGTACAGAAATTCGCTACCAGGGTCCTATCAGGCCCAACTGACCTTAGAGCTATAACTGGGTTGCTAGATCCGATGACACGCAGGGCATGTTGGAGACTCATAGGATTATTAGAATACATTCGCGCGTTGGATAGCGAAACAGCCATGTCACAAGCTTAGCTTATACCATGACCGACAGTAATCTTAGCTCGCTATACTACAGTCCCCGCGGTTACTGGAAGGGACTCGCAGCCATAAAAAACCTCGCCGCGGCCGCTAAGGTCTCCGAAGATGTGACACGGGGTTGGCTGAAGAAGCAGGCCATCTGGCAGATCTACCTCCCCGCCCCACGACACATACCGCGACCCAAGTTCGACGTACCGGTGCCAAACGACGTCCACCAGGCCGACCTCCTATTTCTACCTCACGACAGGGCGGGTCGCAAAACGTTCAAGTACGCCCTCACCATCGTTGACGTGGCCTCCCGGTACAAAGAGGCAGAGCCCCTGGCCACAAAAGAGGCTAAGGAGGTCTCAGCCGCCCTTGAAAGGATTTACAGGCGGAGCCCCCTGAAATGGCCAAAGTTGCTTCAGGTCGATCCGGGGCGCGAGTTCATGGGTGCGGTGAACCAACAGCTGGCCAAACACGGTGTCTCTGTCAGGCGTGGCCGTGTGGATATCCATCGAGACCAAGGGATTGTGGAGCGTTTCAATCGCACCCTGGCAGAGCGGCTCTTTGGGCACCAATACGCCCAAGAGATGAGACTTCCGTCTGGAGAACGATCGGCTGAATGGGTGGCTCGGCTGCCTGCCGTGGTTGCGGCTTTGAACGTCGAAGTGACCAGATTGACCGGTAAGAAACCTTCTAATGCCATGAAGGCCAAGAGTGTGGCGCAAAAGCCCTCATCCGTGGTCGCAGCTTCGTCGCACCGTCCCGTTGGCTCGTCGGAGCGAAAGCTCCCCTCGGGTGTTGGCGTTCGCTACCTCTACCAACCCGGCGAACTGGAGGGTGGCCGTCGTCGTGCGACCGACCCTGTGTGGTCCCTCCAGGTATACCGGCTTGGTCGCTCGGTTACCAAACCTGAAGAGCCCGTGCTCTACTATCTGCTGGATGGCCCTCAGCGGGGGTTTGTCCGGGAAGAGCTGCTTGTGGTGCCTCCTGATACCGTGCTGCCACCTGATGGGGTTCTTAAACGTTGAGGACCGCGTAACCCCTTTTTCTGTTGCATTCCAGGCACGTCAGCCAGATATTGTCACGAGTATGGCCTCGGGTGTTGTCCAACCGTTCGACACTGAACTGCCGAGTATCTTTGGGTTGGTATACCCAGAGGAGCTCGATGTTGCATGCCGCGCAGCGGTTCTGCTGGCCGTCTTTGAGTGCGAGGATGTGATCGACCTTGAGATTGAATCCCTGGAGACCTTTGACCTGATCATGGCGCTTGTATGCCACAAGCTTTCTCTGGATGACTTTGCGGAGCTGCTGCTCAGTGAGTGGCTCTGCCACATCGGAACCCTCTTCCGGTGGGCAGACTACTCGTTCGAGCTGGTGCATGTACTCCGACGAGTACATACGGCGAGGTATGCGAGGTTCGACCATTGGAGATAGTCGTCGATAATCCAGACTTTTTGCGGATCGCGGATTGTGAGCCCCTGGCTCGAGTGGACTGTCATGGCATAGCCGAGAGCCCAGTCTTGTCCCCACTTGCCGTCCATAACTTCTTGGGCATAGTGGACAGGCACCTCAACGATGTCATTGAGGACGAGCTCTTCCTGCTCTGGCCTACCAGGCCCTGGGATGGTCACCATAATGTTTTGTCTTCGGGTGTCTTTTGGGCGATAGAGGAGGTGCACCGGCTCGTCAGGGAAGTGCTCCTTATGGTAATGGAATAGCAGCTCTTGTGCGCGGTTGCGCACCTTCTGTCTCGAGGTCAAGATACGGTCGCCTGGCTTCCATACTGCAATGAATCTGTCCCATCCGAGGCAGGTGGGTAGGGCCTTTCTCATGGCCGAGCACTGCACACGATCCGGCCGGAGGCGGATCTCCCGTTTGAGGGCTTGAGGGCCGGGTCTTTCGCTCTGTGGTCAACCTCAACCTCTTCATAGTAGTGGGCAGCATGTCGCAGCCAGTCATGTGGCATCTCGCCTGCAATTGGTGGTGGCTGACCCTGGTCACCACAGCAGATGATGTGGACCCCTCTCTGGTCTAACCAGTCTAGGAACACTTCCAGGATTGGCTTTGGGACAGTGCAAACCTCGTCCCAGATGATCACGCGGGGTATGTACTTTTGGCCCATCCTTTCTGGGGTCCAGTCAGTCTGGCCACTCCAGCGGAAGAAGCTATGGTAGGTCTGAGCCTTGACCCCTCTGGTCCGCATCTCTTTGGCCAGACGGTGGGTCGGGGTGAACACCAGGGGGTCTCTGGTGCGGAACGATTCGATCGCTCGTGTGGTTTTGCCACTACCACCCCCACCATTCAGGTAGCTCAACTGGTGCCGAGTCAGTGGGTCATTGAAGCAGGGGGCCTGACTCGGTGGTAAGTCTTTTTGTTGGCCTTGGTATACCAGCCTGGGGACATATGCAGCATGTTCCTGAGGCATATACAGCTGATCACCCTTGTCTCTCCACTGGGCTGGTTCTACTGAGGGCAGATACTCTATTCCCAGGAGACAATTCACGCACAAGTCAATTTCACAGTTGCAGGTCCTGTGGGCAACATAGGCCTCGACATCCTTGAGCTTGTGTTGTGCCGTCTTCTGGATGTATATGCTGTCTGTGGCCACCCGGACAGCCTCCTTGGCGTCGAAACGCTGGAGCATGCTGAGGAGATTGATGTGGGCATACGCAAGCATGCTCGCCCTCAAGTGAGCATACTGTGGCTGGCTTCCGTCATAGTGCGTGAGAACATGTCCGAGGGGGCACTTTTGGGGTGCTCCGACAAGAGTGCCACTCTGGCGAGTGTCCCTCACCAGGTAATCCAGCTCTCCCTGGTCAGTCACGAGGCGCCGCGTCAGTCGCTTGCCTTCAGCTTTGGCGCCCTGGGTGAACTTACCAATAATGCTGCATCCCTGATCACGATCCTCGGGGAGCCAGACCTCCTCCTGCTTGGTATAGGAGATGATGGCCTCCCGGACATGCAGGTGAGTCAAGAGCCCAGATTCGGTGAGGTATGCGAGGAGGGGTGTGGGGGCCCACCCCCTCCTCAAAATGCTTCCCAAACCAGGCAGGGATTACGGGATGACTGTCTTGTTTGAACACCCACTCTGTGACCTCAGCAAACCCTGCGCTGATGTCTTTGGGCAAAGGCCCATTAATAGCCACTCTCGTCATCCTGTGGGTAGGGTGGCCAAACCGCTCAAAGTATGATTTCGCTTCGCCGAGGCCTTGGAAGCTGGCAGGGTAGCAGGCCTTCATGTCGATGCTGACAACGTCTCTCGTGTCATAGTCCATGGAGTTCCAGAGGCCACCATGGCCGTGTTCTACACAGGCTTTTTGGATATCATCTGCGAAGAACGTCGGGGTGGGCTTCCAGCCGTTCCTTTCTTTGGCCACTATGCTCGCCGCATGGTTTACCCCAAAGGCCCTGTCGGCAAGAGATTCATCACCTAGATGGGTGCAGGCCTCCTGGAGCCTTTGGTGGTCCTCCTGAGTTCTGTAGGTGCGGCCATCCTGCAGGACAAACTGGTCTACACTCAGCTGCTTGTCTTGCCTGCCACCCAAGAGCCAGACTGCGATTGGCTCATCCTGGGTTGTGTGTCGGATTGCTTCCCACACATCGCCTTCATATATGTGGACCTGCCTGGACTGTGGGAAGTGGAGGTCTTTGGGCCAGGCGTGGCCGTTGTGGCAGATGAGTTCTACCCTCCCATAATTTCTGGTACCCCGTCTCTGGTACTTGCCACTGTTATATATGTCCTCGCCGGCGATGTCCTTCAAGATGATTGCACGCTGGAGAATACTCTCCAGTCCGGCCACATCGTCGACCGTGGCACCAGACTCATGGACTTCGTCCTCCCACTCCCGGATTTTCTGGCGTCTGGTTGGGGTGAGACCCTGGCCCCTCAGGGCGCCCTCAAAATGCTCCACGACTCGCTGGGCCACACAGTTAAGATCGCCGTCTCTTAGCGGGGCAAGGTTGGCAGGATCCGGGTTTCTGAGGGGATAGACAACCGCGGTGACGGGGTATGCATTCTGAAAGTAAGGCTTGTCGATTCCCGCGAGGGCACCCGGCTTCGTGTTCCGATCGATGGTTACAACTGCCTGACCTTTCTTCCCATCTGTCCTCACTGGGTCAAACTTGTCTTCGACCACCCAGTCACCTTCATCCCGCTCTCGCAGGTACTTGAGCTTGAGGATATGCTCACCAGTGACCCTCGGGGAGCTCTCGCAAGAGCTCTGCAGCTCTGACATCCGTCATAGTGGCATCCAGAGACATACGGCCCGCCCCGGCCTCTACCCTCCATGTGGAGAAGACCACCGAGGCTCCATCAACTTGAAACTCGTCTTTAGCATCGTTCAAGATCCCTACCCACGGTTCATCAGCCGGGAATCTTACCGGGGGAGGGACCGGGATGTCCAGGTCGAAGGTATATCCCGCGGGGGGTGGGGGCTTCGGCGCTTCCGGGATGTCGAGCCGCTCGTGAAGAATTTCGGGACCTTCCCTCGCGATCGCGCGGGCTAGGGGTTCTTTCGAGCCCTTGGTCAGGCCGTGTAGATGCGGCCTCCTCAAGCGTTCCGTGATCTTGCGGAGATGCGGCAGGCGCTCTCGCGGCCGCCTCGCAACCCGGGCGGCGTACTTCCCGGCCCGCAGCGCCGCATCGACTTCGGCCCTGAGCTGCCCCGCCTCACGGACATGTTGGGCCTTTTTAAGAGGGTTATATCTCCTGAATGCGGGGAATCGCCCCGTCGTTACCGCCCGCCGGAGACGTCTCATGTATTCGGCGGCGCGAACTTTCGCGATCGCCTCTAAGAGGTCTCGTTTCTTGAGCCTTGATCTTCCACGAATACCCAACTCCCGAGCTTTCAATCGCAGTTCGGTAACTGTGACCATTATACGGGTATACCTTAATGTACACTATTCTCTAAATCTGAAGCAACTTTGTATGTGATAATATGTTGTAACGTACAACTATAAACAGTATATTATAACTGATATTATTTCTCTAAATCTAAAATTATTTTATTCGAAATTCCAAAAGTTGGACCAAGACCTTCTCAAACTTTATCCGGGCACGACGTTCGGCATATGCCAATTTATGCTTGATACGATCTTGCGACCACCGTACCATCTCACATACTTCCCGGTCCGAGGATAGAACCTGCGTTGCATTGGTGAGAAGCGAGCGCGCTAACCACTGCGCTAATCGGACAGCCTTTTAGTATGCTTATTGTTCCTAGCCAGTGAAATGTTATATAAACACATCCTAATTTCTGAAGATCATTTTTATGAATCTTGTAGTTTATACTGTATGCCAAAAATTACGCGGCACTTAAGATTAATCAGTGTTGCTTGTACATGTACCAGTATTATTATTACCTTCTTTGCACTGGCGCCAGGCTTGGAGGTTATAAACTTTTTCCAATCTCAAGCTTCTGAGTGGTCCTGCCGAATTTAAAACTTAGTTTGAGATTATATCCTCGAGGCTTGTTAGATCAATCCAGTTTTTGTCCAGTAGCGCTTTCAGTAGTTGTAAAATATTTCTTGTAGCATAGTAACAGTAAGACTGATGTATGACAGGTACAATTCATGGGAGACAAGCATGTGTAGGACAGGTACAATTCATGGGAGACAAGCATGTGTAGGACAGGTACAATTCATGGGAGACAAGCAGGGTATTAGCCAGGAATTAGAAACGGAGTCCAAATAAATTGTGGACTGAGCGAGCGGAGCGAGTGAAGCGTAACTGGTCTGGGGGTTCGGGGGGGCGCCGTAAGCCCCCCGAGAAAATTTTGTGTTTTTTCAGAAGGTATCTGGAGTGATACGTATCTGAGGCACATATATATTTATGATTCCACATTTTGGCATATGAATTTTCAAGGCATGATGTGTCATCTGATTCAAGGGAAGAAAGTTTTTGAGAAAATAGATATACATGTAACATTGCATTGTGTTCGAGGTGCCCTCCTCTGGGAATTTATTTATTTAATGGGTCTCTGGTGCATTTTGAAGCTACTCTCCAGTCGAAAAGTATGATTGGACTATTATACAATTTGTCTACACTTGATGTGCATGGTTTGTTTTTTATTTAGCCAATCATCTTATATATTTTGGATTGTATTTGAAACTGGTTTCTAATTGATTTCTTAAAATGATATTGGTGGGAGAGGCATTTATAATTCTAGATGTAAACATGCACAGAATAAATTGGTGATACCCTATACATGCCAGATGCTGATCCATATCCATACTGACAAATATGGATATTGATCACCATATGCTATGCAAAATATTGACCTTTATCATGTTCAATATTTATAACAAACACCATGATTTTTATTCATACAGCATGCTGCATACATGACATGACATTACATGCACTGTTTGCCCTTTCAGCGATTTGTGTCATTAATCTGATGTGACACACTGATATGTTATTAAAAATTGCTGTTTATATATGACAGATTTGTGTTCATATATATAGATCTACCTGCTTTCGTGGAGAAAAATGATCGAATGTCTTTGCGAACAGCGACAGATTTCGGCTTTGCTGCCATTTTTACACGAAACGAAACCTACCGCTCGACGTAAGATGCTCTGTGATTGGCTGTTTGCTGAGGTTCAGACGGGCGATCGGCCAATCAGCGTCGGCGTACGAAATCGGTGTGGGATTCACTGGCAGCAGTCATGTGATCGCTTAGAAAAATACTCGAAACAAAACCGAAACTGCGAAAAAGTAACGCATTCCATCAGAGCTTTTGGTGTGGAAATTGAGCATGTTTACGAAATATATTTGAGAACATATGGAAATGGCCGTCCACTACGCCGTCCAACGTAATTTGTGGCCGTCCACTTCTGAGATTGGCCGGCTGGACGGCTCTCTGGCTAATACCCTGGAGACAAGCATGTGTAGGACAGGTACAATTCATGGGAGACCAGCAAGTGTAGGACAAGTACATTTCATGGGAGACGAGCAAGTGTAGGACAAGTACATTTCATGGGAGACGAGCAAGTATAGGACAAGTACATTTCATGGGAGACGAGCAAGTGTAGGACAAGTACATTTCATGGGAGACGAGCAAGTGTAGGACAAGTACATTTCATGGGAGACGAGCAAGTATAGGACAAGTACATTTCATGGGAGACAAGCAAGTATAGGACAAGCACATTTCATGGGAGACGAGCAAGTATAGGACAAGCACATTTCATGGGAGACGAGCAAGTATAGGACAAGCACATTTCATGTAGAAGGAATTTTGACCACTTGAGAAATTAAGCACACTTCAAACATGGCTGCTGCTGCTGCTTGACTGTACATGTACCTTCACAACCAGATAGTGACTAGACATAAATTATAAAATGAAATACCGTATTTAGTATTGATGCTAAGAGTAGATTGTTTGTAGTGTATGATTGAAATATATTTCGCCGAATGATGAGTTTGAGTTTATAAATGTCTGCCTGCCTGTCTGAAAGACAAGTTTGAGTTTATAAATGTCTGCCTGCCTGTCTAAAGACAAAAAAACCCCCAAAACAGTTTGAGTTTATAAATGTCTGCCTGCCTGTCTGAAAGACAAGTTTGAGTTTATAAATGTCTGCCTGCCTGTCTAAAAGACGAGTTTGAGTTTATAAATGTCTGCCTGCCTGTCTAAAAGACGAGTTTGAGTTTATAAATGTCTGCCTGCCTGTCTGAAAGACGAGTTTGAGTTTATAAATGTCTGCCTGCCTGTCTGAAAGACAAGTTTGAGTTTATAAATGTGTGCCTGTCTGTCTGAAAGACAAGTTTGAGTTTATAAATGTCTGCCTGCCTGTCTGAAAGACAAGTTTGAGTTTATAAATGTGTGCCTGTCTGTCTGAAAGACAAGTTTGAGTTTATAAATGTCTGCCTGCCTGTCTAAAAGACGAGTTTGAGTTTATAAATGTCTGCCTGTCTAAAAGACAAGTTTGAGTTTATAAATGTCTGCCTGCCTGTCTAAAAGACGAGTTTGAGTTTATAAATGTCTGCCTGCCTGTCTAAAAGACGAGTTTGAGTTTATAAATGTCTGCCTGCCTGTCTGAAAGACAAGTTTGAGTTTATAAATGTCTGCCTGCCTGTCTAAAAGACGAGTTTGAGTTTATAAATGTCTGCCTGCCTGTCTGAAAGACAAGTTTGAGTTTATAAATGTGTGCCTGTCTGTCTGAAAGACAAGTTTGAGTTTATAAATGTCTGCCTGCCTGTCTAAAAGACGAGTTTGAGTTTATAAATGTCTGCCTGTCTAAAAGACAAGTTTGAGTTTATAAATGTCTGCCTGTCTAAAAGACAAGTTTGAGTTTATAAATGTCTGCCTGCCTGAAGGCACTCGCACGTTGAGGCTTATAAGAACTTTTATTTTTAAAGGCAAATGAGCAGACATAAAGGGCAAAGGGTGGGCAAAAAAGGCCCAAGGAGGGCGTCATTCCGCTCTAGAAAAAACCCTAATTTTTTATCACTGAAAAAGTTATATTATTCCCAAAAGTGGATTAGCAATAGAATAGCCACTAATGTAATATATAAATAAAATACATTTAATAAAAGCCTCCCATTTGCAAAATGTATCACCTCCAGGAACGAAAATGTACCACCTCCACGAACGAAAATGTACCACCTCCACAAATGAAAATGTACCACCTCTAGGAACACTTACTAGAATAAATATCATCTGTGAGTTTGAACCAGAACCACGGTTGTGATGTTCTTAGACAAGACGCTTAATTCCACATTATCCTCTGCTCTCCATTATGCCAATGGATTCCACCAGCAATGAGCTGTTCACAGCAATTAATCCTTTGCCTGCTGAGTAAATAAAATCACGTGCAATGCTGTGTCTGATCAGGATCGATGTTGTTTGCTATTCAGTGAAGTATTTTAGCTCCACAATTGGAATAGCAAACGGCATAGAGCCTGATCAGATGGCACATTCTGTGCCATCTGCATGTTCTGTGCCGTCTGCCCGTTCTGTGCCATCTGATCCGGCTCTATGCTGTTTGCAAAAGTGATTTTATCTGGGTGCAAAGTGTTAAAGTAATGCAAGAACTTCTTCCCCAACAACCTAGCTAGATTAAGTTTGTATATACGCTAAATGATTAAATACGGTAGTTGGATTAGAATATAATAGATACCCTATGTATACATAATGTTGATGCGCAATTGCTCTTGTAAAAACGTTTACAGCTTGATGCAATTGACCTTTTGTCTCGTCTCGTCATTACAATTTTACTACATAACAGTATGTTATCTACATATATTATTTGTCTACAATATACTTAACCCAGCATGATATAGCCTGAACTGTGCTGATGCACCTTAAAACCAAATACTCGCTCATGCTCTTGTAAAAATGCAGTTTCTACTGTAACCTGATGTATAGGACTGCGTGCACTGTGGTACGTTCACTACAATAAAACATGTTCCGTTTTGGCAAATAGTTGTACTCGCTTGAGAACCATTTGAATATTCCGCGCTATCATTTTGTCATATAGGACGTTGTGAACAGACATTTGGATAATCGGTTCATGCCTTAGGAATGATGCTTCTACATTAAGGCTAATAACTTTAATATTGTTTTTTGAATTTTGACTGATTTCATTCTGGATACATTTAAAGGCTTTTGCAAACAACATAGATCCTGATCAGCCGCAGCGTGACGCTGCGTGCTGATCAGGATCTATATTGATTCTTGCTACATAGCCAAGTGTCTTAGCAAGATCATCTGAATAGCAAACAGCGTAGAGCCTGATCAGACGGCACGTTCCGTGGCGGTTGATCTGGCTCTATGTTCTTTGCAAATACTGTTTGAACGGCATCCAGAATGAAATGGGTTAAGTCCCGATAAAGGTATTGAAATGTTCAAGCCACAAAAGAAACATGAGGATGGCACTTGGCAAGGCTCAAAGTCACAAAGCCACATGCTGGTATAAACAATTGCTGGATTTCACATGACCTTGATTTGACCTCAAGATCATGAGTATGACTTTTTGAAAGGTCAAGTGCAGTTTCCTACAGGTGTTCCATTGAAACTATGAGGGACATCAGTTACTGCCCCTGAATACTCCCTAAAAGTAGATATGTCCTATTAAGTGTGTGTCCGATTAGCGCAGTGGTTAGCGCGCTCGCTTCTCACCAATGCGACCCGGGTTCGATCCTCGGACAGGGAAGTATGTGAGATGGTACGATGGTCGCCAGATCGGACAGGTGGGTTTTCTCCGGGTACTCCGGTTTCCTCCCACATGAATGACCACATATACGCTTTCATCCGAGCCAACGAGAGTGATTAATATAAGTGGTTAAAACTTGCTTCGCAAGTGTGTTCCTCTGTTTTTATCATTGTATCCTTTGCACAAAATGCTAACAATTTTATTCTACTATCGCTTCTTGTGATTATTAAATTACTATATCTCGACAGATCTCGTACAGTGGGTACTTATTTATAAAAGAATATTATCAATTAATTAACACGATTTGGATAAAATTACCGTTATCATACCGCAACATCTGGTTAGGGAACAACAGTAAAAACAAAGGATTCTAAATAAAGGACCTATTCACACGTTGGAATAAGTCAGACTTTATCTGCCAAAGGAGGTAATAGAAAATTAGAGACGTCTCTCCTTATATGATGTTACCTTGTTTCGAGTTACAAGCATGCATAGTTTACTTATGAATGAAATTAACCCCCTGACCTCGGGCATTTACCGATTTATCCCCAAATCAAATCACTTCCTCCTAGACCAGCAATCTAATTACATGTATGCACAAAGTTTCATTGGAATCCATCAACAAATTTTGAGTTATCATTTCCACAGACAGACGCACGGGCGCAACCAAAACTAACATTCCTATACTATAGAAACCGATAATTAGTTTATGCAAATTTATTTTAGCTTGATTGCGAAACAAGTTCTTACAACTTTTATTAATCACTCTCGAGACCTCATTCCTCATGGAATCCATCGCCATGAGGGAGAGAGAGAAAGCAACGTGGAATTTAAATGCCTTGCCTAAGGGCACAATTGTAACGGCTCCAGCGGGGCTCGAACTCCGCACCTGATGCGAACGCGCATCCACTGCGCTATCCACCGATAATTGTAGTTTCTGGTGGGAGATGCCAGTATTGGCATTGTAATGTACTACCAGTACATGTAAATATAACGTGCCTAAAGCATCATTCTAACTGTTGTCATTATTTCTGTAAATAATGTGTTCTTCATTTCAGACACACAGCTCGTCAACGATGCCTATTGGTAATTTGACAATACAGAAACCTGCGCCACAGTGGTCTGGTACAGCGGTCGTCAATGGTGAATTCAAGGACATCTCCAACTCCGACTACCTGGGCAAATACCTAGTATTGTTCTTCTATCCTGCAGACTTGTAAGATCCTGCATCATTTATCAAATCAAATTAATATATATGCAACTCGATACCAGAAATTGGTATAAGCAAGATTTATATGTAATTCTACACATACATGCATCGTACATACATTGACAAAGTGGATTGAAATTCTCTCCACTGCATAAATTGTTGTTACAAGATATGAACAAATTTATCAATCTAATTGTGCATGTTTTACGATGTATTAATTATGACTAATGAAACAGGTGTCATTGCTGTGACGGTATATATCAATAGTTTATACAAATTTATTTTAGCTCTATTGTGAAATATGTTCTTACAACTTATATTAATCACTCTCGAGACCTCATTCCTGATGGAATCCATCGCCACGAGGGAGAGAGAAGAGGCAATGTGGAATTTAAATGCCTTGCCTAAGGACACAACCGTAACGGCTCCAGCGGGGCTCGAACTCCGGACCTTTTCGCACCTGAAGCGAACGCACATCCACTGAGCTATCACGACTTCCACCGACTTCTATATATCAATAGAAGACTGAGGAACAATACCCATCCGTTCCGTGTGTGTGTGGTGTTTTGTGGGTGGTGTGTGTGTGCCAACTTAGGATGACAATAGTGCTTTTATTCACAATTACCTCTATCTACCCAACTAATAATGGGAATCTGTAACTTTACATTGGTGGATGAGATTGTCTCGATCTTCCCTGCTAATAATGGGCATCTGTAACTTTACATTGGTGGATGAGATTGTCTCGATCTTCCCTGCTAATAATGGGAATCTGTAACTTTACATTGGTGGATGAGATTGTCTCGATCTACCCAGCTAATAATGGGAATCTGTAACTTTAAATTGGTGGATGAGATTGTCTCGATCTTCCCTGCTAATAATGGGCATCTGTAACTTTACATTGGTGGATGAGATTGTCTCGATCTACCCAGCTAATAATGGGAATCTGTAACTTTACATTGGTGGATGAGATTGTCTCGATCTACCCAGCTAATAATGGGAATCTGTAACTTTACATTGGTGGACAAGATTGTCTCGATCTACCCAGCTAATAATGGGAATCTGTAACTTTACATTGGTGGACAAGATTGTCTCGATCTACCCAGCTAATAATGGGAATCTGTAACTTTACATTGGTGGACAAGATTGTCTCGATCTACCCAGCTAATAATGGGAATCTGTAACTTTACATTGGTGGATGAGATTGTCTCGATCTACCCAGCTAATAATGGGAATCTGTAACTTTACATTGGTGGACAAGATTGTCTCGATATACCCTGCTAATAATGGGAATCTGTAACTTTACATTGGTGGATGAGATTGTCTCGATCTACCCAGCTAATAATGGGAATCTGTAACTTTACATTGGTGGATGAGATTGTCTCGATCTTCCCTGCTAATAATGGACATCTGTCTGTAACTTTACATTGGAAAGACGGTTTGAATAGATACCTTGTTGATTCTTTTGTCATCCAATATCTGATACATGCAAGTCATTGTTGCTATTTGCCATTAATTAAATCTTACAATACCACTATCCTGTTGTATGTGAGCCAACAACCATTTGAAACCATATTTATACCAAAATATACCTTTGGTTTATACAAATTTATTTTAGCTTGATTGCGAAACAAGTTCTATATACAAAATATACCTTTGACCGCCCACGGGAATGTAGTCCTATTCCTCTTCTGATGTCTAGTTTAATAATTGCTTTTAAGCTTCAACCGTTTCCCTATTTTTATACAAATTTATTTTAGCTTGATTGCGAAACAAGTTATTTCAACTTATGTTAATCACTCTCGAGACCTCATTCCTGATGGAATCCATCGCCATGAGGGAGAGAGAAGAGGCAATGTGGAATTTAAATGCCTTGCCTAAGGGCACAATCGTAACGGCTCCAACGGGGCTCAAACTCCGGACATTTCGCACCTGAAGCGAACGCGCATCCACTGCACTATTACGACTTCCCTTTCCCTGTTTTATATTATATATATCATATAAAATTTGTATTTTTGATTGCTCCATGTAGGGTACTTTACCCATGTACAAAATTCAATAAATAACTTTTATATTAATGAGGGCCAATTTCTAATGTGATTTGAACTTGTGGCCTAAACCTTTTGCCTGTTTTATGTATATTGAAGAAGCCTTAGAAGGCAATAAAATATGCTTAAAACCAGCTGCTATATAGAATTTGTATAAAGCTTTACATCAATAGGATGACAAATCTTTTCTCCGGGCACATTGAAAAAGCTGAACATTTATGCCTGTCCCGATTTAATCTATAAGCGATGCAAATTGCTTGCATTGAAATAGTTTTAGCCAACATGTTGAATCAAAAATGTTATATTGTAGCTGTCAAATACATGTATGGTCGGTCATATTACCAAAACAAGTTCATTTATACCAAGATGCTTGTTTACTGTATTAACCCTTTCAACACCACAGACCTCTAAATAGGCTTACAAAAAGTGTAGATCCAGATGAGCCGGCTCGTGACGAGCCGTCTCATCAGGATCTGCACTTTTTGCCAGTAATATTACTATTTTAAGACAAAATGACCCATTTTGATAAATGAACTGGTCCAAATGTAATTTTCTGATTAATTTATTGGTCTAAATATATCATGGACCAGTCCATGTGAGTTACTTGGTGTTGAAAGGGTTAACAATTTCCAACCGGCTTGCAGAAGGTTGGTGGTTCTACCTGGATGACCATCTATGACTGGGATTCTGCTTGGGAGTGGCACCCGGAGTCTTCTTCCACCAATGATAGCTGTAGAGTCAACATTGGACCTAAGCTGTTTGTCCGACTAGTTTATACAAATTTATTTTAGCTCGATTGCGAAACAAGTTCTTATAACTTATATTAATCACTCTCGAGACCTCATTCCTGATGGAATCCATCGCCACGAGGGAGAGAGAAGAGGCATGTGGAATTTAAATGCCTTGCCTAAGGACACAATCGTAACGGCTCCAGCGGGGCTCGAACTCCGGGACTTTCGCACATGAAGCGAACGCGCTACCACTGAGCTATCACGACTGTGAACCCCAAAAAGAAAACATCATTTTAAAAATTGTGTTGCCATGTTCCAGTAAGAATATGCAAATCCCAGTTTTAACCCATTTGATTCTGGATACCGTTCAAACGGTATTTGCAAAGAACATAGAGCCATATCAGCCGCCTCGGAATGTGCAGTCTGATCAGGCTCTATGCTGTTTGCTATTCAGATGATCTTGCTTAGACACTTGGCTATGTAGCAAACAACATAGATCCTGATCAGCATGCCGTGTCATGCTGCGGCTGATCTGGATCTATGTTGTTTGCAAAAGCCTTTAAATGTATCCAGAATGAACTGGGTTAATGTACTAGAGATATATGTACCATAATCTTATTTGGAGTGGGATAGTCTTCATTCGGCTCCACGTCTCGCGTCAAAAATCATAATACCTGTAGCAAAGAAATGAACTGTCCGATTAGTGCAGTGGTTAGCATGCTCGCTTCTCACCAATGCAACCTGGGTTCGATCCTCGGACCGTGAAGTATGTGAGATGGTACGGTGGTCGCCAGATAGGGCAGGTGGGTTTTCTCCGGGTACTCTAGTTTCCTCCCACGCGAATGACCACATTTACGCTTTCATCCGCGCCAATGAGAGTGATTAATATAAGTTGTTAGAACTTGCTTCGCAATCGTTGTAAAATAAATAAAGTTTAAACTTTAAAAGAAATGAACATTACTCACTGTTTGCATGTTTTATTAAAATTACTTGCATTAAAAACGGGACACTCGCATTCAGAGCAGTTTCGTTTTTCAGAACAAATATGACAACGCCCTGTTATGCCCGCCAGCCTGGAGGATACATAATGTTCAATCTCGATACGATCTTTTGTTTTGCTTCAATAATCTTTACGCTGTAAGCAAAGTGTAGTAAAGTGGTATATAGGATCTGATTGTGATAAGATTGCATATTGTTTTTCCCCCTCACACTACGTTTCTGCTCCGGCTAACTTGAGACCTGGGCTGGAGGTTATAAAACTTTTCTCCAATCTCAAACTCGGTCTCAAGCTTCTGATTGGTTCAGCTGAGTGTGAAACTCACAATCAACCAATCAAATTTCTTGAGTTCGAGATCTGAAAAAAGTTTTATAACCTCTGGGCCATGTAACCCGCAGTCTTCAAACTTGGTACGGATATTAGTAGTCATTGATTGTGTATGTTAGCAGCCGAGGTCACATGTGCCTCGGATTAAAAAATATTGCTCCTGGCGTTGTAGCAAGCAGTTGCACTGGTCTTGGTCACTAGATGTCGTGATATTTCATTACGATTTGGTCAATGTCCGCCTCCGTGGTAGAGTGGTTACGGTCGCTGACTTGTATACCACTGTAACCTATCATCACTGATGGTCACGGGTTCGAGCCCCGCTCAGACCGTGTCTCATTTATATGAAAAAGTTGGCAGTTTCTTACGGAGGTTGGTACACCCAAGTTGGAACCTGCCCAGGAAAGGTGTTGTTAGGTAAACTGCCCACCGGTGATATAGCCCAAAATTGTGCTGATGCAGGCGTAAAACCCGAAATATAACATAATATAACCTTTAACCGTATAAAGCTTTTCCAATTAATATCTTGTAAAGCATCACTGGTCAACCATTAACATCCTGTCTATTACAGCGACGCAACATCGCATAAAGCAAACAAGTATACATATTTTACATGTAAATAACATTGCTACTACAAATACTCCAACTTGCCACAGATGGATCTGTAGTCCAGTGGTAACATACTGGACTGGTAATCCAGGGATCGCAGGTTCGATCCCCCGTCTGACCCTAATAAAATTAAGTCTTTCAGATGGGACGTTAAACCGAGGTCTCGTGTCAGTGCTTTACACCGTGCACGTAAAAGAACCAGAGGAGACTCTGGAATGGGTCTGTATCATTGCACTATCCTCCAAAAATCTAAAATGACTAATCTCTTCAGGAGGCGTCACTCGTATCGGCAACCGGTAGCGACGATAACTAAACGTAAAACACACACACTCCAACTCTCAAAAGGTTAAAGTAGGATTTCATTAAAGTTCAGCCAGTTTCCTGTACATAAAGCCACATGTAGTTGTGAATGTGTTGTTATGGCCCACCGTGTAGCTTGTGTTTATAAATACATTAGATGGTATTGTTTTCTTAATTGATTGCCGTTGGTGGTAAATATTTGTAAGTGGATACCTTCTTATTTTAAAATTGTAGGTTTGAAAGATATATATTTTGAAATCTTAGCCATTACGGAAATGACTACTTAAAGTTAAAAACGCGTGAGCACTCTTTAGTACAAATATCACGTATAACAAAAATGTCAGCATGTACATAATAACTCGAGATTGAAGCTTGGTGCAACCTCGGCCATTTTATTTGATATATTTGATAGGGAGAGTGGTCATGGTCAATAGCGGACCTTTGAATGTACATGTAGATGGCATTGGTCAATGGTCTGGGTTGCCATTTTGTTTATTACGAACTGCATATGGACAACATATATGGTCCTTTCTTTTCAAGCAGCTGGCCAGTAACATACTCATTTTGATTTTTAGGTCAGTGAATCAGTTGATTGTATGTTGTCTTATCATTCAGTGATAGTCCAAAGCAGCTTGTATCTTGTCTTATCATTCAGTGATAGTCCAAAGCAGCTTGTATCTTGTCTTATCATTCAGTGATAGTCTAAAGCAGCTTGTATCTTGTCTTATCATTCAGTGATAGTCCAAAGCAGCTTGTATCTTGTCTTATCATTCAGTGATAGTCCAAAGCAGCTTGTATCTTGTCTTCTCAGTCAGTGATAGTCCAAAGCAGCTTGTATCTTGTCTTATCATTCAGTGATAATCCAAAGCAGCTTGTATCTTGTCTTCTCAGTCAGTGATAGTCCAAAGCAGCTTGTATCTTGTCTTATCATTCAGTGATAGTCCAAAGCAGGTTGTATCTTGTCTTCTCAGTCAGTGATAGTTCAAAGCAGCTTGTATCTTGTCTTATCATTCAGTGATAGTCCAAAGCAGGTTGTATCTTGTCTTCTCATTCAGTGATAGTCTAAAGCAGCTTGTATCTTGTCTTTTCATTCAGTGATATTCCAAAGCAGCTTGTATCTTGTCTTCTCAGTCAGTGATAGTCCAAAGCAGCTTGTATCTCGTCTTCTCAGTCAGTGATAGTCCAAAGCAGCTTGTATCTTGTCTTATCATTCAGTGATAATCCAAAGCAGCTTGTATCTAGTCTTCTCAGTCTGTGATAATCCAAAGCAGGTTCATCCATGTCTAATGGACATACATTCAACAAATTCCTAATCGGTCACCTGGTGTTTTACAGTATTTGGAGCCAACTAATAACCAGATAATATCAATATTCATATCATCTTATTTGATGTATTTATTACAGAAAGCAGGGTCATCCATGTCTAATACACTCAACAAAATTCCTAATCGGTCACCTGATGTTTTACAGTATTTGGAGCAAACCTGTAACCAAATAATATCAATATTCATATCATCTTATTTGATTCATTTATTACAGATATCTATGCACTGAATTGTATAATTAATCTGGAATAAAATTCATTAAATTACAATATGACCAAATGCAATACAGGGAATTAATTTTTTTCAAGCACAAATAAGTATTCAAATACACTGCTGAAAAATGTCACAATGGCGCAATGCTTTTATGTTGGACATTTTTTTTTATTTTGAAAAACTAAAACATTCCTTGAAAATGCATGTGTACCATATTAATACATTTCTATCTATGTTCATTTGCCAATAATATTCAGAAAATTGCATTCAATTTAATCTAGCGGTATTTGAGGGATAACATTTACTGAAGGATACCCAACTTTTGACCACCAGTGAATTTTAACTTATATACATGAGAATAAAGTCGAACCTAATATATTTCTATTTATCCGACAATAACGTAATATTCTATTTATCCTATTGTGATAGTAAGTATTAGCGCGAAAACATTACAGAATAGTCATGAACTGAAGTTTATCATACTATCTGTGAAGGTATGACATCACAGCGTTAAACTTTAATTAATTATTAGACACTGTTGGTACCTGTTTTATTTTCAGCACATTTGTATGTCCGACGGAGATCATCGCGTTCAGTGACCGTGCCGAGGAATTCCGTAAAATTGGCTGTGAGGTTGTAGGATGTTCCACGGACAGTCATTTTTCACATCTAGCCTGGTGAGTTATCTGGGTGCAGCACATCTAGCCTGATTAGTTATCTTGGTGCAGTACATCTAGCCTGATTAGTTATCTTGGTGCAGCACATCTAGTCTGGTGAGTTATCTTGGTGCAGCACATCTAGGCTGGTGAGTTATCTTGGTGCAGCACATCTAGCCTTTGTGAGTTATCTTGGTGCAGCACATCTAGCCTTTGTGAGTTATCTGGATGCAGCACATCTAGCCTGGTGAGTTATCTTGGTGCAGCACATCTAGCCTGGTTAGTTATCTTGGTGCAGCACATCTAGCCTTGTGAGTTATCTTGGTGCAGCACATCTAGCCTGGTGAGTTATCTGGGTGCAGTACATCTAGCCTGGTGAGTTATCTGGGTGCAGTACATCTAGCCTGGTGAGTTATCTGGGTGCAGTACATCTAGCCTGGTGAGTTATCTGGGTGCAGTACATCTAGCCTGGTGAGTTATCTGGGTGCAGCACATCTAGCCTGGTGAGTTATCTTGGTGCAGCACATCTAGCCTGGTGAGTTATCTGGGTGCAGCACATCTAGTCTGGTGAGTTATCTTGGTGCAGCACATCTAACCTGGTGAGTTATCTGGGTGCAGCACATCTAGTCTGGTGAGTTATCTTGGTGCAGCACATCTAACCTGGTGAGTTATCTTGGTGCGGAACATCTAGCCTGGTGAGTTATCTGGGTGCAGCACATCTAGTCTAGTGAGTTATCTTGGTGCAGCACATCTAGCCTGGTGAGTTATCTTGGTGCAGCACATCTAGCCTGGTGAATAAATTGGAAGGAATGTGCAAATCTGGATCTATGTCGTTTGCTATTCAGCCAAGTGTTTTAGCTCCACTATCCGAATAGCAAACAGCATAGAGCCTGCAAAAGATATTTTAGTTATGATTAGTAGGTTATGGGTTAAGCATCCAACCTGTATTAATCAGCCAGATTTCAGATTAAGTATTTTTTTATTGTTGTTGATTCTGAGATTTACACTTGAAGCTAAACTAGTCAGAAGCTTGAGACCGAGTTTGAGATTGAAGAAAAGTTTTATAACCACTAAGCCGCATTTGTGGGAGGAAAATCGTCCGGCACCTGTCAATTGCGGCACCTGTCGTCAATTACGGCACCCTGTCATCAATTGCGGCACCTGTCGTCAATGTGGCACCTGTCGTCAATTGCGGCACCTGTCATCGATTCTGGCATGTCATCAATTCCGACATCTGTCCTCAATTGCGACCTTGGCATGTACTGAACCAATGGTAGAATCCATGCAACAATTTATACCATATTTGTCCAAATAAGATTAACAACTAGTACATGTAGGTACAGTGATTAATACATAGTTTTCATACTGTTCAATCCCCGGTCTAGTTGGTCAATTGTTTATGGGAGTTGTACTCCTGGCTGTTATGATGATCAAAGATTGCCCATGCTAATTGTGCATATATTCTTGTCCTGTTCCGCTTACTGATAGTTGGTTTTCCCCCTTTTAGTTTCTTACGGAGGTAGGTGCACCCAAGTACTGGTTAACCGCTGGAGCCTGCCCAGGAAAGGTGTTGTTAGGTAAACTGCCCACCGGCGATATAGCCCAAAATGGTGCTGATGCAGGCGTAAAACCCGTAATAACGATCACTACCGGTGTTCCCCTTTTAAGGAACATTGTACTAGTTTTGTTAAATCCCTGGTAAGGGATTTCCGTGGCAGAGTGGTAACTGTTGGTGACTTGAAATCACTTGCCCTAAGCACTGTAGGTGTGAATTCCACTGAGGTGTGGAGGCTATCCAGCTGGCTTGTGGGAGGTCGTGGTTCTACACGGGTGCCCGTCAGTGCATAAAATACCGGAGGGGCATCAGACGTGTTCCTCTTACCAATAATAGCTGGAAAGTTGCCAATGACCTACGCGGTTAGTTGATATCGTATCAAATTTGTTAAAATGACGTTGATACGTAATCCAAGATGGTCCCCATCTAAAAATAGCACAAATTCTTTAAAAAAAAAATCTAATCGCCAGCAGGATTTTGACAATGATCGATGTACAATGCTCTTTCAAAGTTGTCAAAATGTGGGCTAGGCTTGGGGTGTTGAATTTCATGTTTAACTGAATGTATGTATCGAATTGACGAGGCAATTGATCTGGTGTATTTTTTTTATCAAAATTGAAGGATTATGTCGTCTAAAATAACTTCCGAAATGTCAAAAGGTTGTCCATTTATTTTGCACCATAGTGTTCATGTGAGCGATAAAGGGCCATAATGGCCTAGCCCTCTTGTTTTAATCTACATTGTTTTGTCCATTGAAATTTTGCATTGACACTTTGTTCTGTCTTAGAGTATACATGTGTGTCCGTCCGTCTATGCAATTATAACAATTCATATTTGATATACTACTGGACTGCCCACACAGGATTTGCACGAGGTAAATTGAAAAAGTCGGGAATTCAATATCGTACCAAGAATATTGCAGGAAAGCAATGTATATACATTGTTTTTAATTTCAGGGTGAACACTCCGAGGAAGCAGGGTGGTCTGGGAAATATGAACATACCCCTATTGGCGGACAAGACCTACAGTATCTCTAGAGACTACGGAGTTCTCAAGGAGGATGAGGGATTAGCCTTCAGGTATACTCCACTTCCTGCACACAGGAAACCATGTCTCATTTTACCTCCACTTCCTTCACACGGGAAACCACGTCTCATTTTACCTCCACACAGGAAACCACGTCTCATTTTACCTGCACTTCCTTCACACAGGAAACCAGTCGCATTTTACCTCCACACAGTAAACCACGTCTCATTTTACCTGCACACAGGAAACCATGTCTCATTTTACCTCCACTTCCAGGAAACCACGTCTCATTTTACCTCCACTTCCAGGAAACCATGTCTCATTTTACCTCCACTTCCAGGAAACCACGTCTCATTTTACCTGCACACAGGAAACCACGTCTCATTTTACCTGCACACGGGGAAACCACGTCTCATTTTACCTCCACCTCCTGCACACAGGAAACCACGTCTCATTTTACCTGCACACAGGAAACCAAGTCTCATTTTACCTGCGCACAGGAAAGTGAGGAAACCAGTCACAATTTACCTGCACACAGGAAACCACGTCTCATTTTACCTGCACACAGGAAACCACGTCTCATTTTACCTTGACCCTGGAAACCACGTCTCATTTTAGTTCCACACAGGATATTACCAAGCTGTTCACTTGCCAGATTTGGTCCAAGCTGTTACAGTTGTCGGATTTGGTCTAAGCTGTTCACTTGCCAGATTTGGTCCAAGCTGTTTACTTGCCAGATTTGGTCCAAGCTGTTTACTTGCCAGATTTGGTCCAAGCTGTTCACTTGCCAGATTTGGTGTAAGCTGTTCACTTGCCAGATTTGGTCCAAGCTGTTCACTTGCTAGATTTGGTCCAAGCTGTTTACTTGCCAGATTTGGTCCAAGCTGTTTACTTGCCAGATTTGGTCCAAGCTGTTCACTTGCCAGATTTGGTGTAAGCTGTTTACTTGCCAGATTTGGTCCAAGCTGTTTACTTGCCAGATTTGTCCAAGCTGTTCACTTGCCATATTTGGTCCAAGCTGTTTACTTGCCAGATTTGGTCCAAGCTGTTCACTTGCCATATTTGGTCCAAGCTGTTTACTTGCCAGATTTGGTCCAAGCTGTTTACTTGCCAGATTTGGTCCAAGCTGTTTACTTGCCAGATTTGGTCCAAGCTGTTTACTTGCCAGATTTGGTGTGTAAGCTGTTTACTTGCCAGATTTGGTCCAAGCTGTTCACTTGTCTTCATAACTCGAAGATATTTTTTCACTTTATATTATCCTCCTTTTTTCGTAATTTTGGAAAGATTTCCTCTTCACAATTTCCCATTTACTGCCTGGAGTATTAAAACATGCTGCAGATATCGACTACTAGGGTGCATCACAACATGCTTAAATAAATTACAAGAAGTGAGGAACTGGTTTGCAGATGGTCGGTGGTTCTAACCCTGTTCCTAGAAGAATGCATGCCCAGGGTCATTCTTTGCCACATTAAGCTGGAAAGTTGATATACATGTATGGCCTTTTTGGTACGACTCCAGCTCTAAGATGAAGCAGGATGCTTAGTTTAAAGTAGGAACGTACAACACAATATGTTTTATTCAACAGAGGCCTGTTTATCGTTGATGACAAGGGTAATCTCCGTCAGATCACCATCAATGATCTCCCGGTCGGAAGGAGCGTTGACGAGGCATTGAGACTTGTACAAGGATTCCAATTTACTGATAAACATGGTGAAGGTAAGGTGATAATAGAGATAAACATGGTGACGGTAAGGTGATAATAGAGATAAACATGGTGATGGTAAGGTGATAATAGAGATAAACATGGTGATGGTAAGGTGATAATAGAGATAAACATGGTGATGGTAAGGTGATAATAGAGATAAACATGGTCAAGGTAAGGTGATAATAGAGATAAACATGGTGACGGTAAGGTGATAATAGAGATAAACATGGTGACGGTAAGGCGATAATAGAGATAAACATGGTCAAGGTAAGGTGATAATAGAGATAAACATGGTGATGGTAAGGTGATAATAGAGATAAACATGGTGATGGTAAGGTGATAATAGAGATAAACATGGTCAAGGTAAGGTGATAATAGAGATAAACATGGTGACGGTAAGGTGATAATAGAGATAAACATGGTGACGGTAAGGCGATAATAGAGATAAACATGGTGAAAGGTAGGGCGATAAACATGGTGACAGTAAGTCAGTTCTCATTGAAATAGGAGTACATCCTAAACATTCAGGTCAAATAAATCCTTGAATTTATGCCGTTTTTAAGGTAAGATGGTATATCATGAACACTAAGCATTTTGTAAGCCAATGCCGTTCATTCTTCCATATAACCTGTATTATGCCAGTGATAAATGTGCAACACTATATAGTGTGGTGGTTACCCGTCCAGCAGCTGATATCAAATATGCTTATTTTCACTTGTATCAATCTGTTTTCAGTGTGCCCAGCCAACTGGAAGCCTGGATCCGACACAATGAAAGCCGATCCAAAGGGCTCAAAGTCTTACTTCAGCAAACACAACTGAGGGAAGATACATCTAAACATCTACCAGAATTAATTAGTGCTATTTCAGAACATCTGTCATCCTTCTCCCCCACTCAATGTATTTAATAGATTGATTCACCTTGTTGGTGCATTCACTCTACAGACTACTGATTATAGATCCTCTGATATGGACGTACACAGTGTTCTATCTGGATTATGTTAAAAACGAAAAAGGTTAAATATTTTGAATGTACTAAACTATAATTATACATAGTGATATCGGTTTGTAACTATCATTTAAATCACTGTCTGCATTTTATTTCATCTTAAATCATGACTATGTACACTATTTATTGCATCATACATCTGCCCGGTGATTTATTCGAGAATTGTGTAATAACAACAAGATCATGTTCTACTCTATACTGTTAGCAATCAGCATTTTAAGGGTAAATATTATTATTTGAGAATATCTTAATTTTAAATTGAGACCTCACCGGCACCAAACAGTGGACGTCAACGAGAGTGATTATACATTTAGCTCGTATTAATGGTTATGTATATTGCCAGGTCATTTTGATCGTTGTACTAAAATAATTCCACCAGCAGTCTATATACATGTATTATTTTATTAAGAACTATGACAGATGTAACTAACCAAGCATAGATTTATTTGTCGGTAATAAAATATTGTGGGTATAAATCTTGTGTTTACTAATGTTCCAATGTAGTGCACGTCTACATATATGTAATGGTGTTTAGTAATACCCCATTCATGACCTGACATTGATTGTGTGTACAATGATGTCCGGTACTTCGATTATATATATAGGTGTGCAAGCCCGGAGGAGGATCCCTCCACCAATAACAACTGGCATCGCCATATTTCAAGTTTCATCAGCTTCTATATAATAGTGGTGACCACCATCCGACATGAAACCTGCACTCGGCCCATTAGAGTCTATGGTTTACATTTGTACGAACAAGTCATTTTAAAATTTCTCTAGCGGTAAAGTTATGGAACGCTCGATGGATAAATATAGTAGGTCATAATTTCGACATGTTATTGGACCTGAATCACTCGCCAATTATATACAATACACACAAACTCGCCAATTATATACGAAAATATTACAATACACAAGGATTATCCGTTGGCTGGCTTCCTTTCAGACGTCCGGTTGTTGAAAATCCACAAAATTTAGTCTGGTTGTCGGAATAGGTTTTACATAGCCCCCATTATTGCAAGGAAAGGTACTGGTAGAATATGATGCCAAGTTTATAGTCTATTTAGTACGGATGCCTATATTAACCAATACCTCTATTTAGTACGGATGCCTATATTAACCAACAACCAGCACCTCTATTTAGTACGGATGCCTATAGTAACCAACAACCAGCACCTCTATTTAGTATGGATGCCTATAGTAACCAGCACCTCTATTTAGTACGGATGCCTATAGTAACCAACAACCAGCACCTCTATTTAGTACGGATGCCTACAGTAACCAACAACCAGCACCTCTATTTAGTACGGATGCCTACAGTAACCAACACCTCTATTTAGTACGGATGCCTATAGTAACCAACAACCAGCACCTCTATTTAGTATGGATGCCTATAGTAACCAACAACCAGCACCTCTATTTAGTACGGATGCCTATAGTAACCAGCACCTCTATTTAGTACGGATGCCTATAGTAACCAGCACCTCTATTTAGTACGGATGCCTATAGTAACCAGCACCTCTATTTAGTACGGATGCCTATAGTAACCAGTACCTCTATTTAGTATGGATGCCTATAGTAACCAACAACCAGCACCTCTATTTAGTACGGATGCCTATAGTAACCAACAACCAGCACCTCTATTTAGTACGGATGCCTATATTAACCAACAACCAGCACCTCTATTTAGTACGGATGCCTATAGTAACCAACAACCAGCACCTCTATTTAGTATGGATGCCTATAGTAACCAGCACCTCTATTTAGTACGGATGCCTATAGTAACCAACAACCAGCACCTCTATTTAGTACGGATGCCTACAGTAACCAACACCTCTATTTAGTACGGATGCCTATAGTAACCAACAACCAGCACCTCTATTTAGTACGGATGCCTATAGTAACCAGCACTTCTATTTAGTACGGATGCCTACAGTAACCAACAACCAGCACCTCTATTTAGTACGGATGCCTACAGTAACCAGCACCTCTATTTAGTACGGATGCCTATAGTAACCAGCACCTCTATTTAGTACGGATGCCTATAGTAACCAGCACCTCTATTTAGTACGGATGCCTATAGTAACCAGCACCTCTATTTAGTATGGATGCCTATAGTAACCAACAACCAGCACCTCTATTTAGTACGGATGCCTATATTAACCATCAACCAGCACCTCTATTTAGTACAATATGCACCAATTATATACTTCAGTCATGAAACGGAACTATTATAGTTTTTTAAGACTTTAATAAATAAAAAATCTTCTGATCAAGTATTTTAACTAACATTTAATTAATGCGTCGGCCATTTGATCCTGGCAAAATAATGTATATTGGCGACACGACATCCTATTTTAACCCATTCCCACATGTAGTAGCCATAACCAATATCACATACATGGACAATGTAGTAGCCATAACCAATATCACATACATGGACACTGTAGTAGTAGCCATAACCAATATCACATACATGGACACTGTAGTAGTAGCCATAACCAATATCACATACATGGACAATGTAGTAGTAGCCATAACCAATATCACATACATGGACACTGTAGTAGCCATAACCAATATCACATACATGGACACTGTAGTAGCCATAACCAATATCACATACATGGACACTGTAGTAGCCATAACCAATATCACATACATGGACAATGTAGTAGTAGCCATAACCAATATCACATACATGGACACTGTAGTAGTAGCCATAACCAATATCACATACATGGACACTGTAGTAGTAGCCATAACCAATATCACATACATGGACACTGTAGTAGTAGCCATAACCAATATCACATACATGGACACTGTAGTAGTAGCCATAACCAATATCACATACATGGACACTGTAGTACATAACCAATATCGCATACATGGACACTGTAGTAGTAGCCATAACCAATATCACATACATGGACACTGTAGTAGTAGCCATAACCAATACCGCATACATGGACACTGTAGTAGCATAACCAATATCGCATACATGGACACTGTAGTAGTAGCCATAACCAATATCACATACATGGACACTGTAGTAGTAGCCATAACCAATATCACATACATGGACACTGTAGTAGTAGCCATAACCAATATCACATACATGGACAATGTAGTAGTAGCCATAACCAATATCACATACATGGACACTGTAGTAGTAGCCATAACCAATATCACATACATGGACACTGTAGTAGTAGCCATAACCAATATCACATACATGGACACTGTAGTAGTAGCCATAACCAATATCGCATACATGGACAATGTAGTAGTAGCCATAACCAATATCGCATACATGGACACTGTAGTAGTAGCCATAACCAATATCACATACATGGACACTGTAGTAGTAGCCATAACCAATATCGCATACATGGACAATGTAGTAGTAGCCATAACCAATATCGCATACATGGACACTGTAGTAGTAGCCATAACCAATATCGCATACATGGACAATGTAGTAGTAGCCATAACCAATATCGCATACATGGACAATGTAGTAGTAGCCATAACCAATATCGCATACATGGACACTGTAGTAGTAGCCATAACCAATATCACATACATGGACACTGTAGTAGTAGCCATAACCAATATCACATACATGGACACTGTAGTAGTAGCCATAACCAATATCACATACATGGACACTGTAGTAGTAGCCATAACCAATATCACATACATGGACAATGTAGTAGTAGCCATAACCAATATCACATACATGGACAATGTAGTAGTAGCCATAACCAATATCACATACATGGACACTGTAGTAGTAGCCATAACCAATATCACATACATGGACAATGTAGTAGTAGCCATAACCAATATCACATACATGGACAATGTAGTAGCCATAACCAATATCACATACATGGACAATGTAGTAGTAGCCATAACCAATATCACATACATGGACAATGTAGTAGCCGCCATAACCAATATCACATACATGGACACTGTAGTAGCATAACCAATATCGCATACATGGACATTGTAATAGTAGCCATAACCAATATCGCATACATGGACAATGTAATAGTAGCCATAACCAATATCGCATACATGGACAATGTAGTAGTAGCCATAACCAATATCGCATACATGGACAATGTAGTAGTAGTAGGCATAACCAATATCGCATACATGGACATTGTAGTAGTAGCCATAACCAATATCGCATACATGGACAATGTAGTAGTAGTAGGCATAACCAATATCGCATACATGGACAATGTAGTAGTAGCATAACCAATACCGCATACATGGACACTGTAGTAGTAGCCATAACCAATATCACATACATCGACAATGTAGTAGTAGTAGCCATAACCAATATCACATACATGGACAATGTAGTAGTAGCCATAACCAATATCACATACATGGACACTGTAGTAGTAGCCATAACCAATATCACATACATGGACAATGTAGTAGTAGCCATAACCAATATCACATACATGGACAATGTAGTAGTAGCCATAACCAATATCACATACATGGACAATGTAGTAGTAGCCATAACCAATATCGCATACATGGACAATGTAGTAGTAGCCAAACCAATATCACATACATGGACAATGTAGTAGTAGCCATAACCAATATCACATACATGGACAATGTAGTAGCCATAACCAATATCACATACATGGACACTGTAGTAGCCATAACCAATATCACATACATGGACAATGTAGTAGCCATAACCAATATCACATACATGGACAATGTAGTAGTAGGCATAACCAATATCACATACATGGACAATGTAGTAGCCATAACCAATATCACATACATGGACAATGTAGTAGTAGCCAAACCAATATCACATACATGGACAATGTAGTAGCCAAACACATTCAAAATGTAGGCCAGAATCTCAAGGAGATTATATAGTCTAAATAAACACAGAATACATTTTGCTAAATGTTGGAACAAAATTATTTTTTATTTCTTAAGAATACATGAATGATGGAATACATAAATGCTGTTTTCAACAGCTACACTATTTAGTAAAATCGTAAAGAAATGTCGATTAAAGTCAAGCTATTTTATATATAGTGTAAATTATTCTTACTAAATGATCATGCTAATTAATTTAGAGCCATTATTAATTAGTTGATATATCATAATTGCAGGAATAATTAACAAAAAAAACCGTTTCCCTCTATTTTGAACAAAATGTGGCCGAGAATCGTGCAATTAATATATACTGACACGCTTTAAAAACACAACAAACCAATTTTCATATTGTTTTCAAACCATAAATATGATCGAACAATGCACTGACGAGTATGCCTACACAATCGCGATGTTCACTTGGACATAGTTACGTCATAGAGTGCAGTAAAGCAAAAATTCACGAATGCCAGGACATGTGTACGCCACTCCTTGATGAACAAGTCCGGTAAGAAGTTAACACTTAAATGAAAACCAACATTGTGACGCATGCTGTTCAATGGAATTGGGTCAAAGTGCTGTTGCTATGAACTTTAATTTTCATCGGAGTTCCATATCACGCCTATTCCAGCGTCTCGGGGGGGAGGCAGACTGGTGGAGCTGTTGGCGATCGTCCCAGCATTACGTCGCTATAACAAGACCGGTTTATACGTCTTGTCGCACCTACGGTACAGCTTTCTCACAGCAACGGCCAACAGAATATCTGGAACTTGTAGTAATAGGATCAGTAGAGATGGACCTACGTCTGGTTGCCGTGTATACATCGGGGGGGGGGGGGGGGGCAGACTGACTGGTGGAGCTGTTGGCGATCGTCCCAGCATTACGTCGCTATGACAAGACCGGTTTATACGTTTTGTCGCACCTACGGTACAGCTTTCTCACAGCAACGGCCAACAGAATATCTGGAACTTGTAGTAATAGGATCAGTAGAGATGGACCTACGTCTGGTTGCCGTGTATACATGGGGGGGGGGGGGGGGGGGGTAGGCTAGAATGGCTCCATCAGCACATACCAAATGTATTCCCTCTATACTGCTGGAGAGAAATACTCTTCACAGACCAATCCAGGTTCATATTGTACAGATCTGATGGCCGCAAATGTGTGTACGTCATAGAAATGAACGCTATGCCGACAACTACGCAATAGGCGGCGGATTTGGAGGCGGTGGTGTAATGGTTTGGGGCGGTATCTGCCATGGACATAAAACATCATTGATTGTTATCGAGGGTACTCTGAATGCCCAGCGGTATCGCAATACAGCTTCATCTAGTTGTTCTTCCATTTGTACGTAAAAACAACGTTCAGCCCCACGGCTCAGCATGGATTTCCTTAATGTGAATGGATTTGATGCGATGGCCACCGTACAGTCGTCCTGATCTGTTCCCACAGTTACGCCAGGCCTTGCTGGCAGAATATCCCAGTAGACTATGTGAATCACCTGATCAACTCCATGACAAAACAAGCGCGGGCTTGCCATACCATTTAGGTTTGTTAGAAAAATGCTGGACCGATTTTTGGTTGCTACAATCAGTTTGAGAGTTTAGAATTCGGTCCTGGACGGCAATTTTAGAAGCCCCGATACAATTGTGTATAATGACCATACGCACAAGGGAAGCTGCAACTAGCAGGGTTCATTCTAGGTCAGAATTTTTGGGAGAAGTGAGAAAGCGCCTTAAATGGTGTTCTTTAATATACTTCTGCAAAATAGGGTTAAAATGCACAGTACAATCATTAAATACAACATTTGAATAGAAGGAGTGCTTTATAATGGGCCAATGTACTAGACAAAATTTTGTTTGAAAATCGTAAAAAAGAAGAAGGGAGAAGTGGGGCCCCCAGAGGGCAATGTCAGGGTCCCTAGGGCGACAATTTCGCCCTCTAGAATGATCCCTGAACTAGTCAATCGTCAACATGTCGAGGCAACAACCTATAACATGCAACAATCAAAAACTTTAACAGAAATTTACATCTTATTAAAACATTTCAATGCATCTTATGAAAGAAATAAAACGGGACAATGCTGCTCTACTGGTTGGCGACCGTTTCGTATGGGGCATTCACCCTCATAGCGACCGTTTCGGATGGGGCATTCACCCTCATAAACGCTTGATATTGCAGTTGCCTGCTGCAGTGCATGATATTGTCTTCGATCATTCCAGTGTATGTTTCTAATTGATAGACATGAAAGAGAGTTTTAAAAAGGTACTAGATTTGATTGTTCATTCAAGCTTTAAATTCTCCACAGGGAAAACCCCACAGTTGTGCATATGAGCAAACCGTTTTCTGTCTAGGCATGATAATACTTAAACAAAATAAACAAATATTATAGACTTGACAAATAGACAAATATTATAAGACTTGACAAATAGACAAATATTATAAGACTTGACAAATAGAAGACTTGAATTATTATGGAAAATCATATATTCCAGCAACTATCGCCATTTTTTTTCTAATCTAAAGGAGACAACTCCTACACAGTTAACTATATTCTGCGCTCATTTGTTATCCATCTTGTATTATTGTACATTCTGCTAGATATTTAAACGAACGTATTATTGTACATTCTGCTAGATATTTAAATGAACATATTACTGTACATTCTGCTAGATATTTAAACAAATGTATTATTGTACATTCTGCTAGATATTTAAATGAACATATTATTGTACATTCTGCTAGATATTTTAATTAATGTATTATTGTACATTCTGCTAGATATTTAAACAAATGTATTATTGTACATTCTGCTAGATATTTAAACAAATGTATTATTGTACATTCTGCTAGACATTTAAATGAACATATGTACATTCTGCTAGATATTTAAACAAATGTATTATTGTACATTCTGCTAGATATTTAAATGAACGTATTAGTGTACATACTGCTAGATATTTAAACAAATGTATTATTGTACATTCTGCTAGATATTTAAATGAACATATTATTGTACATTCTGCTAGATATTTAAACTAACGTATTATTATACATTCTGCTAGATATTTAAACAAATGTACTATTGTACATTCTGCTAGATATTTAAATGAACATATTACTGTACATTCTGCTAGATATTTAAACAAATGTATTATTGTACATTCTGCTAGATATTTAAATGAACATATTATTGTACATTCTGCTAGATATTTAAACGAATGTATTATTGTACATTCTGCTAGATATTTTAATTAATGTATTATTGTACATTCTGCTAGATATTTAAACAAATGTATTATTGTACATTCTGCTAGATATTTAAATAAACGTATTATTGTACATTCTGCTAGATATTTAAACAAATGTATTATTGTACATTCTGCTAGACATTTAAATGAACATATGTACATTCTGCTAGATATTTAAACAAATGTATTATTGTACATTCTGCTAGATATTTAAATGAACGTATTAGTGTACATACTGCTAGATATTTAAACAAATGAATTATTATACATTCTGCTAGATATTTAAACAAATGTATTATTGTACATTCTGCTAGACATTTAAATGAACATATTGTACATTCTGCTAGATATTTAAATGAACATATTATTGTACATTCTGCTAGATATTTAAATGAACATATTATTATACATTCTGCAAGATATTTAAATGAACATATTATTGTACATTCTGCTAGATATTTAAATGAACATATTATTGTACATTCTGCTAGATATTTAAACGAACGTATTATTATACATTCTGCTAGATATTTAAACAAATGTACTATTGTACATTCTGCTAGATATTTTAATTAACGTATTATTGTACATTCTGCTAGATATTTAAACAAATGAATTATTATACATTCTGCTAGATATTTAAACGAACATATTATTGTACATTCTGCTAGATATTTAAACAAATGTATTATTGTACATTCTGCTAGACATTTAAATGAACATATTGTACATTCTGCTAGATATTTAAATGAATGTATTATTGTACATTCTGCTAGATATTTAAATGAACATATTATTGTACATTCTGCTAGATATTTAAACGAACGTATTATTATACATTCTGCTAGATATTTAAACAAATGTATTATTGTACATTCTGCTAGACATTTAAATGAACATATTGTACATTCTGCTAGATATTTAAATGAACATATTATTATACATTCTGCAAGATATTTAAATGAACATATTATTGTACATTCTGCTAGATATTTAAATGAACATATTATTGTACATTCTGCTAGATATTTAAACAAACGTATTATTATACATTCTGCTAGATATTTAAACAAATGTACTATTGTACATTCTGCTAGATATTTAAACAAATGAATTATTATACATTCTGCTAGATATTTAAACGAACGTATTATTGTACATTCTGCTAGATATTTAAACAAATGTATTATTGTACATTCTGCTAGACATTTAAATGAACATATTGTACATTCTGCTAGATATTTAAATGAATGCATTATTGTACATTCTGCTAGATATTTAAATGAACATATTATTGTACATTCTGCTAGATATTTAAACGAACGTATTATTATACATTCTGCTAGATATTTAAACAAATGTACTATTGTACATTCTGCTAGATATTTAAATGAACATATTACTGTACATTCTGCTAGATATTTAAACAAATGTATTATTGTACATTCTGCTAGATATTTAAATGAACATATTATTGTACATTCTGCTAGATATTTAAACGAATGTATTATTGTACATTCTGCTAGACATTTAAATGAACATATGTACATTCTGCTAGATATTTAAACAAATGTATTATTGTACATTCTGCTAGATATTTAAATGAACGTATTAGTGTACATACTGCTAGATATTTAAACAAATGAATTATTATACATTCTGCTAGATATTTAAACAAATGTATTATTGTACATTCTGCTAGACATTTAAATGAACATATTGTACATTCTGCTAGATATTTAAATGAACATATTATTGTACATTCTGCTAGATATTTAAATGAACATATTATTATACATTCTGCAAGATATTTAAATGAACATATTATTGTACATTCTGCTAGATATTTAAATGAACATATTATTGTACATTCTGCTAGATATTTAAACGAACGTATTATTATACATTCTGCTAGATATTTAAACAAATGTACTATTGTACATTCTGCTAGATATTTTAATTAACGTATTATTGTACATTCTGCTAGATATTTAAACAAATGAATTATTATACATTCTGCTAGATATTTAAACGAACATATTATTGTACATTCTGCTAGATATTTAAACAAATGTATTATTGTACATTCTGCTAGACATTTAAATGAACATATTGTACATTCTGCTAGATATTTAAATGAATGTATTATTGTACATTCTGCTAGATATTTAAACAAATGAATTATTATACATTCTGCTAGATATTTAAACAATGTATTATTGTACATTCTGCTAGACATTTAAATGAACATATTGTACATTCTGCTAGATATTTAAATGAACATATATTGTACATTCTGCTAGATATTTAAATGAACATATTATTATACATTCTGCAAGATATTTAAATGAATATATTATTGTACATTCTGCTAGATATTTAAATGAACATATTATTGTACATTCTGCTAGATATTTAAACGAACGTATTATTATACATTCTGCTAGATATTTAAACAAATGTACTATTGTACATTCTGCTAGATATTTTAATTAACGTATTATTGTACATTCTGCTAGATATTTAAACAAATGAATTATTATACATTCTGCTAGATATTTAAACGAACATATTATTGTACATTCTGCTAGATATTTAAACAAATGTATTATTGTACATTCTGCTAGACATTTAAATGAACATATTGTACATTCTGCTAGATATTTAAATGAATGTATTATTGTACATTCTGCTAGATATTTAAATGAACATATTATTGTACATTCTGCTAGATATTTAAATGAACGTATTATTATACATTCTGCTAGATATTTAAACAAATGTACTATTGTACATTCTGCTAGATATTTTAATTAACGTATTATTGTACATTCTGCTAGATATTTAAACAAATGAATTATTATACATTCTGCTAGATATTTAAACGAACGTATTATTGTACATTCTGCTAGATATTTAAACGAACGTATTATTGTACATTCTGCTAGATATTTTAATTAACATATTATCGTACATTCTGCTAGATATTTTAATTAACGTATTATTATACATTCTGCTAGATATTTAAACAAATGTATTATTGTACATTCTGCTTGACATTTAAATAAACGTAGAATTGTACATTCTGCTAGACATTTAAATGAACATATTATTGTACATTCTGCTAGATATTTAAACGAATGTATTATTATACATTCTGCTAGATATTTAAACAAATGTATTATTGTACATTCTGCTTGACATTTAAATAAACGTAGAATTGTACATTCTGCTAGACATTTAAATGAACATATTATTGTACATTCTGCTAGATATTTAAACGAATGTATTATTTACATTCTGCTAGATATTTAAACAAATGTATTATTGTACATTCTGCTGACATTTAAATAACGTAATTGTACATTCTGCTAGATATTTAAACAAATGTATTATTGTACATTCTGCTAGACATTTAAATGAACATATTATTGTACATTCTGCTAGATATTTAAACGAATGTATTATTGTACATTCTGCTAGATATTTAAACAAATGTATTATTGTACATTCTGCTAGACATTTAAATGAACATATTATTGTACATTCTGCTAGATATTTAAACGAATGTATTATTGTACATTCTGCTAGATATTTAAATGAACATATTATTGTACATTCTGCTAGATATTTAAATGAACATATTATTGTACATTCTGCTAGATATTTAAACGAACGTATTATTGTACATTCTGCTAGATATTTTAATTAACATATTATTGTACATTCTGCTAGATATTTAAACAAATGTATTATTGTACGTTCTGCTAGATATTTAAACAAATGTGTTATTGTACGTTCTGCTAGATATTTAAATAAACGTATAATTGTACATTCTGCTAGATATTTAAGATCTATCAACAGAACATAACGTGTGCTTGACATGATCTATATACAGAACATAACGTGTGCTTGCCATGATCTATATACAGAACATAACGTGTGCTTGCCATGATCTATATAACATAACGTGTGTTTGCCATGATCTATATAACATAACTTGTGCTTGCCATGATCTATATACAGAACATAACGTGTGCTTGCCATGATCTATATAACATAACGTGTGCTTGCCATGATCTATATACAGAACATAACGTGTGCTTGCCATGATCTATATAACATAACGTGTGCTTGCCATGATCTATATACAGAACATAACGTGTGCTTGACATGATCTATATACAGAACATAACGTGTGCTTGCCATGATCTATATAACATAACGTGTGCTTGCCATGATCTATATACAGAACATAACTTGTGCTTGACATGATCTATATACAGACATAACGTGTGCTTGCCATGATCTATATACAGAACATAACGTGTGCTTGACATGATCTATATCAGAACATAACAAACAAACAAACCCATGATCTATATACAGAACATAACGTGTGCTTGCCATGATCTATATACAGAACATAACGTGTGCTGCCATGATCTATATACAGAACATAACTGTGCTTGACAACAAACACAACCATGATCTATATACAGAACATAACGTGTGCTTGCCATGATCTATATACAGAACATAACGTGTGCTTGACATGATCTATATACAGAACATAACGTGTGCTTGCCATGATCTATATACAGAACATAACGTGTGCTTGCCATGATCTATATACAGAACATAACGTGTGCTTGCCATGATCTATATACAGAACATAACGTGTGCTTGACATGATCTATATACAGAACATAACGTGTGCTTGCCATGATCTATATACAGAACATAACGTGTGCTTGACATGATCTATATACAGAACATAACGTGTGCTTGACATGATCTATATACAGAACATAACGTGTGCTTGCCATGATCTATATACAGAACATAACGTGTGCTTGCCATGATCTATATACAGAACATAACGTGTGCTTGCCA
>CM026397.1:69153752-69171895 GCA_014843695.1 Archivesica marissinica
AGATCTGGTCATGGGGGAGGGTCTGGTCATTGGGGAAGATCTGGTCATGGGGGGTCAGTAGGGTTGGGGGTATGCTCCCATTTATGGTGTCCTAGATTCACGCCGAGAGTCTGTGATCTGAATGACTGTTAATATTATTAGTGAGACCGTGTGTCCATGAATTCGCAATCCAATGCACAGACGCTTGGAGTCTAGACAAAGGTTTGCGGGTTCACAAAACTAAGAAACTTATATATACACTATCAGTATATAGCTTTGATAGTGACGGGTGGCATTTTTAATCTTGCTTGGAATGGTGTAAACAAAATATGTATGTACAGTGTCAAGCTTATAGTGTATCATAGTGTTCTTAAAAAACAAAACCAAAAAAGTTTCTTAGTTTTATGGTTTTGAACCTGCAAACATTTGTCCAAGACCCCAAGCGTCTGTGATCCAATGTATTAACAAGCAAACATTTGTCCAGACCCCAAGCGTCTGTGGTACAATGTATTAACAAGCAAACATTTGTCCAAGACCCCAAGCGTCTGTGATCCAATGTATTAACAAGCAAACATTTGTCCAGACCCCAAGCGTCTGTGGTACAATGTATTAACAAGCAAACATGTGTCCAAGACCCCAAGCGTCTGTGGTACAACGTATTAACCACTGGACCAAGGACAGTCTGTGATTTCACAATTATTGAACAGAACTTGCATATATACCGTAACATTTAGGCCAAGGTCGTGTATATCTCGGAGATAGACAAGAGACACCCAAAGTACGTCCGCCACAGCTCTGTGAGCTTCGATTGTCCACTGCGGATCGAACACCGTTGCTGATAATGATAAATAAATTAAAATAATGTAATTGTACACAAATAATTATAATGCAAATTCATGCTAACTGTGCACCACAAAAACACTGTTTATTGATTGAATTTGTATCATTTATTATAGTCCTATAACTACGAAGTCACTTTTCACATTTTTACTGGAATTTCGCTGTCTTCCATGTTTGTTGTAAACACGCGGATTGATAAGTTAGATGTTTTGATTTATTATATTGATTAATTATGCGTAGGTAAAGAATGAATGGTGACTATATTTATTTGGATACAAGTTATTTGATGTAATAAATCGTGGAATAATTCTACTGACCTGTGTAAAAACATCTCGCAGCAGTTAAATCTTCACCAATCTAAAAAAGAAAAGTTTTTGTTTTGTTTAAGACATCTTTATGCATTTACATAAAAGAGTATACTGTAAACTGAGATATATTAAGGATTGAAAGAGATTAATACTGCCTTAAAACCCTTTCCCCCATAGAAACACCTCTTGACGCCATTACCAATACAACATACATTAACCCTTTCCCCCATAGAAACACCTCTTGACGCCATTACCAATACAACATACATTAACCCTTTCCCCCATAGAAACACCTCTTGACGCCATTACCAATACAACATACATTAACCCTTTCCCCCATAGAAACACCTCTTGACGCCATTACCAATACAACATACATTAACCCTTTCCCCATAGAAGCACCTCTTGACGCCATTACCAACACAACATACATTAACCCTTTCCCTCATAGAAACACCTCTTGACGCCATTACCAACACAACATACATTGACCCTTTCCCTCATAGAAACACCTCTTGACGACATTACCAACACAACATACATTAACCCTTTCCCTCATAGAAACACCTCTTGACGCCATTACCAACACAACATACATTAACCCTTTCCCCCATAGAAACATCTCTTGACGCCATTACCAACACAACATACATTGACAATGTAGTAGTCAAACCAATGTTCATTATACATTGTACTTCCATTTATTTTTATTTTTGTTTTACGTTTATTTATCGTCGCTACCGGTTGGCCATATGAGCAATGGGCAGTTTACCTAACAACACCTTCCTGGGCAGGCTCCTGCTGTTAACCAGTACTTGATGCACCAACCTCCGTAAGAAACTGTCAACTTTAGTCATATAAAGAGACGAGGTCTGAGCGGGACTCGAACCCGTGACCGTCAGAGACACAGGTTAGTGGATAATGTTTAGTTTAGTTTGATAGTTTATTTTATTAAATTCCAGTAGGCTTTCAAACCCATGAGGACATACATACATATTATATATAGCTAGCGAACAGTGCAAACATAATGCATACATTTTATACAAATGAGCTCCCACACTCGTAGCCATTTACAGTCAAACCTGTGTTAGTGGTCACCTCTATTAAACAGCCAACCTGTATTAAGCAGCCAGTTTCAGGATTCCCATTATGTTAGTTTACTATACAGTTGACCTCTATTAAGCAGCCACCTATGCTAAGCAGCCCTTTTCTGTGATTCCCTTGCTTGGCTGCTTAAGACAGGTTTGACTGTATATTTATATCTATGTGTAAATACATGTATTATTTATCTGATATGTGTCTTATAATTAAAGCAAACTTTCTTATTTATAAAACGGAGAACGTCAAAAGACGCAACAAAACACAAAACCAAACATACAAAAATGATGAAAGACATCGATCTAGTCTGCGACAATATCATCTCTGATGGTCACGGGTTCGAGCCCCGCTCAGACCGTGTCTCATTTATATGAAAAAGTTGGCAGTTTCTTACGGAGGTTGGTGCACCAAGTACTGGTTAACCACTGGAGCCTGCCCATGAAAGGTGTTGTTAGGTAAACTGCCTGTCGCTCAAATGGGAAACCGGTAGCGACGTTAAATAATTTTTTTAAAAAAGAAAAAGATCTAGTCTGCGACAATATATCCACAACGATACGTCCTGTTTGATTACTGATTTTGATAACTAACCTTGTTTAGAACGAACGAGCAGTTTCCGTACCAGTCCGCCAGTTGTTGTTCGCTAACTGTGGCCTTCAAATCAGTTAGAAATATCTCCTTTTCATTGTTGATGCCGACTATGGCTTGTAGAGTATATTGCTTTGCACTCGCTTTATCTCCGTCGTCTAGTGCCTTCTGCGCCTTTTGTATCAGGTCATCTATGTTATTTGCTTCCATCTGAAATAATAGTTTTCATGAAATTTGATTGTTGGGCTGAATCTTAGGTCCTTTTATTTTCCTAACGCTAGCTATATAATTAAGAAATAATAAGTATCAACCGTGGTTTATCATTGATTATTGTTTGAAGTTATTATGCGTAGAAATATATCACGAAGGCCTGAGTGATATATTTCTACGCATAAGAACGACAAACGAGGGTTATTCTGCGATAAACCACGGTTGATACTTATTATTTCGATTCTAACACGACTTACTTCTAATAATTTTAGACGAGAAAGGAGTATTTTCTTCAAACGCCGTGCATTTGGCTTTCGAAATTTCCTCCCGCGTAATGGGTGATGACGTTATTTTTTTATGGAAAATATCAATCTAGTGCATAAATGAACAAAAGTTGTAACTGATTAATAATTTTACAGAATAGTAACTGAAACGTTACTTAACAGAAAAACAAGACAGACAAGAGATTATCTGATTCTAAAAATAGCTCACTATACGCATTGTATACATTGAATAGCCAAAACACGATGCGCGCGCAGCATAGTTCAAGGAGGTATATCGCAGAATAACCCGAGGTAGATTTTACTCTACAAGTATGTATGTTATTAGCTGGGTCGTGTTAGAATGTAACTTAACAGTGTAGTGAACTGTGATGTAGGAGCGTTCGCAGAGAGATCTGTAGTCCAGTGGTAAACACGCTGGACTGGTAATCCAGGGATCGCAGGTTCGATCCCCCGTCTGACCCTAATAAAATTAACAGTCTTTCATATGGGACTTTAAATCGAGGTCTCGTGTCAGTGCTTTACGCCGTGCACGTAAAAGAACCAGATGACACTCTGGAACTGGTCTATGTCTGTATCATTGCACTATCCTCCAAAATCTGAAATTACTAATCTCTTCAGGAGGCGTCGCTCATATGGGCAACCGGTAGCGACGATCGGTAAAAAACACACACATTCGTTCTTACCTTCTAGATAGGTGACTGTGCCGATGATTGAGCTTGACTGTGCCTACATATTACCTACCCTTTATAGTTCAGCGTATCAGTGATTTGTGAAAAAATACAGTAAGCTGACAGGCTTTATCAGTTTATTTGAAATACCTGCCAAATTTACTCTTTGTTTAAATCTGTTATCATTCATTGTTTAAATCTATTATTAGATGCAGTCGTAATACTTTAATATTTTCCTTGAAATCACCGGTATCAGCTTTACTTTCATTTTCTAAATATGCAAGTGTAGGTCATCATAAATAAGTATAGGTTATTGGTATATACCGTTATATGCACCATAAGTGCACGGGGGCGTTAGCGAACCTCATGGTGTGTTTTACGTTTATTTATCGTCGCTACCGGTTGCCCATATGAGCGACGCCTCCAGAAGAGATTAGTATATTGGAGGATAGTACAATAAATAAAGGCTGTCCGATTAGCGCAGTAGTTAGTGCGCTCGCTTCTTACCAACGCAACCCGGGTTCGATCCTCGGACCGGGAAGTATGTGAGATGGTGCAGATCGGACATGTGGGTTTTCTCCAGATACTCCCGTTTCCTCCCACACGAATGACCACATATACGCTTTCATCCGCGCCGCGCCAACGAGAGTGATTAATATAAGTTGTTAGAACTTGCTTCGCAATCGTTAAAATAAATTACAGAAATAAAGACCCATTCCAGAGTCTCCTCTGGTGTTTTTACGTACTCGGTGTAAAGCACAGACACGAGACCTCAGTGTAAAGTCCAATCTGAAAGACTGTTAATTTCATTAGGGTCAGATGGGGGATCGAACCTGCGATCCCTGGATTACCATTTCAACGTGTTAACCACTGGACTACAGATCCGCATCAGCATATTTTGTATATAACTTTATATGTGATCAATAAGAAGCTTACAGTTAGCCCCTCCCACAATCACATCATTACTTACAGTTAGCCCCTCCCACAATCACATCATTACTTACAGTTAGCCCCTCCCACAATCACATCATTACTTACAGTTAGCCCCTCCCACAATCACATCATTACTTACAGTTAGCCCCTCCCACAATCACATCATTACTTACAGTTAGCCCCTCCCACAATCACATCATTACTTACAGTTAGCCCCTCCCACAATCACATCATTACTTACAGTTAGCCCCTCCCACAATCACATCATTACTTTGATCTTGATGCTCACCATAGTGGAAGTCGTGATAGCGCAGTGGATGCGCGTTCGCTTCATGTGCGAAAGGTCTGGAGTTCGAGCCCCCCTGGAGCCGTTATGATTGTGCCCTTAGGCAAGGCATTTAAATTCCAAGTTGCCTCTTCTCTCTCCCTCCTGGCGATGGATTCCATCAGGAATGAGGTCTCGAGAGTGATTAATATAAGTTATAAGAACTTGTTTCGCAATCGAGCTAAAATAAATTTGTATAAACAAAGTTTTTCAATATATTTGTATAATCTGTACTAAGTTTTTCAATATGAAACCATATATATATAATTATATAATATTATCACTTCCTGAATATAACGCTAGATGACTGCGTACAGGCCCGTAGCCACACCGAGGCCTCGGTTAAAATTTCAAAGCAAAAAAAAAAGAAAAATTAAATCCATAAAATGAAAAAAATATCCCTTTGCTAGTAAACATATTTATGTTCTCTCAATACATGATTATTTACAACAACTGATATAAGGACAGAAAGCTGTATAGCTTATGCTTGTCCTCTCATTATCCCTTTGCTGTAACATTGACTGCTAGAGAACTGAAAGGTCAGTACATTATACGTCTAAAACTCATTAAATCAGAAAACGCAAGAAATCGCTTCTATACCCCAACAATCTTAAGACGGAACATGTCCCCGAACCCCCCCCCCCTAGATTGCCTCGGTTGAATTTTCCCTCTGGCTACGCTACTGGCGTATGTATAAATAATATATTGTGTGGACACAATCAAATACAATAAATACCTTTTGTTTGTTCGTGAGTTGGAAGATCTGTATCCAATATTTGGTTCAATCTGAATTTAACCAATATTTGTCTTAATAAGTATTAGTCCAGATGCCACTAATTAATTACATTTCATAATATTGATCGTAGTTCACTTTAATGTACCACCTGAAGGTGCACACTTTCTGTTTCAACTGTAGAATAACTTCCTACTGGTTGTCTAGTCCAAATATTTAGACTTGAAAAATGTGACATTTTACTATCCAGGCATTTTTCGAAATAACAGAAAAATATTTTTATGTAGAGGTCTTATTTATAGGACTAACTGGCTGTCCTACTCTGCATGTTAAACTTTGCTGTTTTCTTTATATAAAGTCCAACATTGTCCTCGTAACTTCACTATATATTATACGAGTATATATATATATTATAAATACATACATATACGCACTACTGTACTAGTTACGAAATCCTATGAATATGATGCGTTCACATTCAACACAACCTATTTATGCTGGCTGTCTTTCAAGGTATTTTTCTCGGGAATTCCAAGTTCTAACTGCGTAAATTAAATTATTGGAATTTCCAAGAATGGCAGCTGGTTATACTAGGTCAGTGTTTTCTCGTCACAGGCGGCATGACATGGCAGTGCTTTGATCATATAATTGGGGTTGAAGAAGTAAACGAACTTTAAAAAACAAAACATTATTTAATACTCTGATAGTGACAGGATGTCATTTTTAAATATGCTTGGATATGGCCTATGCTTTCTGTATGTATAGTGTCAAGCCTATGATTGATCAAAATGTTCTTTAAATAAAACTGAACATTGGGCTTGAACCCGCAACCTCTTGTCCAGGCCCAAGCGTCTCCGTATACACATTTGTTTATATAGTATAATTGACGTTTTTAATCGTTTTTAAAACAAGGCTTTTACGTACACGGTGTAAAGCACCGACACGAGACCTCGGTTTAACGTCCCATCTGAAAGACTGTTAATTTTATTAGGGTCAGACGGGGGATCGAACCTGCGATCCATGGATTACCAGTCCAGCGTGCTACCACTGGACTACATATCCGCCTGATGTTTGAACACGGTGATGTGCGGGTCATTCACTAAAATCGAAAATCACCGCGTACAACGGCCAGGGGTACTGCGGAGTAGACCAGGCCGAGGCCGAGTTGACTAGAGTACGGGTTGACCGCGTACATGTATATAATTATGTCAATGTTGCATGGGGCGGGGCGTATCTATGCATTCGGCTGCCTATGATAAAAACTATCCTCACATACACCCTTCATATATATTATGTCTATTTATAGACAGTGAACATACTCCAATGTGTTGATATCGTCTGATGACCCAGTTTAAAGAAGAGTGTGTGTTTTACGTTTATTTATCGTCGCTACCGGTTGCCCATATGTGCGAGGCTTGTGTGGCGTCCGTGGTCCAGGGGTACTGCGGAGTAGACCAGGCCGAGGCCGAGTTGACTAGAGTACGGGTTGACCGCGTACATGTATATAATTATGTCAATGTTGCATGGGGCGGGGCGTATCTATTTATTCTACGTTTATTTATCGTCGCTACCGGTTGCCCATATGTGCGAGGCTTGTGTGGCGTCCGTGGTCCAGTGGTAGAACGTCGGATTTGGAATCGACCGGTCCCGGGTTCGATACTCGGTCAGGCCATGAATGTAGTGTCATTGAGCAAGGCACCTCACATACATTGTTTAGTACTGGCTAACCACTTAGGTCGGCTAATCCTGCCCAGGAAAACATGTCTAGGTCCCCGCAAGTGGTTTGACATTAATGGAACATACATACATACATTGTCACATGGACAATAATCGACGTTATCTAAAATATTTTACTGGACACATAGCTTAGAACTGTAAGTTTAATGACGACAAAATATATTTGGAAATGTCAGTTTAGATGAATGAGCTAATGCTGATTAAAGTCTTAGCACCTCGAGAACTAGGAACACGAGTCTAGTCATTGGACAAGGCACCTCACATACATTGCTTAGCACCTCGAGAACTAGGAACACGAGTCTAGTCATTGGACAAGGCACCTCACATACATTGCTTAGCACCTCGAGAACTAGGAACACGAGTCTAGTCATTGGACAAGGCACCTCACATACATTGCTTAGCACCTCGAGAACTAGGAACACGAGTCTAGTCATTGGACAATGCACCTCACATACATTGCTTAGCACCTCGAGAACTAGGAACACGAGTCTAGTCATTGGACAAGGCACCTCACATACAGTGCTTAGCACCTCGTGAACTAGGAACACGAGTCTAGTCATTGGACAAGGCATCTCACATACATTGCTTTAAGACTTAGTACTGGTTAACCGCCTAGGTCGGTTAAGCCTGCCCAGAAAACATGCCAACCCCCTTACCTCCCCCCAATGCGGTTGACATTAATGGAACATATACGTCAATCACTCTGGTTCCCGACACCACCTGTTTTCGAATTTGTTTGTGAATGACGTCATCACAGTCAGTGGCAGTAGTCCAAATATTTAGACTTGAAAAATGTGACATTTTACTATCCATGCGACATTTTACAGAAAAAAATAAGTTTTTTTATGTATATGTCTTATTTATAGGACTACGGTGACCCGAGTACTGATACGGCCATGGTAAAATACAAACTATTTGTTATTCCGACCCACCGGTATTGACCGTCTCCGTGACCTAGTGGTTAAAGCGTCCGGTCGAAGGTTCGAATCTCGCCAGGAGTTCGTTCTGATATGGCCGGTTGGTGAGCAGCCAGCTAGTTAAATATTGGCTACCGATTGCATACCAGCCTGTCGCCTGGCATACAAGTATAAGATTCGGGAAGTAATAGTGTTCATAAAAAAAGAGGTATCTCATAAGTCAGAAATGGCTGGCCCTTTAAATATAATATAATATAATAAACTAACTTTACTTGATAAATGTAGAATACATCACAGTACCTGATCACATTAAGCTATTTACGAGCATAGCCTCACAACCTCTTCCGTCTCCTTTGTTTGTAAATAATTATGTTAGGGTATTAATAGCAGGATTCATTTTTGAAAAACCTATTAATAGAAACGGAAATTCCAACAAAGGCTAATAAAAGAAAGACTGTTCAGTGACTGCGCCGGGACTGATTTTTGGAAAATCTATTGTTAGAAACGAAAATTATGACTCGAAATCAAAGTAATGTTTAATCATGGTAGACTATTTATATTGATTTACGCTCGCCTGGCCTGGACCCAATTTCAATACTGATTATCTAATATAGACTATCTATATTCCTGACATGTCTCTCCGTTTCTGCATCATGACACTTGTGTATCAAGTTGTTGTGTATTTGCATAATGTATGTTTAGAGAATGTCCTTACCACTAGACACAGGCCGGTAGCCACACTGAGGCAAATGAGGCACTCACCTCGGTTAGAATTTGGCATGTAACGACATGTATTAGGAACACTGATAGAACTGCCTTCAGAATGCATACACAAACATAATTTGGGGGATGTCATCTCGGTTATTTTCAGATACTGGCTACGGCACTGAGACCGGTAAATAAACCATAGCAGAGATCAGGTCAGACACTTACAGACGGATCTGCAGTCCAGTGGTTAACACATTGGACTGGTAATACAGGGATCGCAGGTTCGATCCCCGTCTGACCCTAATAAAATTAACAGTCTTTCAGATGGGAATTTAAACCGAGGTCTCGTGTCGGTGCTTTACACTCGTGCATGTAAACGAACCAGAGCAGAATCTGGAATGGGTCTATGTCTGTATCATTGTACTATCCTCCAACATTTAAAATGACTAATCTCTTCAGGAGACGTCGCTCATATGGGCAACCGGTAGCGACGACAAATAAACGTAAAAACACACACACGCAGGTCAGACACAGCTATTGAATGTTCTGTAGGCCAGGCTCACCATTAATACAAGACGCAGTCTCATTATGCGGCGTTCCATTTGAAGCACAGACGCTTGGGGGTCTGGACAAGTGGTGTCTGGTTCAAAACCATTTTTAAATACATACAACAAATATAGGACTTACTCTGATAGATGTCATTTTTAAATAAGCTTGAATATGGCCTAAATGTGTGTATGTGTCAAGCCTATAGTTTATCAAAATGTTCTTTAAAAACAATTTAGTATTGAACCCGAGGCCGGTTATACAGACCTCAAGTGTTTATGATTTGAAGTGTAGTACTGCAACACAAAGTACGTAGTACACATACAACTCACACAAAGTACGTAGTACACATACAACTCACACTTTCTCGTATTTGTTTATACAGTCAATCCTGTGTTAGTGATCACCTCCATTAAGCAGCCTCCCGGTATTAAGCAGCCATATTCCAACTACGTTGTTTTATCATACATTTGACATATATTTAAGCAGCCACTTGTGCCTAGCAGCCACTTTCTGTGATTTCCTTGGCTGGCTGCTTAAGACAGGTTTGACTGTATTTAACTCCCATAGCATAACTATATGTGTATAGTATATGCACCTACATGAATAACTCATATAGTCAAACCTGTGTTAGTGGTCACCTGTATTAAGCAGCCAACCTGTATTAAACAGCCACTTTCCGGATTCCCAATGTGTTGTTTTACTATATAATTGATCTCTAGGCAGCCATCTGTGCTAAGTAGCCACTTTCTGTGATTCCATTGACTGGCTGCTTAAGACATGTTTATATATATATGCGTGCACATAATTGTATGTTTGTTTGTGTTAGCCTTTGTAAGGTCGTAACTCACGTGTGGCTGTCCGATTAGCGCAGTGGTTAGACCGCGAGCTTCTCACCAATGCAACCCGGGTTCGATCCTCGAACAGGGACCGGAAAGTATGTGAGATGGTAAGTTGTCACCAGATCGGACAGGTGGCTCTATTACTAACACTCTCATATTGGAAAGTTTCAAACATTGTAATATATTATGTATATCAAACCATCATTGGTTTAAACATATTTTATTTATCAAGATAAACATGACATATAACATCTGTACATATAACATCCATACAATACAACTATCAAGACAAGTGGATTGAATTGAAAGCTACAGGAGCTTATGGTAATTACACTACATACTAATTATCATTACGTGGATATGGCAGTTTAAATTTATTATAGTAGTAAAACTCGACTAAAATTGAATATGTTCGTTGATACATTTTATAAGAATAATAATGTAACTTAAGTATTGACTTTTAGATTGAGTTAACCCATTCAACCCCAAGTAACTGACATGGACTGGTCCATGATATTCATAAACCAATAAATGAATCAGAAAATCACATTTGGACAAGTTCATTTATCAAAATGGGTAATTATGTCTAAAAATAGTCATATCACTGGCAAAAAGTGCAGATCCTGATGAGACGACTCGTCACTGGATCTACACTTTTTGCAAGCCTATTTAGAGGTCTGTGGTGCTGAAAGGGTTAAAGATTAGAAGAGTATAGAATCATCATGCTACATTCTACATAATTTTACGACCTTTCTTGTTTTTCATTATGTATTATTATGATGATGCTGAGCTATGTAACTGCTTAAGTCTAATTAATATATATATAGTATGTTTTGTTCTGTACATTTAGCACATTCGAATAATTAATGTTTTTATAATTATAGCGATAATCAACACACAATAAACATTAGGCAGTCGATTGCATATTCCTATAGTAGGCTACAATAGACGTATTTTAAAATCCTTTTTAAAACAAGGCATTTATTGTAAAGTATTTGAAAACAGTGAAGTTCGGGTCATTCATTAACCTCGAATATCGCCGCGTATAACGACCAGGGGTACTACGGCGTAAGACGAGGCCGAGGGTCGAGTCGACTAGGGTACATGTATATATGTCTGAGCTGCATGGGGCGTATCTATGCACTCAGGTTGCCTATGACCATTAATTGGCCATAAAGAGTGTCACCCCAACCGTTGGATCAGTTATGTTGCTACTGTTTTGCTGTGAAATATGCCTGCGCCTATCGAGTTGTGTTTAATAATCAGATTGAAGGTAAACTAGTAGTTTCCTGATTGATTAATTTATTATCTTATTTACCTTTTAGCCAATCACCACTAAATCTTATGGGTTTCCCACGTCTTTTAGCCAATCACAACTAACTCTTACGGGTTTCCCAACACTGTTTGACCAATCACATACTAAATATTCCGGGTTTCCCAACACTGTCTTTGTAGCCGGTCACATCTATATATAGATATGAATAACATGTTCTGTCAAAGCTATTGTTCTGTTGCAAACATTTCGGAAGCTCATTTTCTGTCTGTTGAAAGAGTGCATCATCTGTATTAAAGGACTGTTACTACGTCATACATTTGTGTACTTGCTGTACTTTATTTTTAATATTGGACCACTCTCAATAGGCCAGAGTATTATATCAAATTATAGACATAAATGAACTAAGTATCAAGTTTATATAGATATTATTGTTATAGATAGATTTATTTGAACAAGAGGCAATATGCCCATGAGCTCACAAACATATAAACATTTTACAATCATGATGGTCAGTGGTATATCAAAGAACATTCTGAAATATATAAGATGTGTACAAGTACCAATTACTATAATATTTGCGGAGAAAAGTGCTTAATAGAATAAGTGGTTTCTTTTCTCGAAGGCTTTTTGCAATAAATAATGCTAAATTGGTCGAAATATTATAGTTTTCTGAAGAGAGCAGCGCTACAAAATTTTGAATGTTTGGGATTTTCCAGAAATATTTCTTTATATATTGCGTTCTAAGTTCCTTAAATAATGAACATTCTAATAAAAAATGAAATTCGTCTTCTAACGTGTGACAGTACAAACATTTCCTTTCGTTTCTTGGAATTTTATTTGGTTTATGCCACCTACCTGTTTCTATTGCTAATCTGTGCGCGGATAATCGGATTCTTGTTACAGCGAATCTATATTTTTTCAGTGTTAGTGTTTCTAAATATAATGTGAAGCTAAAGTCTGCGAATAGTCTATATGATGATGCTCTTGTTGAATTGTCCAACTGCTCGCCCCAATTATATAAAAGTAGTATGGGCATCTCTTTGCTTTTTTGGTATACGCGTCACTATAGAGCCTATTGATGACGTATCGCGCAACTACCGAGCTCTTTGCTTTTTTGGTATACGCGTCACTATAGAGCCTATTGATAATAGCTTTATAAATAGCGATCGCGTACCATTCTATAAATATCGACTACGAACCGATCCATAAATAACGATTACGAACGCTTCTATAAATATAGACCGATTAGAACGGACTTAGGCCTCAACCATGCTGTCAACGGGTAAGTTCATTATATTATTCAAACTCGGCGTACGTTTTTATCGCGTAAGAAATCCTAATTATACGCTATATACAAACTTAACCTATGTACTTTAGCGAAAATGAATAATATATATCTTATCTCGTTACGTATAATTCCATAAAAACGCGATAAATTATTAATAATCCGTAATGTACGTTTTAGAGGGCGATGGATTCCATCAGGAATGAGATATCCAGAGTGCTTAATATAGCGTCGTAAGAACTTGTTTCGCGATCGAGCAAATATAATTTTGTAATAAAATAATATTCGCGCATCAAGGAATATGAGACGCGGGATGGAACGATTAATATAAATGTCTAATACTCGGTGTTCCATGCCCGTTAACATAATTAACTGAATCCAATGGCGCTCTTCAAGACACGGAGCACAGCTACAACCGCACGATACATCTCAGTTTAGGCACCTCACCCAACACCATCAGTACAGAAAATGAAGGCGAAAGCCGTTTGCAACAGTATTTACTACAAAATCTAGGGGTCATTAGTGTCATATCTATACAGAGGAATGCTAGAGAAATGCTTAAGCATCGAGAAAACAGCATGGAACCAAAATCTTACACATTCATACAGGTAATTCTAAATAGCTCGCGTCGTTAAATATGTCCCAAATGCACCTTACAATCTAAAGGTAATTAATTTCGAATTACTACAAATCGACGCTGAAGTCCATAAATGTAATTAAAAAATGTTAAATGACAATTATATTCAATGATTGTAAAAAATTGGGAATTGACCGGTTTTGACCCTAGAAATCGATTCAGAACGTATCAATTAGTAGAATTTGATATTAAACGCTAGTAATATCGATGAATTATGGCATAGGAAGTCGAGGCATATTGTGTTGTCGTTATTTATACAAAATGAAACAAGTGTTGATCTTTTAGTTACATTTTCGTAAGAAGTCACGAATTTATTAAATTTATATTATTGGCAACTCACCCGTACAGTGCACGTGCAAAACATCTCAACAGTGTAGAATAAGTAAAGATTTAGGATAGAACCACTCGACCTTTAATTAAAAAGGCAAGTTAGTATAACATGTGTGTGGTTTACGTTTATTTATCGTCGCTACCGGTTGCCCATATGAGCGAGGCACCTGAAGAGATTAGTAATTTTGGAGGATAGTACAATGATACAGACAGAGACCCATTACAGAGTCTCCTCTGGTTCCTTTACGTGCACGATGTAAAGCACAGACACGATACCTCGGTTTAACGTCCCATCTGAAAGACCGTTAATTTTATTAGGGTCAGACGGGGGAACGAACCTGCGATCCCTGGATTACCAGTCCATCGTGTTACCACTGGGCTACAGATCCGTCTGTTTATTATAACACAGCAGTTACAAATTATTGATATGGATTGATTAATATTATCGAATCACTTTTATATAGTAGCCATTATTATATATATAGAGTATTTATCGCCTTAATCTTATACTATCATATGATATTAAAATAATAATAATTTAGAAGCATTTAGGAAATATTGAAAATAATATTAATGAATATTACCTCCCTTTATTTAATTAAGTGAGACTACAAATAATATATAATATTGAGTGATTACAAGAATTCCCCACGGCAAGTACGCATACATTTAGCAAACGAAAGCGATTTTAATTATTTTTAGATACGTCTTAAAGACAATCTTGTTTGGGTGTTAATAAAATATTGTCCATTAATGACTCATCACAGACGGTTCTTGTCTTATGAGATAGCGTAGTTGTGATAACTCAGTAGCAAGACCTGTCTTCACCATCAATGGGATATCTCCACATCAATTAGGACCAATTAGCTGCGGATGACCTCATGATTAAGTTGTGTACGCACTCTGGGTTTATCAGATAAACCGCAATGTTGTAGCTCAGAGAAATATTGATTGCGCACTGGATGGATGGCTATGGTTGGACGGGTTTAGGTTTGTGTGTGTGTGTGTGTGTGTGTGTGTGTGTGTGTGTGTGTGTGTGTGGGTGTGTGTGTGTGTGTGTGTGGTGTGTGTGTGTGTGTGGTGTGTGTGGTGTGGTGTGTGGTGTGTGTGTGGTGTGGTGTGTGGTGTGTGTTTGTGTGTGTGTGTGTGGTGTGGTGTGTGTGTGTGTGTGTGTGTGGTGTGTGGTGTGTGTGTGTGTTTTTGGTGTGTGTGTGTGTGGTGTGTGTGTGTGGTGTTGTGTGTTGTGTGTGTGTGTGTGGTGTGTGTGTGGGTGTGTGTGTGTGTGTGTGTTTGTGTTTGTGGTGTGTGTGGTGTGTGTGTGTGTGTGTGGTGTGTTGTGTGTGGGTGTGTGTGGTGTGTGTGTTGTGTGTGTGTGGTGTGTGGTGTGTGTGTGTGTGGTGTGTGTGGTGTGTGTGGTATGTGTGTGTGTTATGTGTGGTATGTGTGTGCGTGTGGTGTGTTTGTGTGGTGTGTGTGTGGTGTGTGTGTGGTGTTTGTGTGATGTATGTGTGTGTGTGTGATGTGTGTGTGTGTGGTGTAGTGTATGTGTGTGGTGTGCGTATGTGATGTGTGTGTGGTGTGTGGTGTGTGGTGTGTGTGAGCGTGTAGTGTGCATGAAATGTGTGCGCCTGGTGTGTGCGCCTGGTGTGTGCGCGTGATGTTTGCGTATGGTGTGTGCATGTGGTGTGTGCGTGTGATGTGTGCGTGTGGTGTATGCGTGTGATATCTGCGTGTGGTGTGTGCGTGTGATATGTGCGTGTGGTATGTGCGTGTGGTATGTGCGTGTGTGGTGTGTGTTGTGTGTGTGGTGTGTGTGTGTGGTGCGTGTATGTGTGGTGTGTGTGGTATGTGTGTGTGGTATGTGTTTGTTGTGTGTGTGGTGTGTGTGGTGTGTGTGGTGTGTTTGTTTGTGGTGTTTGTGTGATGTGTGGTGTTTGGGTGTGGTGTATGTGCGTGTGATGTGTGCGTGTGCTGTGTGCGTGTGGTATGTGCGTGTGGTATTTGCGTGTGGTATGTGCGTATGTGGTGTGTGTGTGGTGTGTGTGTGTGGTGTATGTGTGGTGTGTGTGATAAGAATGTAATATTTGGCAAGTTACTGATTCCCTCTATCAGGTGGTGTGTTGTTTGGAAAGTTACTGATTCCCTCTATCAGGTGGTGTGTTGTTTGCGGTTTTTTATATAATGTATGTCTATTTACCTTACCACGATAATTTATTATGTATAGTTTAAGTATTGGTTTCAAATGTTCAAACTTTATTCAACAACTTAGGTACATACACATACTGAACTGCAAAAGCATCATATACTATAGCACATATTACATAATATCAGCATAATAGTATGTCTGTCTGTATGTCTGTCTGTCTTCTGTCTGTCTGTCTGTCTGTCTGTCTGTATGTCTGTCTGTCTGGCTGTCTGTCTGTCTGTCTGTCTGTGGAGCATCTTCTGCCTTGTGCACTATCCTCCAAAACAACGGCTTTGCTGGTGGATATGTATTGGTCATTTAGCGTACATATGTCGCATTATGCGCGAAACAGAATTATAAGATGTACATGTATGTAAATGCTGCATGTAGGCCTACAGCGGTACTCAAATCAGTCTAAAAACAGCAACAATTATGGGGCGACGTTTCGCTATTTCTTTAGTATTTATACGGATATCCATAATTCGATTATCAGATATAGGGGTAGCGCCGCGTATGAACACGATCTATGCTGTTTATAATGGAGCTAAAAGACTTGGCCTACGAATCTGACGTCATCAATTTTTCGACTCGGAGTTAGATCGTAGAAATCTGTATAATTCGACGTAGCTCGGCGAGACCGATACGACGATATATTTCCTTTATTTATACGTCGAGTAGTTTTCGAGATATAGAGGTTTAAAGATTTTATATATCCTTAAAGTCCCCATAATGAAAATGAACAAAATATTTAAACGTAAGTAACGTTACTATACTTTAGTTCTAATACTCGCGTATCGTCGTCACGAGTCCGACGCTACCCTTCATTTTGATCTATCATTATTCGATATATCTATAATACTGATTATCTCCCTTTAATCGTAAATAAGTTTGAAGAAAAATGAACTTTCGATAAACTGGCCGTGTTTGGGATCGTCGGAAAGATCTCGAAGAGACAATGACGAATCCGAGACTCAATTAATGGTCCGACCTCATACCGGAAGTAGTGATCCGAAAAACCGTAAGTACCGATATAAATTTGTTATATAAGCTTTATTATAGGTCCTATCTATCCGGGGGTTTCGATAATCGTACTAAACGATTATACGTTCAGCGCCTACGATTTTCAAAATGGAGGATAAAAATGGCGGGAAAACACTATCTCTCTTATTAATGATCCATTCGACTCGGGGTGTGTCGCTCCATTTATGTCCGTATCTACCCTTAATTCTAATTACGTAGCTAATGTCCGTACACAATTATCTCCCTCTACACATTCTCATTATACAGATAAAATGATTATATTTATTATCGTCATTTCGATATCCACTATCTCACCATATCTACATACATTACTACAAGATATACACACTATCGCACCATATCTACATACATTATACAATAACTACACACTGTCTCACCATATCTACATACATTACTACAAGATATACACACTATCTCACCATATCTACGTACATTACTACAAGATATACACACTATCTCACCATATCTACATATATTACTAAAATATATATACACTATCTCACCATATCTACATCCATTACTACAAGATATACACACTGTCTCACCATATATACATACATTACCACAAGATATACGCACTATATCACCATATCTACGTATATTACAACAATATATATCCACTATCTCACCATATCTACATACATTTCTACAAGATATACACACTATCTCACCATAT
>CM026397.1:69172895-69206302 GCA_014843695.1 Archivesica marissinica
AAGTAGATACATGCTTGAAGCTTCCAGAGTGCATTAAACGTGAAGTAGATACATGCTTGAAGCTTCCAGAGTGCATTAAACGTGTAGTAGATACATGCTTGAAGCTTCCAGAGTGCATTAAACGTGTAGTAGATACATGATTGAAGCTTCCAGAGTGCGTTAAACTTGAAGTAGATACATGCTTGAAGCTTCCATAGTGCATTAAACGTGTAGTAGATACATGCTTGAAGCTTCCATGGTGCGTTAAACTTTAGGTAGATACATGCTTGAAGCTTCCATGGTGTGTTAAACTTGAAGTAGATATATGCTTGAAGCTTCCACAGTGCATTAAACGTGAAGTAGATACATGCTTGAAGCTTCCATGGCGTGATAAACATGAAGTAGATATATGCTTGAAGCGTCCATGGCGTGCTAAATGTGAAGTAGATACATGCTTGAAGCTTCCATGGCGTGTTAAACGTGAAGTAGATATATGCTTGAGGCTTCCATGGCGTGTTAAATGTGAAGTAGATACATGCATTGAGGCTTCCATGGCGTGTTAAATGTGAAGTAGATACATGCTTGAAGCTTCCATGGCGTGTTAAACGTGAAGTAGATATATGTATATGCTTGAAGCTTCCATGGCATGTTAAATGTGAAGTAGATACATTCTTGAAGCTTACACAGTGCATTAAACGTGAAGTAGATACATGCTTGAAGCTTACACAGTGCATTAAACGTGAAGTAGATACATGCTTGAAGCTTACACAGTGCATTAAACGAGAAGTAGATACATGCTTGAAGCTTCCAGAATGCATTAAACGTGAAGTAGATACATGCTTGAAGCTTCCAGAGTGCATTAAACGTGAAGTAGATACATGCTTGAAGCGTCCATGGCATGTTAAATGTGAAGTAGATACATGCTTGAAGCGTCCATGGCATGTTAAATGTGAAGTAGATACATGCTTGAAGCTTCCATGGTGTGTTAAACGTGAAGTAGATATATGCTTGAAGCGTCCATGGCATGTTAAATGTGAAGTAGATACATGCTTGAAGCTTCCATGGTGTGTTAAACGTGAAGTAGATGCATGCTTGAAGCTTCCATGGCATGTTAAATGTGAAGTAGATACATGCTTGAAGCTTCCATGGTGTGTTAAACGTGAAGTAGATACATGCTTGAAGCTTCCATGGTGTGTTAAACGTGAAGTAGATACATGCTTGAAGCTTCCATGGTGTGTTAAACGTGAAGTAGATACATGCTTCAAGCTTCCATGGCATGTTAAATGTGAAGTAGATACATGTTTGAAGCTTCCACAGTGCATTAAACATGAAGCAGATACATGATTGAAGCTTCCACAGTGCATTAAACATGAAGTAGATACATGCTTGAAGCTTCCACAGTGCATTAAACGTGAAGCAGATACATGCTTGAAGCTTCCACAGTGCATTAAACGTGTAGTAGATACATGCTTGAAGCTTCCACAGTGCATTAAACGTGTAGTAGATACATGCTTGAAGCTTCCACAGTGCGTTAAACTTGAAGCAGATACATGCTTGAAGCTTCCACAGTGCATTAAACGTGTAGTAGATACATGCTTGAAGCTTCCACAGTGCATTAAACTTGAAGCAGATACATGCTTGAAGCTTCCACAGTGCATTAAACGTGTAGTAGATATATGCTTGAAGCTTCCACAGTGCGTTAAACGTGTAGTAGATACATGCTTGAAGCTTCCACAGTGCATTAAACGAGAAGTAGATACATGCTTGAAGCTTCCAGAATGCATTAAACGTGAAGTAGATACATGCTTGAAGCTTCCAGAGTGCATTAAACGTGAAGTAGATACATGCTTGAAGCTTCCAGAGTGCATTAAACGTGAAGTAGATACATGCTTGAAACTTCCAGAGTGCATTAAACGAGAAGTAGATACATGCTTGAAGCTTCCATAGTGCATTAAACATGAAGTAGATACATGCTTGAAGCTTCCATGGTGCGCTAAACATGAGGTAGATACATGCTTGAAGCTTCTATGGTGTGTTAAACGTGAAGTAGATATATGCTTGAAGCTTCCACAGTGCATTAAACGTGAAGTAGATACATGCTTGAAGCTTCCATAGTGCATTAAACGTGAAGTAGATACATGCTTGAAGCTTCCATGGCGCGCTAAACATGAGGTAGATACATGCTTGAAGCTTCCATGGTGTGTTAAACGTGAAGTAGATATATGCTTGAAGCTTCCACAGTGCATTAAACGTGAAGTAGATACATGCTTGAAGCTTCCATGTTGTGCTAAATCATAAATGTGAAACAGATACATGCTTGAAGCTTCCATGGTGCGCTAAACATGAAGTAGATACATGCTTGAAGCTTCCATTGTGTGCTAAACGTGAAGTAGATACATGCTTGAAGCTTCCATGGCGTGTTAAACGTGAAGTAGATATATGCTTGAAGCGTCCATGGCGTGTTAAATGTGAAGTAGATACATGCTTGAAGCTTCCATGGCGTGTTAAACGTGAAGTAGATATATGCTTGAGGCTTCCATGGCGTGTTAAATGTGCAGTAGATACATGCTTGAAGCTTCCATGGCGTGTTAAATGTGAAGTAGATACATGCTTGAAGCTTCCATGGCGTGTTAAACGTGAAGTAGATATATGTATATGCTTGAAGCTTCCATGGCATGTTAAATGTGAAGTAGATACATGCTTGAAGCTTACACAGTGCATTAAACGTGAAGTAGATACATGCTTGAAGCTTACACAGTGCATTAAACGTGAAGTAGATACATGCTTGAAGCTTACACAGTGCATTAAACGTGAAGTAGATACATGCTTGAAGCTTCCATGGTGTGTTAAACGTGAAGCAGATACATTATTGAAGCTTCCATGGCGTGTTAAACGTGAAGTAGATACATGCTTGAAGCTTCCACAGTGCATTAAAAGTGAAGTAGATACATGCTTGAGGCTTCCATGGCGTGTTAAATGTGAAGTAGATACATGCTTGAAGCTTCCATGGTGTGTTAAACGTGAAGCAGATACATGCTTGAAGCTTCCATGGCGTGTTAAACGTGAAGTTGATACATGCTTGAAGCTTCCACAGTGCATTAAACGTGAAGCAGATACCTGATTGAAGCTTCCATGGCGTGTTAAACGTGAAGTAGATACATGCTTGAAGCTTCCATGGCGTGTTAAACGTGAAGTAGATACATGCTTGAAGCTTCCATGGCGTGTTAAATGTGAAGTAGATACATGCTTGAAGCTTCCATGGCGTGTTAAACGTGAAGTAGATACATGATTGAAGCTTCCATGGCGTGTTAAACGTGAAGTAGATACATGCTTGAAGCGTCCATGGCATGTTAAATGTGAAGTAGATACATGCTTGAAGCTTCCATGGTGTGTTAAACGTGAAGTAGATATATGCTTGAAGCGTCCATGGCATGTTAAATGTGAAGTAGATACATGCTTGAAGCTTCCACGGTGTGTTAAACGTGAAGTAGATACATGCTTGAAGCTTCCATGGCATGTTAAATGTGAAGTAGATACATGCTTGAAGCTTCCATGGTGTGTTAAACGTGAAGTAGATACATGCTTGAAGCTTCCATGGTGTGTTAAACGTGAAGTAGATACATGCTTGAAGCTTCCACAGTGCGTTAAACTGTGTTTGAAGCAGATACATGCTTGAAGCTTCCACAGTGCATTAAACGTGTAGTAGATTCATGCTTGAAGCTTCCACAGTGCATTAAACGTGTAGTAGATACATGCTTGAAGCTTCCACAGTGCGTTAAACTTGAAGCAGATACATGCTTGAAGCTTCCACAGTGCATTAAACGTGTAGTAGATACATGCTTGAAGCTTCCACAGTGCATTAAACTTGAAGCAGATACATGCTTGAAGCTTCCACAGTGCATTAAACGTGTAGTAGATATATGCTTGAAGCTTCCACAGTGCGTTAAACTTGAAGCAGATACAGGCTTGAAGCTTCCACAGTGCATTAAACGTGTAGTAGATACATGCTTGAAGCTTCCACAGTACGTTAAACGTGTAGTAGATATATGCTTGAAGCTTCCACAGTGCGTTAAACTTGAAGCAGATACATGCTTGAAGCTTCCACGTTGTGTTAAACTTGAAGCAGATACATGCTTGAAGCTTCCACGTTGCGCTAAACTTGAAGCAGATACAGGCTTGAAGCTTCCACGTTGCGTTAAACTTGAAACAGATACAGGCTTGAAGCTTCCACGTTGCGTTAAACTTGAAACAGATACATCCTTGAAGCTTCCATGGTGTGCTAAACTTGAAGCAGATACATGCTTGAAGCTTCCATGGTGTGCTAAACTTGAAGCAGATACATGCTTGAAGCTTCCACGTTGCGTTAAACTTGAAACAGATACATGCTTGAAGCTTCCACGTTGCGTTAAACTTGAAGCAGATACATGCTTGAAGCTTCCACGTTGTGCTAAATCATAAACGTGAAGCAGATACATGCTTGAAGCTTCCATGTTGTGTTAAATCATGAAGAGATACATGTTGAAGCTTCCATGGTTAAACGTGAAGTAGATACATGCTTGAAGCTTCCATGTTGTGTAAACATGAAGTAGATATATGCTTGAAGCTTCCATGGCGTTAAACGTGAAGTAGATACATGCTTGAAGCTTCCATGGCGTGTTAAATGTGAAGTAGATACATGCTTGAGGCTTCCATGGCGTGTTAAATGTGAAGTAGATACATGCTTGAAGCTTCCATGGCGTGTTAAATGTGAAGTAGATACATGCTTGAAGCTTCCATGGCGTGTTAAACGTGAAGTAGATATATGCTTGAAGCTTCCATGGCGTGTAAACGTGAAGTAGATACATGCTTGAAGCTTCCACAGTGCATTAAACGTGAAGTAGATACATGCTTGAAGCTTCCACAGTGCGTTAAACTTGAAGCAGATACATGCTTGAAGCTTCCACGTTGCGTTAAACTTGAAGCAGATACATGCTTGAAGCTTCCACGTTGCGTTAAACTTGAAGCAGATACATGCTTGAAGCTTCCACGTTGCGTTAAACTTGAAGCAGATACATGCTTGAAGCTTCCACGATGCGATCAAGAGTCGAAACATTCAGAAAACGTTATAACCTTGGATTGTGAACGTTGTTTATTTGATCCCATTTCTCAGCGACTGTCACGAGGAGTCTATGATTGTTATTATCAATACTTTTATTTCTTCATACAATAATAATGTTTCTGTAAGAGAAATAATAAACATGTGGAGGTCGTGGTAGCACATTCGCTTCAGGCATGAAAGGTTTACGTTTATTTATCGTCGCTACCAGTTGCTCATATGAGCGACACCTCCTGAATAGATTAGTCATTTTAGATTTTGGAGGATAGTGCAATGATACAGACAGAGACCGATTCCAGAGTCTCCACTGGTTCTTTTACTTGCATGGTGTAAAGCACCGACACAAGACCTCGGTTTAAAGTCCATTCTGAAAGACTGTTAATTTTATTATGGTCAGACGGGGGATCGAACCTGCGATCCCTGGATTACCAGTCCAACGCGTTAACCACTGGACTACAGATCCGTCTGTTAGATGATGGTCTGGCTAGTCTTTTTATATTGGAAAAAACGATTGTGTAATGTCATTTGTGTTCAATTATTGTTGTGTATATATGTAATGTTTGAATAAAAATATCGGAAACAGGAAATAGAAATCTGGGAGAGACTTTAGTGGTAATGTCTATCGATGGACGGTTATTTTATTTAGTTTAATAATATTTTATTGCAAATCAATAGAACGATACAATAAATAGTATGGATACAATACATAGTATGGATACAATACATAGAATGATACAATACATATAGTATGGATACAATACATATAGTATGGATACAATACATAGTATGGATACAATACATAGTATGGATACAATACATAGTATGGATACAATACATATAGTATGGATACAATACATATAGTATGGATACAATACATAGTATGGATACAATACATATAGTATGGATACAATACATAGTATGGATACAATACATAGTATGGATACAATACATAGTATGGATACAATACATATAGTATGGATACAATACATAGTATGGATACAATACATAGTATGGATACAATACATAGTATGGATACAATACATAGTATGGATACAATACATATAGTATGGATACAATACATATAGTATGGATACAATACATATAGTATGGATACAATACATAGAACGATACAATACATAGTATGGATACAATACATAGTATGGATACAATACATAGAACGATACAATACATAGTATGGATACAATACATAGTATGGATACAATACATATAGTATGGATACAATACATATAGTATGGATACAATACATAGTATGGATACAATACATAGTATGGATACAATACATAGTATGGATACAATACATAGTATGGATACAATACATATAGTATGGATACAATACATAGTATGGATACAATACATAGTATGGATACAATACATATAGTATGGATACAATACATAGTATGGATACAATACATATAGTATGGATACAATACATATAGTATGGATACAATACATAGTATGGATACAATACATAGTATGGATACAATACATATAGTATGGATACAATACATAGTATGGATACAATACATATAGTATGGATACAATACATAGTATGGATACAATACATAGAACGATACAATACATAGTATGGATACAATACATAGTATGGATACAATACATAGAACGATACAATACATAGTATGGATACAATACATAGTATGGATACAATACATAGAACGATACAATACATAGTATGGATACAATACATAGTATGGATACAATACATATAGTATGGATACAATACATAGTATGGATACAATACATAGTATGGATACAATACATAGTATGGATACAATACATAGTATGGATACAATACATATAGTATGGATACAATACATAGTATGGATACAATACATAGTATGGATACAATACATAGTATGGATACAATACATAGTATGGATACAATACATAGTATGGATACAATACATAGTATGGATACAATACATAGAACGATACAATACATAGTATGGATACAATACATATAGTATGGATACAATACATAGTATGGATACAATACATAGTATGGATACAATACATATAGTATGGATACAATACATATAGTATGGATACAATACATAGTATGGATACAATACATATAGTATGGATACAATACATATAGTATGGATACAATACATAGTATGGATACAATACATAGTATGGATACAATACATATAGTATGGATACAATACATAGTATGGATACAATACATATGTATGGATACAATACATAGTATGGATACAATACATAGTATGGATACAATACATATAGTATGGATACAATACATATAGTATGGATACAATACATAGTATGGATACAATACATAGTATGGATACAATACATATAGTATGGATACAATACATAGTATGGATACAATACATATAGTATGGATACAATACATAGTATGGATCCAATACATAGAACGATACAATACATAGTATGGATACAATACATAGTATGGATACAATACATATAGTATGGATACAATACATAGTATGGATACAATACATAGAACGATACAATACATAGTATGGATACAATACATAGTATGGATACAATACATAGTATGGATACAATACATAGTATGGATACAATACATAGTATGGATACAATACATAGTATGGATACAATACATATAGTATGGATACAATACATAGTATGGATACAATACATAGTATGGATACAATACATAGTATGGATACAATACATAGTATGGATACAATACATAGTATGGATACAATACATAGTATGGATACAATACATAGAACGATACAATACATATAGTATGGATACAATACATAGTATGGATACAATACATATAGTATGGATACAATACATAGTATGGATACAATACATAGAACGATACAATACATAGTATGGATACAATACATAGAACGATACAATACATAGAACGATACAATACATAGTATGGATACAATACATAGTATGGATACAATACATAGAACGATACAATACATATAGTATGGATACAATACATAGTATGGATACAATACATAGTATGGATACAATACATAGTATGGATACAATACATATAGTATGGATACAATACATAGTATGGATACAATACATATAGTATGGATACAATACATAGTATGGATACAATACATAGTATGGATACAATACATAGTATGGATACAATACATAGTATGGATACAATACATAGTATGGATACAATACATATAGTATGGATACAATACATAGTATGGATACAATACATAGAACGATACAATACATAGAAGATACAATACATAGTATGGATACAATACATAGTATGGATACAATACATAGTATGGATACAATACATATAGTATGGATACAATACATAGTATGGATACAATACATAGTATGGATACAATACATATAGTATGGATACAATACATATAGTATGGATACAATACATAGTATGGATACAATACATAGTATGGATACAATACATAGTATGGATACAATACATAGTATGGATACAATACATAGTATGAAAATGCAAATGGTTTGAGCCACAAGTTTTGACAACATTAGATAACGGCCCACACCAGAGATAACTCTTATTTGTAACACAATGGTGGTTTTAGAAATATAATAACTCAATTTTTAAATAAGTTATGACATTTTATAAATTACATGTATTTCTGTTACAACAGAGTGTTACCAAACATCACTTCATAAAGCATATAATGGCATATTATATGTCAAAGTCTTTCTACACATGTCACAGGGTGGAAAAATGTGCAGCCAACCCGGGGCTCAAACCCGGGACCTTTCGCTTACAGGAAGATTGCTCTAATCTACCGACTGAGATAGCCAGGTCGCTTACACATGGTCTCCCCAATTGGTGACTAAGTCTGTACCGCACCACAGTTGTAAGTTGTTCAATGTAAGTTTTCTTTACCCATAGTTGAAGGTTAAAAACCTCTCCAATCTCAAACTCAGTCTCTAGCTTTCTGATTGGGTGACCCACTGCTGTTCTTAGAATCGTCCAATCAAATCACAGTATTGTTGATGAAATCAGAAGAGATTTCCATAGCATTCATCCCTGGTATTGGCATTAGAAGTGTGAACTTGGTCCGGATGTGCAGACATTGTTCCTAGATTTCATGTACATAAATATAACCTGTATCTGGGACGATGATCATGTTAACAAACAACCTCCGGTCTGCATCATTATCTAGTATGTTGTCATGCATTATCTAGTATGTTGTCATGCATTATCTAGTATGTTGTCATGCATTATCTAGTATGTTGTCATGCATTATCTAGTATGTTGTCATGCATTGTGGCAATGTTCCACATTGGTGGCGGTTTTCATACATGTGTAAAAGCACAGTACACCACACCAATGTAAATAGTCTATTGCGAAAGGACACTCCATGGTGTAATGGATGTGGTGCCTGCATCGTAACTCAGAGGATATGAGTTCGAGCCACTTCAGAACCACGGTGGTGGTATCATTAGGCAAGCCTTTAAATCCACATTGCCTCCTCTCTCTCATTCACAGCGATGGATTCCATCAGGAATGAGGTCTCGCGATTACTCTGAAGTTAAACAAACTTGCTTCACAATCACTAGCGATAAATTAGATTTGCATAAATTATTATAGAGATATTAAGGTGTGAAATACTAAAGTCTTTTGATACACAGAAACTCTGATAAATAATCAAAGTCTTTCGGATCGGTAGTCCAGAGTGCTACCCAGCCTACTGTGCCAACCTGATCCCATCGACATTAAAAACAACCTGATCCCGTCGACATTAAAAACAACCTGATCCCATCGACATTAAAAACAACCTGATCCTGTCGACATTCAAAACAACCTGATCCCATCGACATTCAAAACAACCTGATCCCATAGACATTCAAAACAACCTGATCCCATCGACATTCAAAACAACCTGATCCTGTCGACATTCAAAACAACCTGATCCCATCGACATTAAAAACAACCTGATCCCGTCGACATTCAAAACAACCTGATCCCATCGACATTCAAAACAACCTGATCCCGTCGACATTCAAAACAACCTGATCCCGTCGACATTCAAAACAACCTGATCCCGTCGACATTAAAAACAACCTGATCCCGTCGACATTAAAAACAACCTGATCCCGTCGACATTCAAAATAACCTGATCCTGTCGACATTCGAAATAACCTGATCCCGTCGACATTCAAAACAACCTGATCCTGTCGACATTCAAAATAACCTGATCCTGTCGACATTCAAAATAACCTGATCCTGTCAACATTAAAAACAACCTGATCCCGTCGACATTCAAAACAACCTGATCCCGTCGACATTCAAAACAACCTGATCCCGTCGACATTCAAAACAACCTGATCCTGTCGACATTCAAGACAACCTGATCCCGTCGACATTCAAAACAACCTGATGCTGTCGACATTAAAAACAACCTGATCCTGTCGACATTAAAAACAACCTGATCCTGTTGACATTAAAAACAACCTGATCCTGTCGACATTAAAAACAACCTGATCCCGTCGACATTCAAATCAACCTGATCCCATCGACATTCAAAACAACCTGATCCCATCGACATTAAAAACAATCTGATCCCATCGACATTCAAAACAACCTGATACTGTCGACATTCAAAACAACCTGATCCCGTCGACATTAAAAACAACCTGATCCCGTCGACATTCAAAACAACCTGATCCCATCGACATTCAAAACAACCTGATCCCGTCGACATTCAAAACAACCTGATCCCGTCGACATTCAAAACAACCTGATCCCTTTGACATTCAAAACAACCTGATCCCTTCGACATTCAAAACAACCTGATCCCTTCGACATTCAAAATAACCTGATCCCATCGACATTCAAAATAACCTGATCCCATCGACATTCAAAATAACCTGATCCCGTCGACATTCAAAATAACCTGATCCTGTCAACATTCAAAATAACCTGATCCCATCGACATTCAAAACAACCTGATCCCGTCGACATTCAAAATAACCTGATCCCGTCGACATTCAAAATAACCTGATCCCGTCGACATTAAAAACAACCTGATCCCGTCGACATTCAAAATAACCTGATCCTGTCGACATTAAAAACAACCTGATCCTGTCGACATTAAAAACAACCTGATCCTGTCGACATTAAAAACAACCTGATCCTGTCGACATTAAAAACAACCTGATCCTGTCGACATTCAAAACACCCTGATCCTGTCGACATTCAAAACAACCTGATCCCATCGACATTAAAAACAACCTGATCCCATCGACATTAAAAACAACCTGATCCCATCGACATTCAAAACAACCTGATCCTGTCGACATTCAAAACAACCTGATCCCGTCGACATTCAAAACAACCTGATCCCGTCGACATTCAAAACAACCTGATCCCGTCGACATTCAAAACAACCTGATCCCGTCGACATTCAAAACAACCTGATCCCATCGACATTAAAAACAACCTGATCCCATCGACATTAAAAACAACCTGATCCCGTCGACATTCAAAACAACCTGATCCCATCGACATTAAAAACAACCTGATCCCGTCGACATTCAAAATAACCTGATCCTGTCGACATTCAAAATAACCTGATCCCATCGACATTCAAAACAACCTGATCCCGTCGACATTCAAAATAACCTGATCCCGTCGACATTCAAAACAACCTGATCCCGTCGACATTCAAAACAACCTGATCCCGTCGACATTCAAAATAACCTGATCCTGTCGACATTCAAAATAACCTGATCCTGTCAACATTCAAAATAACCTGATCCTGTCGACATTAAAAACAACCTGATCCTGTCGACATTAAAAACAACCTGATCCCGTCGACATTCAAAACAACCTGATCCCGTCGACATTAAAAACAACCTGATCCCGTCGACATTCAAAACAACCTGATCCTGTCGACATTCAAAATAACCTGATCCTGTCGACATTCAAAATAACCTGATCCTGTCGACATTCAAAATAACCTGATCCTGTCGACATTCAAAACAACCTGATCCCGTCGACATTCAAAACAACCTGATCCCATCGACATTAAAATCGACATTAAAACAACTGATCGTCGACATTAAAAACAACCTGATCCCGTCGACATTCAAAACAACCTGATCCCGTCGACATTAAAAACAACCTGATCCCGTCGACATTCAAAACAACCTGATCCCGTCGACATTAAAAACAACCTGATCCCGTCGACATTAAACAACGTGTTTGTGTGTTTGTCGTCGACATTCAAAACAACCTGATCCCGTCGACATTCAAAACAACCTGATCCTGTCGACATTAAAAACAACCTGATCCCGTCGACATTAAAAACAACCTGATCCCGTCGACATTAAAAACAACCTGATCCCGTCGACATTAAAAACAACCTGATCCCGTCGACGTTCAAAACAACCTGATCCCGTCGACATTCAAAACAACCTGATCCCGTCGACATTCAAAACAACCTGATCCTGTCGACATTAAAAACAACCTGATCCCGTCGACATTCAAAACTATTATGTATAGAGAACATACACTACACAAGAATTGTTTTATTCGAGTGGTGGAACGTCAGGGTCGTCAACAAACTGTTCGCTGTTGGCTCTCTCTATTTTTGTTCGGTATATAGGTTTAGATCCAAGAGGAGGAACAATACACTCAGACTTGTCTTTAACAATACTGCCAATATCAACTGTCTTCCTTGCATTTTCATCAACTTCTAACTTTTCAATTCTCTTACTGAAAAATAACAACAAATTCACCATTAACGATGATGAAACTGATAATCATTTTTCTTGTAATCAGAACACTTAAGTCATGGTGTACATTTGGGTCATTCATGCAATTTAATCATATTTTATTTGCTATTTGATCATTTACATTACACATATAATCATGAAAAAGCAAAGAAAAAACAAAATGGGTTGAGCAACAAGTTCTAACAACATTAGTAAACTGCCCCTCCCCAAGAAGAATAATTGAATAATTGGCAAACATGTTATACGGTAACTAAGCAAACAATATTTATGAAGAACGAAATGTGGTAGTTACAGAGCGGATACAAATGTGTTGGTAGACGGAATAACGTACAATCCATTGCATTGGTCCACAAAACTGTAAAACCATTCTTCAGATGGTAGTGGTCAAATAACTAATAACGGGTCATAAATTCCAATGTTACATTCATTTCATAGTATAAATAATAGGTACATACATCTAGGATTGAGGAGAAAGCAACCTGCTTGTATGGTTATATGTACATACATGTAGGATTGAGGAGAAAGCAACCTGCTTGTATGGTTATATGTACGTACATGTAGGATTGAGGAGAAAGCAACCTGCTTGTATGGTTATATGTACGTACATGTAGGATTGAGGAGAAAAGCAACCTGCTTGTATGGGTTGCTTGTATGGTTATATGTACGTACATGTAGGATTGAGGAGAAAAGCAACCTGCTTGTATGGTTACCTCTTAGCATTAATTTGCTTCATGTCTGGATTACCTATTTACATTAAAACCTGTGTTAGTGGTCACCTCTATTAAGTAGCCAACCTGTATTATGCAGCCCGTTTCCATATTCTCAATATGTTGGCTTACTATAAATTGTACATCTATTATGCAGGCACCTGTGCGAATCAGCTGCTTTCTGTGATTCTCTTGGCTGGCTGATTAAGACAGGTCTGACTGTATATAAATCCCATTTATTCTCATGATATTGGCCTGGACAGACATTACATTTTTCAACAATTCAAGGGCAATAACTAGACAGTTACTTAGGAGATTGAGAAAGGGCAATAACTGGGCAGTTACTTAGGAAATTGAGAAAGGACAATAACTGGACAGTTACTTAGGAGATTGAGAACGGGCAATAACTGGACAGGTATTTAGTAGATGGAGACAGGCAATAACTGGACAGTTACTTAGGAGATTGAGAAAGGGCAATAACTGGACAGGTATTTAGTAGATTGAGAAAGGGCAATAACTGGACAGTTACTTAGGAGATTGAGAAAGGGCAATAATTGGACAGGTATTTAGTAGATTGAGAAAGGGCAATAACTGGACAGTTATTTAGTAGATTGAGACAATAGTTTGGCTGGATGTAAACCAGTATGTTCATACATACAGTCAAACATGTCTTAAACAGCCAGCCAAGCAAATCTCAGAAAGTGGCTGCTTACCACAGGTGGCTGCTTAATAGAGTACACATATATAATAAAACAACATATTGGGAATATGAAACCAGGCTGCTTAATAGATGTGACCACTAACACAGGTTTGACTGTATTCGAAATCATCAAAGTCCATCATTCCACTTTGGATACTGCTCCGGATGGATGATGAACGGACGGGCAGAAGTTGGGCAGACAATGTTGTGAAGACCCCTGTGCCTTTGTAGATAACAAAATGATGATAAACAAATCACGAACATTACTCGAAAAAAATAAATTGTGTACAAACCTAAACTTGGTGTGTTTCTCCTTGGTGTCAATATTTTCCTTGTTGTTAGCTTTGCTTGCATGAAGCGACATGGCGGGAGGCTTCACTATTTGTTTAGTCTGAATAATGAATACACAAGTGTCCAAATCATCTGTATAACCACAGGAGCTTGAAGCTTCGCATCTGTATAACCACAGGAGCTTGAAGCTCCATCAGCTTAAATATACAGTCAAACCTCTCCAGAGCAAACACCATCCGGTTACACCTAATATTGGTTGTTGTAGAGAGGTTGTTGTTCTAAACTTTTTGAAGTTTGGAAATGTGGGAATACGATATATTGAACTAAGATTGAATATCTGAGGACGCAATGTGTTAAAATCGCCAATTTATGGCAATTGTGTACATTAATGTTTTCAATACATCAAAGTCAAAAAGTCTGATCAATTACGCATTTCAATTATATAAAAAGTAAGGATGGCAACAAGTAGCAACTTTAATACTCAAGTACTCGGACACAGTTTCGATCGAGTACAAGAGTACTCGGACACAGTTTCGATCGAGTACAAGAGTGCTTGGAAACGATCATTTGATTTTTGGGATCGTATGTTTGATTTAATTTCAGATATTTGGTAAGTATTTTGGATGAGGCGTGTCCGAAAACTGATGCTAAATTATCTTATTACGGTATGTGATAAAAAACATTGCATTGTAATCAAGCTAAACCCTGGAAAATGAAAAATGCTGTACTCATTTTAATGAGATAATTATTACACAAGCATATAAAGTTTATAAACAGTCTCCTCTATTGACAGATGAGGCATGTCCGTAAATGTTATGCACCTGCAAAATTCCCCTTTTCTTCATTTTAAGCGATCAAAAGATATATGTGGCAAAACAACCTGCCAATCATGTCAAGCTGTTTATTGAAAGAATACCCGTAAACAATGATTATTTTCACACTTATGATCCAGCCTGGAGATTATTGGCCCCCCGGATATGGTCCCAGATTAAGATAATTACTGTTTATTGAAAAATGAAAGGAACAATTGGCGATTATTTGCGTCTAATGACACATACATGTACAGACTGTTTCTTTTGTCAGCCTAATTTTTGTCTGTTCTTGGGAGGTTTTCTGAATCGCTGGGTGGAAAATTGACTGTCGTTGTGTGCTGTTGGGAGGTGTCGTTCATGAGAGGTGAATTTGTATTAAAACGCAACGGGTGGGATTAAAGGTGACGTTATTAAGAGGGTGTCGCTCACAGGATATGATGTTTGGAGAGGTGGGACTGTACTACTTTATTAAAAAATATATAATAATGAAAAATAGATTTACAGTACAGTAGTGATTAACCCAGGCGAGTAAAGCATGCAGTCAGTCGGAGATTTAAACCCGGTGCCTCTCGCATACAGGGTAAATGTTCTACCGACTCAGCTAGCCGGGCTACCCACATATCATCTAATAGGTATGCATAGAATTGCAATAACACATAAAAACTTTCATAATATACAGGTCAGAATTTTTGAGAGTACTGAGAAAGCACTCAATTACGTCCTTAAATGGTATTATTTAATAAATGTCAACAAACTAGGGTTAAAATACACATTATGACCATTAAATACATGTGAATAAAATCAGTTCTTTACAATCGCCAGTGTAGCTTACTGGAAAAATTGGTATGAAAATTGTAAAAATTGTTGTTTAAATGTTGTTTTTTTCATGGAGAAATAGGGGCCTCATAGGGCGAAGTCAGTGTTCCTAGGGCTACTATTTTACCAATGTCGCCCTCTAAAGTGAGCCCCTCATATACTGAAGTACATGTATAGTAAAAAAAACTATCTTAATTTAATGTGGCATATCTATTGCTGCCATGTGTCCTGTGACAGGTGGGTTTTTATGCTTTCCAGTGAATTATCGAGTTTTCTCAGTGAAAGGAAATACTATATTCACCGATTTCATACAAACATGCAATAAGTAGTTAAAAGAAGATTGCACAGACGTGTATTAAAGGAAACTTCCGGGCGATTGGGGTACAACTAGGTTTAATACTTATCTTTCTCTGTTAGTAATAGTATAGCTATGAGCCAGATTGCTAGCCGAACAAGCTTGAACTGTGTAAGTTTATCTTAGCATTATTACTGTTGGCATAACACTTGAAAGTTTCACATGTCAGTTTATTTTAACATTATTATTGTCAACATAAATTGACAGTTTCAGATGTTCTGTCATTTTACCAATTACTTCATTCAGATTATACCGTTGACAGTTTCATATGTCAGTTTATTTTAACAGTATTACTGTCAACATAAACGACAGTTTCAGGTGTCATGTCGTTTTATCATTATTTCATTCATATTATATACTGTTGACAGTTTCAGATGTCAGTTTATTTTAACATTATTACTGTCAGAGTATTATTGTTAAACAATTCAGTTGTCAATTTATATTTTGCTAACCTTAGGCATAGTGACAAGCAGGTTTCCGGTGATTTGAGATCGTTGACATGTGCTCGAGTCAGCATTTATCTCCTGACCAAGTCCCAGCTGGAAAATCTACAACATGTGTCAATATTAAAATCAAATAGTTTATATCTATGCAGTCATCTACATCTCATTGGCTAATTTTCAGTACTATATATCGGATATTAATCCAGTGAATTTTGCTACATTCGTGTGCATACTAGTAGATGATCCGCATATATTGAACAGCAGATTCATGTGTTATTAGATCATATGGCGACTCTCCAGTTGTTATCGTTGGTATCACAGGCACAGATGAGCATCTGGGTAAAACCACTGACCTTCCAAAAGCCAGTTAAATAGCTTCCTCGCATGAATGAATTTGACACACCTAGTGGGATTCAAATTTACAACGGTGAGTGGAGGAAGTGGTTTGAAGCCAATGGTGAGTGGAGGAAGTGGTTTGAAGCCAATGGTGAGTGGAGGAAGTGGTTTGAAGCCAATGGTGAGTGGAGGAAGTGGTTTGAAGCCAATGGTGAGTGGAGGAAGTGGTTTGAAGCCAATGGTGAGTGGAGGAAGTGGTTTGAAGCCAATGGTGAGTGGAGGAGTGGTTTGAAGCCAATGGTTAGTGGAGGAAGTGGTTTGAAGCCAATGGTTAGTGGAGGAAGTGGTTTGAAGCCAACAGTGAGTGGAGGAAGTGGTTTGAAGCCAATGGTGAGTGGAGGAAGTGGTTTGAAGCCAATGGTGAGTGGAGGAAGTGGTTTGAAGCCAATGGTGAGTGGAGGAAGTGGTTTGAAGCCAATGGTGAGTGGAGGAAGTGGTTTGAAGCCAATGGTGAGTGGAGGAAGTGGTTTGAAGCCAATGGTTAGTGGAGGAAGTGGTTTGAAGCCAATGGTAGTGGAGGAAGTGGTTTGAAGCCAATGGTTAGTGGAGGAAGTGGTTTGAAGCCAATGGTTAGTGGAGGAAGTGGTTTGAAGCCAATGGTTAGTGGAGGAAGTGGTTTGAAGCCAATGGTTAGTGGAGGAAGTGGTTTGAAGCCAATGGTGAGTGGAGGAAGTGGTTTGAAGCCAATGGTTAGTGGAGGAAGTGGTTTGAAGCCAATGGTTAGTGGAGGAAGTGGTTTGAAGCCAATGGTGAGTGGAGGAAGTGGTTTGAAGCCAATGGTGAGTGGAGGAAGTGGTTTGAAGCCAATGGTGAGTGGAGGAAGTGGTTTGAAGCCAATGGTGAGTGGAGGAAGTGGTTTGAAGCCAATGGTGAGTGGAGGAAGTGGTTTGAAGCCAATGGTTAGTGGAGGAAGTGGTTTGAAGCCAATGGTGAGTGGAGGAAGTGGTTTGAAGCCAATGGTTAGTGGAGGAAGTGGTTTGAAGCCAATGGTGAGTGGAGGAAGTGGTTTGAAGCCAATGGTTAGTGGAGGAAGTGGTTTGAAGCCAATGGTGAGTGGAGGAAGTGGTTTGAAGCCAATGGTGAGTGGAGGAAGTGGTTTGAAGCCAATGGTTAGTGGAGGAAGTGGTTTGAAGCCAATGGTTAGTGGAGGAAGTGGTTTGAAGCCAATGGTGAGTGGAGGAAGTGGTTTGAAGCCAATGGTTAGTGGAGGAAGTGGTTTGAAGCCAACAGTGAGTGGAGGAAGTGGTTTGAAGCCAATGGTGAGTGGAGGAAGTGGTTTGAAGCCAACAGTGAGTGGAGGAAGTGGTTTGAAGCCAACAGTGAGTGGAGGAAGTGGTTTGAAGCCAACAGTGAGTGGAGGAAGTGGTTTGAAGCCAATGGTGAGTGGAGGAAGTGGTTTGAAGCCAATGGTGAGTGGAGGAAGTGGTTTGAAGCCAATGGTGAGTGGAGGAAGTGGTTTGAAGCCAACAGTGAGTGGAGGAAGTGGTTTGAAGCCAAAGGTGAGTGGAGAAAGTGGTTTCAAGCCAAAGGCTACAGGAGCTCAGTAGGTCCCAAATAGTGATCTATCCTAATTTCAAACTAAACAACTGCCTACCTAATACATGTTGGCTTATTAGGCACTGACTAATAAACTTGTTATTAAATTATACAAATTCAAATGAACTCCATTTGCGAAAACAACTGCTTTTTTTACATTTGATTAATCACCCCCGAGAACTCATTCCTGATGGAATCCATCGCCATAGGGAGAGAGAAGAGGCAATGTGGACTTAAATGTCGTACCTAAGGACACCACCACCGTGGTTGACAGGGCTCAAACTTGCAACCTCTCAACCGTATTCATTTAAACTTGTGATGTCATAAGACTATAAGGTTATTTCACGGAGTTCAGAGAGAACCATCCCGTCTCCGTGGCCTAGTGGTTAAGGCGTCCGCCCATGGAGCGGGAGGTCGAAGGTTCGAATCTCGTCAGGGTTCGTTCTGAAATGGCCGGTTGGTGAGCAGTCAGCTAGTTAAATAATGGTTACCGATTGCCTAACAGCCTGGTTCCTGGTCTACAAGCATAGGATTCGGGAAGTAAATAAAAAGAATTGTCTCATAAGTCAGTAATGACTGGCCCTTTAAATAGGGGTGACACTATAATATAACACTTTACTTTTTACAATGTGACTTTGTACAAGTTTATTTGGTATAGTATATTACACAGAAATATAAACTATTCAAGTAAGACATTTGTGATTAATGAAGGCACTTACTTTTCCCTTAGTTTTGATTCTGACATAGTTTGTCTGTACATCCAGGTCAATCATGGACGTCTCTAAATACCTGAAGACAGACAGATATTTTTTATTTCCTCTAAAGTACATACAGTCAAGCCTGTGTTAAGCAGCCAGCCAATGGAATCTCAGAAAGTGGCTGCTTAACACAGGTGGCTGGTTAATAGAGTACAAATGCATAATAACATAACATATTGGGAAAGTGGAAACTGGCTGCTTAATACAGGTTGACTGCTTAATAGTGATGAAATGTATAATAAAACAACATATTGGGAATCCGGAAAATGGCTGCTTAATACAGGTTGACTGCTTAATGGAGGTGACCACTAACACATGTTTAACTGTATGTCCAACATGAGGGTATATAACAGAAACAATTATTGTTCCATGTGGATCTGTAGTCCAGTGGTTAACTGGTAATCCGTCTGACCATAATAAAATTAACAGTCTTTCAGATGGGACTTTAAACCGAGGGCTCGTGTTGGTGCTGTACACCGTGCACATAAAAGAACCAGAGGAGACTCTGGAATGGGTCTGTATCATTGCACTATCCTCCAAATATCTAAAATGACTAATCTCTTCAGGAGGTGTCACTCATATGGGCAACCGGTAGCAACAGTAAATAAACGTAAAACACTTCGCCAAACTCACACACTAGCTCAAACCCTGTGGCGGGCCAACTCATCGAGTGTTCGGTATCGCACCTGGATCATACTGTATTTCTCTCCCAGCCTCTCTGTGCTGACATTGTATTAACTATAAGTGTTGATGGGCCATAAAACAAACTTTTGTACAAAAATAAAATTCCTTAGTTTATGGTCAAATGCAGTGGAATAACAGATATTATTTCTCTCTGCTTCCTAACTGCATGAGGTTCCTAACTGCATGAGGTTCCTAACTGCATGAGGTTCCTAACTGCATGAGGTTCCTAACTGAATGAGGTTCCTAACCGCATGAGGTTCCTAACCGCATGAGGTTCCTAACCGCATGAGATTCCTAACCGCATGAGGTTCCTAACCGCATGAGGTTCCTAACCGCATGAGGTTCCTAACCGCATGAGGTTCCTAACCGCATGAGGTTCCTAACCGCATGAGGTTCCTAACCGCATGAGGTTCCTAACTGCATGAGGTTAGGTTCCTAACCGCATGAGGTTCCTAACCGCATGAGGTTCCTAACCGCATGAGGTTCCTAACCGCATGAGGTTCCTAACCGCATGAGGTTCCTAACCGCATGAGGTTCCTAACCGCATGAGGTTCCTAACCAGCATGAGGTTCCTAACCGCATGAGGTTCCTAACCGCATGAGGTTCCTAACCGCATGAGGTTCCTAACCGCATGAGGTTCCTAACTGCATGAGGTTCCTAACTGCATGAGGTTCCTAACTGCATGAGGTTCCTCTAACTGCATGAGGTTCCTCTAACTGCATGAGGTTCCTCTAACTGCATGAGGTTCCTAACCGCATGAGGTTCCTAACCGCATGAGGTTCCTAACCGCATGAGGTTCCTAACCGCATGAGGTTCCTAACCGCATGAGGTTCCTAACCGCATGAGGTTCCTAACCGCATGAGGTTCCTAACCGCATGAGGTTCCTCTAACTGCATGAGGTTCCTCTAACTGCATGAGGTTCCTAACCGCATGAGGTTCCTAACCGCATGAGGTTCCTAACCGCATGAGGTTCCTAACCGCATGAGGTTCCTAACCGCATGAGGTTCCTAACCGCATGAGGTTCCTAACCGCATGAGGTTCCTAACCGCATGAGGTTCCTAACCGCATGAGGTTCCTAACTGCATGAGGTTCCTAACCGCATGAGGTTCCTAACTGCATGAGGTTCCTCTAACTGCATGAGGTTCCTAACCGCATGAGGTTCCTAACCGCATGAGGTTCCTAACCGCATGAGGTTCCTAACCGCATGAGGTTCCTAACCGCATGAGGTTCTTGAGGTTCCTAACCGCATGAGGTTCCTAACCGCATGAGGTTCCTAACCGCATGAGGTTCCTCTAACTGCATGAGGTTCCTCTAACTGCATGAGGTTCCTCTAACTGCATGAGGTTCCTAACCGCATGAGGTTCCTAACCGCATGAGGTTCCTAACCGCATGAGGTTCCTAACCGCATGAGGTTCCTAACCGCATGAGGTTCCTAACCGCATGAGGTTCCTAACCGCATGAGGTTCCTAACCGCATGAGGTTCCTAACCGCATGAGGTTCCTAACCGCATGAGGTTCCTAACCGCATGAGGTTCCTAACCGCATGAGGTTCCTCTAACCGCATGAGGTTCCTCTAACCGCATGAGGTTCCTCTAACTGCATGAGGTTCCTAACTGCATGAGGTTCCTAACTGCATGAAGTTCCTAACTGCATGAGGTTCCTAACTGCATGAGGTTCCTCTAACTGCATGAGGTTCCTCTAACCGCATGAGGTTCCTAACCGCATGAGGTTCCTCTAACTGCATGAGGTTCCTCTAACTGCATGAGGTTCCTAACCGCATGAGGTTCCTAACCGCATGAGGTTCCTAACCGCATGAGGTTCCTAACCGCATGAGGTTCCTAACCGCATGAGGTTCCTAACCGCATGAGGTTCCTAACCGCATGAGGTTCCTAACCGCATGAGGTTCCTAACCGCATGAGGTTCCTAACCGCATGAGGTTCCTAACCGCATGAGGTTCCTAACCGCATGAGGTTCCTAACCGCATGAGGTTCCTAACTGCATGAGGTTCCTCTAACTGCATGAGGTTCCTCTAACTGCATGAGGTTCCTAACTGCATGAGGTTCCTAACTGCATGAGGTTCCTAACTGCATGAGGTTCCTAACTGCATGAGGTTCCTAACCGCATGAGGTTCCTAACTGCATGAGGTTCCTAACCGCATGAGGTTCCTAACCGCATGAGGTTCCTAACCGCATGAGGTTCCTAACCGCATGAGGTTCCTAACTGCATGAGGTTCCTAACTGCATGAGGTTCCTAACCGCATGAGGTTCCTAACCGCATGAGGTTCCTAACCGCAACACACTAAATTTTGTCAATGTGAACATTCTTAAACTCAAACCTTCAGTAATGTAATTTATTGCGTCCTCTAAACACGATGATCTAGTGCCATCGTTCTCTATCAACAATACAAGAGGGCCCTAAGGTAGATTAGTTCAGAACTAATTAGGTCACTCTCTATAAATAAAGAAATCTATCTATCTAAATATAATATAATATTTTGTTTCATGACCAAATTATATGGTAATCAGGAAAATAAAGTTATTGTTGTCATTCATGGAATTCGTGGTTACTTGTGATAATACTGCACTCAATGTTCAATCAGTGTAATATAATTTGAACCCTTTCAACACCACAGACATCTAAATAGGCTTACAAAAAGTACAGATCCAGAGTCACGAGCCGTCTCATCATGATCTGCACTTTATGCCAGTAATATTACTATTTTTAGACAAAATTACCCAATTTGATAAATGAACTGGTCAAAATGTAATTTTCTTATTAATTGATTGGTCTAAAAGTATGATGGACCAGTCCATGTCATTTACTTGATGTTGAATGGGTTAAACAAACAAATATATCCTCTATTTCCACATTGCTATACTTACTTATAACATTGATATTCTAGAAGATAGTTATTCCCAGCTTCATCTTCTGTTAGTTTAAAATTGATTCTGAAAACAAGAATCCACAGATACATGAACGGTTTTTTCTACAGTGGAATGACAGGGCGCCCCATCCTGCCTCTATTTTAGCTCCGCCCTTTTGCCTTCGGGCGGACAGACCTATATAAACTAGAACTTGCCCGCCCTTTTGAACACTATATACTGCCTTACTTCCTCTTTGATCAAGCATAATTAGCTGTCAATCACCGTACATGAAGTTAGAAAACGTTCTAGTGGGTAACCCCCAAATACCCCCTCCTGCACCTACCCTCTTCATGGTTCAAAATGCACCCTGCCTCTTTTCTGACCCTCTGAGCCCCTTTTCTGACCCACCCTGCCCTTTTTTCCACTCTAGAATCAAGCCTATCAGCATAGTACATGGCAAGACCCACTTCCATTTCCATCATACAAACATAAGCACAGGAGCAAGTAGTTATCTTGTATTGTAATAAGATACTGCAAAATAAAATGTACATAGTAACTGTGCTTAGTTGTATACGCACAAATTTATACAACATTGGATTTTTCGCTCTCGAGATCTCATTCTTGATGGAAACCATCACCATTAAGATTTATCGCTCTAGAGATCTCAGTCTTGATGGAATCCATCGCCATTAATATTTATCGCTCTCGAGATCTCATTCTTGATGGAATCCATCGCCATTAAGAGTCAATGTGGATTTGAGTGCTTGCATAAGGACACCGCCACATTTAGTTCTGCAGGCTCGAACTCACATTCTCCCGGATACAAGGCAGACACTGTATACACTACATCATGGAGGCTCGACACACCACATAGCTTCTGTGCTTATTTCCATGCACAAGTGGCACGTGCAAATGGCATTTGCAAGATTTTCCTCAAAAGATTATTTTGTGAATATTTAAGCATTAATTATACTAAAATCTGGGAAACAAAATATTTTTATTTTCTGTACATCTTGCTATAGCAGCAACTTGTACATGTAAATCAATACGTACTTTGATTCATTAACATTCAGTGGCCTACCATCCTCAGCAAACAGTCGTCGTGGTGGTTTCGGCGGATTCTTAGCTTCCCTACAACAGACATATCTCTAACTATAGCAATTTGCTTGAGAACAATATTTATAATTGACTTTTGATCTTTATATAACTGTGATACTGTGATACAATGTTTTAAAACTTTTCCACAAGATATAACAATATCACACATAGTAATGAAGAGCTATCATTTTCTACCAGATATAACAATACCACACATAGTAATGAAGAGCTATCATTTTCTACCAGATATAACAATACTACACATAGTAATGAAGAGCTATCATTTTCTACCAGATATAACAATACTACACATAGTAATGAAGAGCTATCATGTTCTACCAGATATAACAATACTACACATAGTAATGAAGAGCTATCATTTTCTACCAGATATAACAATACCACACATAGTAATGAAGAGCTATCATTTTCTACCAGATATAACAATACCACACAGTAATGAAGAGCTATCATTTTCTACCAGATATAACAATACCACACAGTAATGAAGAGCTATCATTTTCTACCAGATATAACAATACTACACATAGTAATGAAGAGCTATCATTTTCTACCAGATATAACAATACCACACATAGTAATGAAGAGCTATCATGTTATACCAGATATAACAATACTACACATAGTAATGAAGAGCTATCATTTTCTACCAGATGTAACAATACCACACATAGTAATGAAAAGTTATCATTTTCTACCAGAAACTCATATATTGTATTTTAATATTTAGAAGTCATTTTCACTATAGCTGACGATACCTACTCAGCCAATCAGTACATGTATGAATAACTCTTAAGGGCTTCCCTATACTTTTTCAACCAATCCCAGACCACTATATCAATAACACCGTCTGACTTTCTATCTAATTGTTAATTGTACACAGAAATCATATGATTTCGCTTTCGAGCAAGAATGTCCATATGTTGGAAGATTAATATGTAATATGCTAATTATTAATTAGCATAGTAAATTACCCTGTTTTCGGACTATCAACGCACTGCCAATATAATTAGGATACTTTCTCATTACAGTGTGGGCCATTAAACTATTAACATGTGTGTTAAGATCATTCGTATACAAATATTTACTAGTAGTTTAATGTTTTGATAAACAATTACAGCTGTAAATTAAAGTCCCATGGTTATAAATTTTAGTTTTCAGAATATTAATCTATATAATAAAATAATTTTATTTTTATATTAATAATAAATTTAATATTTACTTAGTACATTCTTAATAAGCAAGTTCGATCCCCCGTCTGACCCAAATAAAATTAACAGTCTTTCAAAAGGGACTTTAAACCGAGGTCTTGTGTCGGTGCTTTACACTGTGCACGTAAAAGAACCAGAGGAGACTCTGGAATGGGTCTCTGTCTGTATTATTGCACTATCCTCCAAAAATCTAAAATGACTAATCTCTTCAGGAGGCATCGCTCATATGGGCAACCAGTAGCAACGATAAATAAACGTAAAAAACACACAAGTACATGAAAGATGCTTGATGTGTTATTTATAAAAAATAAAATCATTTAAAGTAAGTTAACATGGCATGCATTCTTTTTCTTCTATATGATCACATATTATCACATATAAATATTTGCTTTAGTGTTACATAATTAATTAGATATATTGACACAGTGAATTGCTGTCGCCACATATTTTTTTTGGGCTTAAAGTCTCACTAACAGCTTCGGTCATATACGGTGACTCTCCAGCTATTATTGGTGGAGGAATTAACAGATGTGCCTACCTCTGTGCAATATTGCAGGCACGGACGGACATACAGGTAGAACCACTGACCTACCACAAGTCAGTTGATGATTTTATTTGTGTAGATGAGGAGCTATTGCTCAAACCTGAATAAATTTCTGTTCTTGTTTTAAGCGTATTTGGTGGTCGGTCAGTCATATTTTGTTAGAACGGTATAACAACGTTGCAAAGCTTGAGTAAACTAAAAAATAATGCTTCATTTAGAAGTTTGTTTAACCCTTTCAACACTGCAGACCTCTAAATAGGCTAACAAAAGTGTATATCCAGATGAGCCCGCTTGTGACGAACGTCTCATCCGGATCTGCACTTTTTGCCACTAATATTACTACTTTTAGACAAAATTACCCATTTTGATAAATGAACTGGTCCAAATATAATTTTCGTATTAATTTATTGGTCTAATAATATCATGCACAAGTCCATGTCAGTTACTTGCTGTTGAATGCACCAGTCCATGTCAGTTACTTGCTGTTGAATGCACCAGTCCATGTCAGTTACTTGCTGTTGAATGCACCAGTCCATGTCAGTTACTTGCTGTTGAATGCACCAGTCCATGTCAGTTACTTGATGTTGAATGCACCAGTCCATGTCAGTTACTTGCTGTTGAATGCACAAGTCCATGTCAGTTACTTGCTGTTGAATGCACCAGTCCATGTCAGTTACTTGATGTTGAATGCACCAGTCCATGTCAGTTACTTGATGTTGAATGCACCAGTCCATGTCAGTTACTTGCTGTTGAATGCACCAGTCCATGTCAGTTACTTGATGTTGAATGCACCAGTCCATGTCAGTTACTTGCTGTTGAATGCACAAGTCCATGTCAGTTACTTGCTGTTGAATGCACCAGTCCATGTCAGTTACTTGCTGTTGAATGCACCAGTCCATGTCAGTTACTTGCTGTTGAATGGGTTCAAGTTCAGGCATACAGAATGTTATAGACTGCTATATATATTGAATATCACTGGATTTGTCTCGGGAATTTATGAAGTCACTTATATAATATGACAACAATTACAACCCAAGTAGTAAAAGAGGCACGTACAGTCAAACCTGTGTTAGCAGCCAACCTGTATTAAGCAGCAAGTTTCTAGATTCCCAAAATGTTGTCTTATTATACATTTGACTTCTATTAAGCATCCACATTTGCTAAGCAGCCACTTTCTGTGATTCCCTTGGCTGGCTGCTTAATACAGGGTTCATTGAATAGCATACATTTGAGTGGGGACTGTTAACTAGCAACTAGCCCAGTATTTCAGCTATACACAGACCTCAGTATGATGTTCATGGTAACTGTTAACTAGCCCAGTATTTCAGCTATACACAGACTTCAGTATGATGTTCATGGTAACTGTTAACTAGCCCAGTATTTCAGCTATACACAGACTTCAGTATGATGTTCATGGTAACTGTTAATTAACCCAGTATTTCAGCTATACACAGACTTCAGTATGATGTTCATGGTAACTGTTAACTAACCCAGTATTTCAGCTATACACAGACTTCAGTATGATGTTCATGGTAACTGTTAACTAACCCAGTGTTTCAGCTATACACAGACTTCAGTATGATGTTCATGGTAACTGTTAACTAGCCCAGTATTTCAGCTATAGACAGACTTCAGTATGATGTTCATGGTAACTGTTAACTAGCCCAGTATTTCAGCTATACACAGACTTCAGTATGATGTTCATGGTAACTGTTAACTAACCTAGTATTTCAGCTATAGACAGACTTCAGTATGATGTTCATGGTAACTGTTAACTAGCCCAGTATTTCAGCTATAGACAGACTTCAGTATGATGTTCATGGTAACTGTTAACTAGCCCAGTATTTCAGCTATACACATACTTCAGTATGATGTTCATGTTAACTGTTAACTAACCTAGTATTTCAGCTATACACAGACTTCAGTATGATGTTCATGGTAACTGTTAACTAGCCCAGTATTTCAGCTATACACAGACTTCAGTATGATGTTTATGTTAACTAGCCCAGTATTTCAGCTATACACAGACTTCAGTATAATGTTCATGGTAACTGTTAACTAACCTAGTATTTCAGCTATACACAGACTTCAGTATGATGTTCATGGTAACTGTTAACTAACCCAGTATTTCAGCTATACACAGACTTCAGTATGATGTTCATGGTAACTGTTAACAAACCCAGTATTTCAGCTATACACAGACTTCAGTATGATGTTCATGGTAACTGTTAACTAGCCCAGTATTTCAGCTATACACAGACTTCAGTATGATGTTCATGTTAACTGTTAACGAGCCCAGTAGTTCCGCTATACACAGACTTCAGCATGATGTTCATGGTAACTATTAACTAGCCCAGTATTTCAGCTATACACAGACTTCAGTATGATGTTCATGGTAACTGTTAACTAACCTAGTATTTCAGCTATACACAGACTTCAGTATGATGTTCATGGTAACTGTTAACTAACCTAGTATTTCAGCTATAGACAGACTTCAGTATGATGTTCATGGTAACTGTTAACTAGCTCAGTATTTCAGCTATACACAGACTTCAGTATGATGTTCATGGTAACTGTTAACTAACCCAGTATTTCAGCTATACACAGACTTCAGTATGATGTTCATGGTAACTGTTAACTAACCCAGTATTTCAGCTATACACATACTTCAGTATGATGTTCATGGTAACATAACTGTTAACTAACCCAGTATTTCAGCTATACACAGACTTCAGTATGATGTTAATGGTAACTGTTAACTAGCCCAGTATTTCAGCTATAGACAGACTTCAGTATGATGTTCATGCTAACTGTTAACTAGCCCAGTATTTCAGCTATACACATACCTCAGTATGATGTTCATGGTAACTGTTAACTAACCCAGTATTTCAGCTATACACAGACTTCAGTATGATGTTCATGGTAACTGTTAACTAACCCAGTATTTCAGCTATACACATACTTCAGTATGATGTTCATGGTAACATAACTGTTAACTAACCCAGTATTTCAGCTATACACAGACTTCAGTATGATGTTAATGGTAACTGTTAACTAGCCCAGTATTTCAGCTATAGACAGACTTCAGTATGATGTTCATGCTAACTGTTAACTAGCCCAGTATTTCAGCTATACACATACCTCAGTATGATGTTCATGGTAACTGTTAACTAACCCAGTATTTCAGCTATACACAGACTTCAGTATGATGTTCATGGTAACTGTTAACTAACCCAGTATTTCAGCTATACACATACTTCAGTATGATGTTCATGGTAACTGTTAACTAACCTAGTATTTCAGCTATACACAGACTTCAATATGATGTTCGTGGTAACTGTTAACTAACCCAGTATTTCAGCTATACACAGACTTCAGTATGATGTTCATGGTAACTGTTAACTAGCCTAGTATTTCAGCTATACACAGACTTCAGTATGATGTTCATGGTAACTGTTAACTAGCCCAGTATTTCAGCTATACACAGACTTCAGTATGATGTTCATGGTAACTGTTAACTAACCCAGTATTTCAGCTATACACTGACTTCAGTATGATGTTCATGGTAACTGTTAACTAACCTAGTATTTCAGCTATACACAGACTTCAGTATGATGTTCATGGTAACTGTTAACTAGCCCAGTATTTCAGCTATAGACAGACTTCAGTATGATGTTCATGGTAACTATTAACTAGCCCAGTATTTCAGCTATAGACAGACTTCAGTATGATGTTCATGGTAACTGTTAACTAGCCCAGTATTTCAGCTATACACATACTTCAGTATGATGTTCATGTTAACTGTTAACTAACCTAGTATTTCAGCTATACACAGACTTCAGTATGATGTTCATGGTAACTGTTAACTAGCCCAGTAGGTCAGCTATAGACAGACTTCAGTATGATGTTCATGGTAACTGTTAACTAGCCCAGTATTTCAGCTATACACAGACTTCAGTATGATGTTCATGGTAACTGTTAACTAACCTAGTATTTCAGCTATACACAGACTTCAGTATGATGTTCATGGTAACTGTTAACTAACCTAGTATTTCAGCTATAGACAGACTTCAGTATGATGTTCATGTAACTGTTACTACTAGCTCAGTATTTCAGCTATACACAGACTTCAGTATGATGTTCATGGTAACTGTTAACTAACCCAGTATTTCAGCTATACACATACTTCAGTATGATGTTCATGTTAACTGTTAACGTAACTGTTAACGAGCCCAGTAGTTCAGCTATACACAGACTTCAGCATGATGTTCATGGTAACTATTAACTAGCCCAGTATTTCAGCTATACACAGACTTCAGTATGATGTTCATGGTAACTGTTAACTAACCTAGTATTTCAGCTATACACAGACTTCAGTATGATGTTCATGGTAACTGTTAACTAGCTCAGTATTTCAGCTATACACAGACTTCAGTATGATGTTCATGGTAACTGTTAACTAACCCAGTATTTCAGCTATACACATACTTCAGTATGATGTTCATGGTAACTGTTAACTAACCCAGTATTTCAGCTATACACAGACTTCAGTATGATGTTCATGGTAACTGTTAACTAACCCAGTATTTCAGCTATATACAGACTTCAGTATGATGTTCATGGTAACTGTTAACTAACCCAGTATTTCAGCTATACACATACTTCAGTATGATGTTCATGGTAACTGTTAACTAACCCAGTATTTCAGCTATACACAGACTTCAGTATGATGTTCATCGTAACTGTTAACTAACCCAGTATTTCAGCTATACACAGACTTCAGTATGATGTTCATGGTAACTGTTAACTAACCCAGTATTTCAGCTATACACAGACTTCAGTATGATGTTCATGGTAACTGTTAACTAGCCCAGTATTTCAGCTATACACAGACTTCAGTATGATGTTAATGGTAACTGTTAATTAGCCCAGTATTTCAGCTATAGACAGACTTCAGTATGATGTTCATGGTAACTGTTAACTAGCCCAGTATTTCAGCTATATACACACATCACCTCAGTATGATGTTCATGGTACTGTTAACTACCCAGTATTTCAGCTATACACAGACTTCAGTATGATGTTCATGGTAACTGTTAACTAACCCAGTATTTCAGCTATACACATACTTCAGTATGATGTTCATGGTAACTGTTAACTAACCTAGTATTTCAGCTATACAAAGACTTCAATATGATGTTCGTGGTAACTGTTAACTAACCCAGTATTTCAGCTATACACAGACTTCAGTATGATGTTCATGGTAACTGTTAACTAGCCCAGTATTTCAGCTATACACAGACTTCAGTATGATGTTCATGGTAACTGTTAACTAACCCAGTATTTCAGCTATACATAGACTTCAGTATAATGTTCATGGTAACTGTTAACTAACCTAGTATTTCAGCTATACACAGACTTCAGTATGATGTTCATGGTAACTGTTAACTAACCCAGTATTTCAGCTATACACAGACTTCAGTATGATGTTCATGGTAACTGTTAACTAACCCAGTGTTTCAGCAATACACAGCCTTCAGTATGATGTTCATGGTAACTGTTAACTAGCCCAGTATTTCAGCTATACACAGACTTCAGTATGATGTTCACGGTAATTGTTAACTAGCCCAGTATTTCAGCTATAGACAGACTTCAGTATGATGTTCATGGTAACTGTTAACTAGCCCAGTATTTCAGCTATACACAGACTTCAGTATGATGTTCATGGTAACTGTTAACTAGCCCAGTATTTCAGCTATAGACAGACTTCAGTATGATGTTCATGGTAACTGTTAACTAGCCCAGTATTTCAGCTATAGACAGACTTCAGTATGATGTTCATGGTAACTGTTAACTAGCCCATTATTTCAGCTATACACATACTTCAGTATGATGTTCATGTTAACTGTTAACTAACCAGTATTTCAGCTATACACAGACTTCAGTATGATGTTCATGGTAACTGTTAACTAGCCCAGTATTTCAGCTATACACAGACTTCAGTATGATGTTCATGGTAACTGTTAACTAGCCCAGTATTTCAGCTATACACAGACTTCAGTATGATGTTCATGGTAACTGTTAACTAACCTAGTATTTCAGCAATACACAGACTTCAGTATGATGTTCATGGTAACTGTTAACTAACCTAGTATTTCAGCTATAGACAGACTTCAGTATGATGTTCATGGTAACTGTTAACTAGCTCAGTATTTCAGCTATACACAGACTTCAGTATGATGTTCATGGTAACTGTTAACTAACCCAGTATTTCAGCTATACACATACTTCAGTATGATGTTCATGTTAACTGTTAACGTAACTGTTAATGAGCCCAGTAGTTCAGCTATACACAGACTTCAGCATGATGTTCATGGTAACTATTAACTAGCCCAGTATTTCAGCTATACACAGACTTCAGTATGATGTTCATGGTAACTGTTAACTAACCTAGTATTTCAGCTATACACAGACTTCAGTATGATGTTCATGGTAACTGTTAACTAACCTAGTATTTCAGCTATAGACAGACCTCAGTATGATGTTCATGGTAACTGTTAACTAGCTCAGTATTTCAGCTATACACAGACTTCAGTATGATGTTCATGGTAACTGTTAACTAACCCAGTATTTCAGCTATACACATACTTCAGTATGATGTTCTGGTAACTGTTAACTACCCAGTATTTCAGCTATACACAGACTTCAGTATGATGTTCATGGTAACTGTTACTAACCCAGTATTTCAGCTATATACAGACTTCAGTATGATGTTCATGGTAACTGTTAACTACCCAGTATTTCAGCTATACACATACTTCAGTATGATGTTCATGGTAACTGTTAACTAACCCAGTATTTCAGCTATACACAGACTTCAGTATGATGTTCATGGTAACTGTTAACTAACCCAGTATTTCAGCTATACACAGACTTCAGTATGATGTTCATGGTAACTGTTAACTAACCCAGTATTTCAGCTATACACAGACTTCAGTATGATGTTCATGGTAACTGTTAACTAGCCCAGTATTTCAGCTATACACATACTTCAGTATGATGTTCATGGTAACTGTTAACTAGCCCAGTATTTCAGCTATAGACAGACTTCAGTATGATGTTCATGGTAACTGTTAACTAGCCCAGTATTTCAGCTATACACATACCTCAGTATGATGTTCATGGTAACTGTTAACTAACCCAGTATTTCAGCTATATACAGACTTCAGTATGATGTTCATGGTAACTGTTAACTAACCCAGTATTTCAGCTATACACATACTTCAGTATGATGTTCATGGTAACTGTTAACTAAC
>CM026397.1:69207302-69233521 GCA_014843695.1 Archivesica marissinica
GTGACGTCAGGGGAGGTAGGTTACGAAGAATAAGTTGGTAAATAAACAAAAACGTCGAATCTGGAAGTGCTCAAAGTGCCATCTCAAAGTTTAATAATATATAATATGTATGTAAAATGTGATGTAATATGCAAATAACGACACATAATGAAAGGAATAAATAGACAAATCATGTGTGTTTGATTTTATCGTGAACGCATGCGTACACATACTATACAGTGTATACACATGGACGGAACAGTTTTTCTAATTATTCATGGAAACATGACAACATACATGGTACCCATGCCTGAACAAAAGCTTCGGGAACATGCGATCATTGCAACATGAATATTGAAGTAAGACTTTCTTTTGAAAGAACATATTTCCTAGCGTTGGTTATGTACACCGCGGTACAACGATCTTGTAAAACATCCCTTCATCTATGAATTATAAACGCCACGAATGGGCACCAAGTAACACAGACGCTTGGGCTCTGGACAAGTGGTTTCGGACTAAAAGGCAATTAATTAAGAAATTAAGAACATTTTGATAAACCATAGGCTTGACACTATACATATAAAACTGTTAGACCATACCCAAACATATTTAAAAATGCCGCCCGTCACAATCAGAGTAATTATGGGCTTGGTCTGTACCAAGTAATTCATTAAGTGCCTCGTTACCGGGCAATATTTCAAGGATCATCTTTTATCAAGCCCTGACAGAAGTCTGCATAAGCGCACATTACATTTCCGAGTCGATTTACAAACAACAGCAAACGCTTGACAATCGTCCACAGTGTAGCACCGGTATGCGCAGTCCGTTTCGTGCGCAACTTCCAAAGTTATTATATGGCTGGACGACGTCAAGTTCAGAGTGATTTTATCTAAATATGGTGGCCAAAGACGCTCGAAAACGGTTTCGTCTGGGTCTCTGTCTATAAGATGGATTCCATCTTGTGATATATTCGCATTATTCGGAATGTACACAATATCAAGCGCTGAAATGTACAAGGCAGATTAAAGATCAGTTCATTAATGTTCTAAAATAATAGTACACTATTGGAATATAGTGAGGAAGCTATCCAGCTGGCTTGTGGAAGATCGGATGTTCTATCTGTGTGCCAGTCCGTGGCTGTAATACAGAACCGGGGGACAACCAATACTCCACCAATACTATGCATAGAGTCCCCAAATTTACTATATTATTTTTAAGTCATATCTGCACATTGTTATATAAATTGTATTGTCATTAATTGTCTCATTCCACATTTTCTACTCTACTAGCCATTTCCATATCTCATAATATTCCATAACATATTATATATAGTTTCTCTACTTTTCAGCCTTTACATTACTATATAATTCCAATGTGCAGTAGTTTTAACTTATAGTCCTATCTTTTGATTGCATTTGATTTGTATATAATTATTAACTTTTGTTAAATGAGTTCTCTTGTAAAATAAAATCTTTATAATTATTAATATATGACCTAAGCTGTCGGTGTGAATTTAAACCACACACAACAAACACAATGTATATGCTTTATTTACAATTAAACAAACAAACATTCATGTACACTTATAATACCCTTATGTACTACCCACAAGGGGATTTATACTGCGTCAATTGAAACTAACTTACTGTTCCGTAATACATGCAAATGGAAGATGTCCATTGCTATCAAACTGGAATATCAAATTCGAAAGCCAATAAAGCATTACTTGAATTATGATATAGTCGATTTGAGCAATATTAACGTGATTTACGCCGTAATTCGCTCCAAATTGCTAGTCTATGTTATTATATTAATATCACCCGAGATATGTAAAAACAATCAAACATTGCATACGTTTCTTGCAGACAAAGGCAGGCATTGTGACATCACAGTCGACGAGCTCGAGAATACCATCTGTCGTCACAACCCCACATAGCTCGTTTGTTGCGTCTTGTATTTCTGAAAATAACCGAAAATGTAAATAAACAACAACAACAAAACAATACCCGATAGTATGTCTAGTATGGACACACAGTTTGTATGACTATGTGATATACTAAATTATGTCTCCTGTAATTAAAATTTAATGAATAGCTATGTACTGTTGTATATTGTTTATGCTATGTTTTATTAATTGTATATGTACATAGATGAGACAATAATAAAGATTAAAACTAAAACAGTTAGTTCTATAGGACCCATGTATAAAACCATAATTATATATAATGAACGATAATAGCAAACAATTAACTTTATAACTCGAAAATGAATAAATCAAAGAAATCTATGTTTTATGTTGATATAAGCATTGGTCTGAACATTATTTAATGTTATATACATATCAAGCGCCAAACAAGGGTATTCAAAGAAACACACTTTCTGCGAGTTACAGAAGTCTCCGTGCAGCGTGTTGCGGATGTGACGTCAGATACGTTAGTTGTGTACGTTGTTATCAAATACGTCGTAACAACATAGTCTGAGGGGTCAGATTTTGCACTTCATTTGTCGAAAATGCGAAAGTCGGACTATTGGAGAAATATATTGGTAAATATTATTTGGGTACATGTGTGATAGATAGCAGTGCAATTTCAGTTCAATGTATATGCTTCTGCGAGATAGTTATTTACACATTGTTCATGGGAAGAGGCTGAATGGTCAAGTTCTATCAATTAGGATGCAGGCCCAATCTCTTTCGATACATTTGTACAGGGTAATTTCAGTTAACTATTGTTACTTGCATGCGAGAGATGGAGGGAGAGAGATTGTCATATAAACAATGATCCTGGAAAGAGACTGAATGGTCAAGTTCTATCCAGAATGCCGGCCCAATCTCTTTCGATACATTTGTATCCCGTACAGGGCAATTACGGGATAGTCTTGAGTTGTGCAATTGATTGGCAATGCTGCACTTTACCAGTACTTACAATTAGTGCAGATAAATATACTCGAAGCCCTGTCCTAAAACTAATCCTAACCAAAACAATAACCCTAGCACTTACACTTACCCTAACAATAAGTGTGGTCCCAAAACCAGGTGATTTTCCACATCACTTGTGGTCACGTGCACTTACCTGAGTAGCCAATTGTCAGGATCATGTTTCCAGTCACATGACCCATCGTGGTCACATGATAACCAAACTACAGTTGAAAATATTCATTACACGCCCTTCATCCCTATGGACTTGGACATCTATCCAAAATACAATGACCAATAAAGACAAACAGGGGGGGGGGAAGAAAATTAGGCAGGTAACCTTTATAAAAACTAGTACTGCCCATGTTTAAGGCTGCAGTAAATATATGAAGACCTAGCTTGAATTTGGGAACTATATATGACCTATATATACAGCGAGTTACCACATGTATATATTATAATTTCCCATATAATTACATGTGTAATATATACATGTATACAAAGAGATGGCGACCCGACAGTAAAAGGTCACTAAAAGTTATATAAATTTTGGGCATTCTGAACAGATGCTCTCAAAACCTCTTCATCCACAACACCCCTCTTGGTGGCAACAAGGGAGGCAATTCACCCTGACACCCCCATGCGACATGTAGGGTGAAACAGCCGAGCAACAGCCGATTCAGGGAGTCTGCACGTAACGCTGCATCCTGATCAGCACGAAATGACCGTGAATGCACCGCGCCCGTGAAACCGAAGTAGAAGTTAGGATATGCAGTAGCCCAGGCAGCCACCACCGAGCAGTCCCCACTAAAGCAGTGTAGATGAATGGGCTGAGCACTTGCCAAGTACTCCTGACACAAGGAGAGACCTCGAGAAAATACAGAGTAATCCTTCGAGGATGCCCCCTTCAGGTGGAGTACAACCGTCTTGGCCGTGCAAATCACAGACAAAACACGGCGCAAGACAGTTTCCTGCACAGCCCTATTCCCCCGGGGCTCACTCCAATCCAACCCCACCTCCCCAAGACCTACAACCCCAGGTAATGCAAGTAGCCTCAGGAAAGACCGATGCTGCGAGTTGGATCACGCGCTGGCCTTATTGGGATGTATACCCACGTGTACGTTGTATACCCACCCACGGTACAACGTACGTCAGTCGGTAACCTATTCGGGTAAGTGTCAGGGTCACAATACACCACAACCATCCCAACCAACTCGCGTCCAGTCAACACTTTCTCCAAACACCTGTTCTGAGAGGATGATCTAATTTCAGAACGGTGATACTGGAGAAGTTCCCTGACAGTACGGTCAAGATGGAAATGACTGTCGATAGCAGCATGAACAGTGACATACTTTGAACGAGAGACCGGGGTAGCCGGGACAGGGCTTTAGACAATGTTGCAGTTGCCTTAGGTCCTTTAACCAATGCCACTGACTTTAATGGTTCTCGGAGGGGTTTGGATGTTCTGATTGGCACAGCCGCAGAGGGTATATTGTGCACAACCGCATGGTTCTACCCTAGCTGGACAGTGTTGCGATACTCATAGAAAGTCTCCTTTTTCAGGTAACTCTGATATGAACTTAGTCAACACCATATAATGGATACGACAGACCAATGAGTTCAAGGGGGACAACCGGAACTCATTTGGAATATGCCAACCATGGGAATGACACATGGCTTGCATAAGATTGGAAGCCTTTTTAGAAACCAGCATGCCAGGGGAAAGTAAGCTCCGTCTGTTGACGTACCCACAAAGCACATTCAACGAGACCGTTTTACCTAGTGAGTCGGGCTCGGTCAAACAGGTAATCCTACGGGCATGGAACTCTGGCTCCAATAATTGAACCTGAGTTACCCCCTCATGAAATATGTCCGGGACATGATCAAAGATCATGTGTTGTGTTAATTTTGTACATTTACCTATCCGAAAGGCACACAAGGGACATGTTTTCCCACCTTTGGATACACTGGTAGGGGTAACATGAGGGGAGTTACAGTAACCCTAGACTCCAAGCGCTTGGTGGGAGCTAATACTTGGATATCCATAAGGGAAGGAATGGCCTCACGGGAAGAAGGAATATTCAAATGTGAAGGGATGACGGACACAGTTACCTGCATTCCCCCAGTGGACATCAAAATCCTTCTTTTACTTGGCAAATGGTTAACCTGGTGGGGAATATCAGATATGTCGGTCGGGTCGGCTAGACCTCTTGTGTTTCACGCCAGAGAATCCAGCGGGCTTTACACTGGAGGCCTGGTGAGTTTTCGCCTTTGCTCCAGTGTTATTTGACCTGGGGGTGTTGCTATGTTTAGCACCATATTTAGGGGGGATAGCTCGCACTACCTGTTGGGGACACTTAGGGGACAGAATGGTGATAACCGACAAGTCCTTGGGTTTAGGAGACAAGTCGGACTTATTAACCGGTTCAGAAAAGTGGTTCAGCACTACCTCCTCACCAGACACCGGGAAATCCTTACTTATGCTTAAGAAGTCTTCAGTAAAGTCTTAGGGGTTTAAGTTGTCAAGCTCAAAATTCATGACATCCGAGTATGACACGGATCCTCGCGACATTGCAACTTCCATATCTTCACTCCCCAGAAGATATTACGGAAGTATGGGGGCTATTATCATTGCCGACCTGGACAGGAGTGACCTCCGTATCGACCTGATTAATAGCAGGTGGGGTTGAACTGAAAGCATCCAGTTCTTTTGAAGCTGGTGCTACAGGCTCCCCTGACAGGCCCTCAGGACCACACTGAATAAAGGTGTGAACCTTGACGGTTGGATCGACACCTACCCTAATATCCTTAACCATGGCGGGTGCAGTTTTGGGCACGCCATGGAAGACCCGTTCTTGGAAGGCGTCTGTGAAGAAGAGTTTGGAATAACCCCTCGACACATCCAACCATTCCTGATCCCCATAGAAATGGCCAGACTTGCTTGGGTCTCGACAAGTCTTTCTACCTCAGACTCAGGAATTCCATGGGCCTCCTTAATCTGCCTAAAAAGACGGGAATGGGGGACAAATTCTCTCCGAGAAGTACACCTGTTAACTTCCCCGATTAGGGCAATATAGTGGGCATTTTCAGACATGGCCTTTCAGGATGATTTGGAATTCTGGGCAGCCATTTTATTATCTGAAAATAAACCGAATAGAGACTGGATTTAATTAGGGTATTTTACAAGCCGGACACTTGTATTTCTTGATCTGGTCTCCCTCTGCCGCGGAACCCTAATACAGGCCCCATAATACCATTCCTGACAATAGTCACACTGGATCATGAATGTACACGTATATGGTCCCCTGCACAGACAATAGACCTGAACATCCTGGTTCTTCTTTTTCTGCTTGGGCAGTCCCCTCTCTAAGTCATTAGCGATTTTCAGGCATGTTATCCATTCGGGAAGGTTACGGACATTGTATCTGGACATACGGTCGTGATTGGCAACTACCAGACTGTTCCTAAAACGGATACGGTAGAGGAAGGGTGTTATTTTTTCAATTATAAGACCCGGGCCTTTCCATGGAGGAGATAAGTTTCGGCTTTTACCTTTAATGGAGGCGATATCTAGTAAAAGAACAACGTCGCCTCGTTCATAAGACTTTTCATTCACTCTAAGGTCATACTTTCGTTTCAGAATAGTTTGGGTCGTACGCAATGTATTCGGGCTGTTTCATGTGCCAATTTATATATCATGCAAAGTCTTTACTACATAATCTTAATGATTTGCATTGGTTTCTTGTGGTATAGGATACACAAGATCTGCTGGGTGATTGACCCCTCTTCCCAACATTAACTTATTTGGAGTAAAACCTGTACTGCGATATACACAAGATCGGAATGCACTAGAAATCTGAGCAAGATTTTCATCCCAATCATTTTGGCGATTACCAATGTAACAGCGCACAGTGTCCATCAAGCTACGATTGTAACGCTCCACCTGTCCATTGGCAGAGGGACGGTAAGGAGTAGTACGTGCTTTGTGAATCCCTAGGAGCTAGCACATTCCTATGCACAATGAGCTCTCAACGATTATACCTTGGTCCGTAAATATCTCCAACGGATAACCAAACCTAGAGTAAACAATTCGCTGATTGCTGCATGTGCAGTTACGTTGGCTGTTTGATAGGGTAAAGGTATGCACTCAACCCATTTGGTGAATTGATCCACCATCATGAGGATGAATTGATTTCCAGTTTATTTTTTGGGAGAGGGCCGAGGAAATCTAAATGCACTTGTTGCATAGGGGAGCCGACATGAACATTAGTCAGGGGCAATTGAGCATGCCGATTGGGCTTTTTGCTCACCCTACATACACCACCCGTAGAGACATATTTCCACACATCTTGTTTCATACCGGCCCAATAGTATTTAATTTCTTTCCGAACCCTGGTGCCCAGAAGAAGGGATGTCGTGGTGTAATTCGATTATTGGGAGTTGAGGGCTTCGGGAACTACTAGCCGTTTCTCATTCTTTTTGTTCTTGATCCACAATAGATCTTCCTTGTCCAGGACAAACCTTTCCCTATTTATCCAATCTTGTTTTGAAATTGGGTCCAACAAAGAGAGTTTAGCCTGCGTTGGATGTTCTTGTTGTCGTAAGCAATGGATGATGTCAATACGCTTTGGATCACAGGACTGACTCTGGGACATCACGTTATTGGTCTGACCACACAGAGAGGACTTGAGCGGCTTGGACTTACTAGGTTCCCCTGAATGAGTAGTGACTACACAGGCTTCAGGATACTCATCTAATATAATGTCCATATGGGTATGAAACAACTTTTCGGATTCCGCTAAACGTGAGTTTGAAGTTTCAGTGATTTGACGCACAGCAAATAAACTCGAATCCTCCAGTATGACTTCGGGGGATTCTATGGCTTCTCTAAGATCGGCATCCTCCATTATACAACGACTAACGTTCATTGAGGGACTCCTCTAGAGAACTTGTTCCAGGTTTGATGGGATTTGGTGCATTTGGGACATCCTCCACAAGGTAGAGACTCTAAGGACTGACCCAATTTATAGTTGGGACATGGGTCATCAGGATCTTGAATTCGGGACAAAGCATCAGCATTTGTATGTTGGATACCTTTGCGATGTTGTAGTTTAACATCATATTGGCTCAGTTCCTCAATCCATCTTGCTAATTGACCTTGGGTTCCTTGAAATTGAGTAATGGTACCTTTCCCGTAAGTTTATAGAGAGGTCTGGACAATTTTGCATAATCCTTAAGGAATGATCTATGATAATTGGCCAATCCTAGAAAACGTTGGACATCTCTCTTATTTCGTGGAGCGGGCCATTCTTGAACCACCCGTATGTATTCGTTTCCTACCTCCAGGCCGTTGTTACTGACTAACCGTCCCAGGAATTTCACTTTGTTGTAATAATTCACACTTTTGGGGTTTAATTTCAATTTGAACTTTCTCAGTCTTTGAAATACTCTCTCTAGATTTTCCACGCGACGGACAAAGTGTCTACCCATGACTAGAATATCGTCGAAAAAGGCTAGGACAATATTCCAATTTAGACCGTGTAGGACTAGATTCATTACACGGGCGAACGTTGCAGGGGCGTTACATAGTCCAAACGCCATCCGAACAAATTCGAAAAGTCCGTACTTTGTAATAGGCCGTTTTCTTATTGTCCTCGTTGGACACCCGGACCTGCCAATATAGGCACTATTAGCGTCGAGTTTAGAGAACCAGATGTTACCCTGAAGAGTATCAAAACATTCCTCTACACTGAGCAGCGGGAAAACATCTTTGACTGTGACATTGTTCAGAGCCCGATAATCTACACACCAGCTAATGGGGCCATCACGTTTCCTTATCAGGACGGACGCAGAACACCATTCAGACAAAGAAGGTCGAATAACTCCGGCCTTCAATATTTTTTGAAGATGGCCTTCTTCCCTTGGAACGAAGCTAGCCGGAGTACGCCTCATCTTCATCTTAATGGGCCTCGCAGTTTCAGTAGATATCGGATGTTCTATATCGGTAAAGTCACCCAGATCAAATTAGCAAGATATCTTGATACTCCATCAGCAGGCAACACAAGTATTGGGCTTCGGACTCACTTAAGTTGACCACTCCTTGTTGATGTTCATTAGAAGAGGTGGAATATGTTCAGGTTGTGATTTGATTAAATTTGAACTTTTGCATTTTTGTAATGGTAATATAATTATCACATAGGTTCATTACGCAAACTAAAGGTTTCTGACCCGATGCATGAACGGTTCGGGGTATGAGTGTGCGTAGGCCTGGAACACTTTCTAACACATAGTCTGGAATTCCAGACAAGTCTTTAAATGAATGTGGGTCACAGAATTTGGGGGAATCACGCTACGTTTTTCTACCACTACTTTTGCAACCATTTGTGACCTATTGGACGTGGCAATTCGGGATTCAAGAACCCCATTACTTATCATGATACCGGGCTCTATATCATTACCCCTTGGTATACCTATGGTCATACCATGGTTCTGCATAAATTCAAGACCCAGTAACATGCCGTCTTGAATTGGAGCCACATACACATTTTCTTGATATACCCGGTTTCCTATTGTCCGATTAACAGGACCTACAACATATCTAACCATAGCCATTTATCTGAGGTTTAGGATTCAATTGGCCATATACTTTGTCCGAGATTAAGGTGACCTGAGCTGCTGTATCTACTACAGCCAACAGGGTGTAATTATTTATCTTGACGAGGGTTGTTAGACTGGAATTAGATCTTAATCGACATATATCTACTTCAATAGGATCATCATTGGACTCTTGGTCAGTGGTATAATTATTGTAACCACACATAAGTGATTCCTCTTGTGACTTTATGGAGGATATCCCCATTTCCCGCGAGGCCCTCATTCACGTGTTCATGGGTCGGGTGTAGGCCTCTAATTCCGACCCGGAGTAGTTAATAGACCCGAGCGTCGGACAATCCTGTCTATAGTGACCTTTCTCTCCACATTCGTAGCATTTTCCACTTGTCTCTGACCTAGGGTACCTCGAATTGATCATTGGGTTACAGACCGGTTTAGGACGGTAGTCAATTTGGTAAGGTTGTCCACTATCCAACCTGCCTTCGAAACTCTTAAACTGCTCTGTCGTTCTAACGATCCAGACTTGTCCAAACCTAATGGGTAATATTTTTGGGGCTGGCTTTTAGGCACCGATGTCGATTTTGGGGCTAACCGGGGAGATGTATGGGAGGATCCATGATTGGCCTGCTTAGCTGGATTACCTTGAACAGTTTGTACAGCAGGTTCCCAATTTGATTCCTCCTCAAAATCATATTCCACTCTCTGGCCTCAATTTTATGGTCGAATCGAACTGCTTTTTTAGAGCCAAAGATAACCGCATTATTATGCTCGTACCATTGTATTTCATCAATCGCATCTTCGATCGTTCTGGGCTTAGATAAGGCAGCGTGTTGGCCTGATTTCTTGTTGAGACATCCTTGGCTATACACGGTAATATCAGGTACATCTTCATATGCTCTCATAGCCAGATCCACAATAATTTCGCCCCATTCTGCAAGACTATCATTTGGTTGTTGCGTTAAACAGCGGCTATAAAACAAACTGGCAGCACCTTCAAGAACCCAACACAAACGTTGCTTCTTAACCCGAGCTGACCAGTCCATCTCGTCAGCGAAGCATGTGAATTTTACATACAAAAGCCTCTCGGCTATCTGAACCATAATATTTAATAGTTCGCGGCAAGGGCATTTCCTTTCGGCCCACTTCCTCGCACCCCTCTGCATAAAAAGGCCCACTTCCGATGGATACTGGGCTAACTGCAGCCTAGGGGCTTCATAGTCATTTATGCCATGTACCAGACGGGTTTGTAGACGACGCATTTGATTTCCAGCTGTGGGTAAATTTGGTCTCGCAGAATGCATGTGTGGGAACCCACATTCTGGGTATATGTCACTTTCAACACGGTTTTGTTCGGGCGAATTGTTAATTTCGGATGGGTACTCATATACCAATTTAGGGGAATTCAGCGTCTGTGCAGGCGTCTGATATGGAATAGGATTATCCCGATTTGAAGACGTGAATTGCATTATTGGCCTTGACATGTTATTTTGTGATCTCAATGTGGGGTTGGTAACCTGGTTTAACTGGCTCGGTTTTATACCTCCAGGTTGAGAATAACATAATTAGGAATGAGGTTCCGTTGGCTGAGTTACAGTCGCATTCCTTCTATCAATGAGGGCTTCAAGTTTTCTTTGTCGTACGGGGGCATCCAGTTCTTGTTCTAAATAGGGCTTTTAGGAGTAGACATGTACACATGTACACATGTAGATGTTTGGGGTACCCATTTAGATTTGCCGACCGCCACTGGCCTTGAACATTGAGGAGGGTTTGACATGAGGTTTCATATATTGTTACATAGGGTGGCGGAATCCTAACACCACATGCCAGAGGAACTGAAACCGCGCCAAAATCATTACATGCTTGGTCTGGACTAGGACGAATGGACGCTAATAATTCCATGGTGATGGGATATTGGGTCCGTAGCTGTATGATCTTAAGCGCGGTCTACTCCTCGACACCTGGGATTCTCATCAACTCGCTCACTGAAGCCGAGTGAATGGGATTGGCTGCTGTAGTTTTTTCAATTGCTTCCGCTACAATTTAGACCTTGAAACGATTAGAGATCGGGAAGCTGAATTTCTATCAGGCTATGTTTATCCTTGACAATGTTCCCTTCCAATATTGTAGGCCAATAGTCAGGCTGCATGTCACTTGCGATCTATTTACCAGTATGTTACAACATTCCTTTCCCCCCAAAAGAATAGTATGCTACGGGGAATAGTATGCTACGGGGAATAGTATGCGTATGCTACGGGGAATATTATGCTACGATGAATAGTATGCTACGGGGAATAGTATGCTACGGGGAATAGTATGCTACGATGAATAGTATGCTACGAGGATGCTACGGGGAATAGTATGCTACGGGGAATTCAAGAAGTTTCATGAAAGCATAATGAATAATTAACTTATAAAGTTACTGAGATGGTCACAAACAAACTTGGGGCATCACCCTATGAACATTGTGAAACATTTTAAACTATGTTGGGTCTAGGTTATTTCAGCAATATAATATGGCGACCATTCGGAATTGGATACCGCCTAGTGCTACTGTTTATGTAGTCACGTTAGTTATGGGCTGTGATGGTATGTGGATAATGACCGAGGTAAACGTGTAGAAATATTCGGGAGTAAATTCATATTAATTTATAATGTAAAACTGAAACTGAGTTGGATTAAATCATAAATGTGTGTGTAAAAAAGTGCACTCGAAATGTGTGTGCATAATTAACGTAATGGTCGTTGTTAATACTGGATATATTTGACGTTCTATAAAGACAAAGGCATATCTCACTTTCCTCGTGCTTTACCTGTGGAGCTGTGTAATTGCATGTACACAGTGTATCGACTTTTAGGCTAGAGCAAATTTGTGTTCAGTGAAAAGTGTTATTTGGATATTTAAATAGTGGAGCAAGTGGACTAGTATTTATACGTTCTAGTAAGAAGCACTAATCAGTTATTTACAAACAATAATCTCGGCGTAAACACAGTTATTCAGTATACAACACACTTTATACCGTAGTGTCACTACTTGTATGCAAAATGGACACGGTTGTATCTACACCTGTTACCGGTAAACGTGAACTATCAGTCGGCACACCGAGCCCTAAATCAGGTTATGCCCATCCGCACAAGAAGGTCAAGGTTCCAGGATCAGATGAGGAAACGGATCCATTCGCAACATCGGTTTGTAGTGAGAGGGATACGAGTAACACTTCTTTAATCCCAGTGCGTAAGTCCGACATGGACCAAATTGTCAAAACTGTCTTGTCAACTCTAAACATGGAATTAAAATCAACTATTTGTGAATGTGTCAACACTAGCGTTAAGTCCATGGCTCAGTCTGTTGCTGACGTCATATCAACATCGTTCACGGACAATGGGCATCGCTGGAAGCGGAGAATCGTCGATTATCAGCAGAAGTAGCTTCGCTTTCAACAAAGGTACACTCTCTGGAGCAGCAACAACGGAACAGCGACGTAAAGATTGACATTGCTGAACAATATTCGAGACGTAACTGTCTCAGAATTGCAGGGTACTCCGAGAAACCCAACGAGTCAACAGATGATATTATTCTAACAATTGCCAAGACATGTAAGGTAGATATCTCACTCCATGATATAGACCGTTCTCACAGGTTACGACCACGCAAGCCACACACTATGGACAACACCAGAGCTACTATTCGATCCAGCGATATAATAGTTAAATTCACATCATACAGAGCCCACAATATTCTATTCAAAGCTAAGTCAGCATTGAAAGGCAGTCTGAATGGCGCTTACATTAACGAGGATCTCATTAAATACCGTGCTTATTTACTGAGCTAAGGTCGCTGACTTGTATACCACTGTAACCTATCATCACTGATGGTCACGGGTTCGAGCCCCGCTCAGGCCGTGTCTCATGTATATGAAAAAGTTGGCAGTTTCTTACGGAGGTTGGTGCACCCAAGTACTGGTTAACCGTTGGAGCCTGCCCAGGAAAGGTGTTGTTAAGTAAACTGCCCGCCGGCGATATAGCCCAAAATGGTGCTGATGCAGGCGTAAAACCCGAAATATAACATAACATATTTACTGAGCACTGCACGTCAACTTGTCCGAGACAGACAGCTAGAAAGTGCTTGGTCGTTTGATGGACGCATTTTCGCCACTGATCTCAGAAGCCAGCGACACCTGATCTCCTCAAGATCTGACCTTGATCAATTCAGGGCATAAGACTCCAATCACTGACTCTTATCACAGCATTTAGTATAACCTTGAGTTTTGCATTTGTTTTGTTAGGTTCATAACAGCGTGTTGTGATACCACGTTGATCCGACCACTGGAGCCTGAGGTGTTTTTCCACGAGTCGCGGGGACCTTGTTAGTCTGTCGTGGGACTCCCCCTCTACAACTTCTTTAAAGAGAGGCGGTGGGAGTCCTATGATAGGGGACGGGTCTTTATGTGGCTTATGGATGGAATTTCAAGTTCCTGTGAGCCGACATAAACTAAGCATTGTGTATAATTTTGGAATCATCACATATCCACTATTACCAGAGACTATCTAACATTACAAGACCAGAGACTATCTAACATTACAAGACCAGAGACTATCTAACATTACAAGACCAGAGACTATCTAACATTACAAGACCAGAGACTATCTAACATTACAAGACCAGAGACTATCTAACATTACAAGACCAGAGACTATCTAACATTACAAGACCAGAGACTATCTAACATTACAAGACCAGAGACTATCTAACATTACAAGACCAGAGACTATCTAACATTACAAGACCAGAGACTATCTAACATTACAAGACCAGAGACTATCTAACATTACAAGACCAGAGACTATCTAACATTACAAGACCAGAGACTATCTAACATTACAAGACCAGAGACTATCTAACATTACAAGACCAGAGACTATCTAACATTACAAGACCAGAGACTATCTAACATTACAAGACCAGAGACTATCTAACTAAACTTTTAGTGCCACGTTTACATATAGGATACATATACTACCATCATTACAAGACCAGAGACTATCTAACTAAACTTGTAGTGCCAAGTTTACATATACTACCATCATTACAAGACCAGAGACTATCTAACTAAACTTTTAGTGCCAAGTTTACATATAAGCTGAAAACGACCCAATATGTAAACTATTGGACTGTATGAGGCGCGTAGCGCTGAAGATAGTGCCACTATTTTGCGTATTGGATCGGTATGAGGCTTACATCTTACTTTAAACATACATTATACACATATAAAATTGATAATTTCGTACATTTATGTATCGGATTTAAAATAATACTCTTGCCTATTGAAAGCAGTAGTATAACGTACTACTAACGTATGATGTAAGTGTCGGTGACACCGACAGTGTTTTAAATTAAATTCTATGATGGTTATTTTGTTTTGTGATAATGCTAGGGTGTTGTTTTGACCTTTTAATGCTATAATGAATGTAACCATTGTGAACATTTTGAAATCATCACACATCCACTATTGTCATATATGTACCATCATCAATACAAGACCAGAGACTAGCTAACTATACTTATAGTGCCAAGCACCACTTGCAGTGGTTCAATTAAATTGTATGATGGTTATTTTGTTTTGTGATCATGCTGGTGTGTCGTTTTGACCTGTTAATACTATATTATGCAATACTGGGTGGTTCATATAGTCTGTATGCACTGTGGCCCAACGATAACGTGTTATTTACAAACAGTACTATAAATAGGTTTTGAACAAGCCGAATCATTACGCAAGGTGAAATAAATAATCTTGTGTGCCAAGTCATGCATACATAAAGGATACAATACTGCTTCTTTACCCGTTACAATAAAATTGGTCCGTGCTATCTCTTTCGCGGGAATCACGTTATCGTTGGGTAATAGTGTATGTTTGTAAATGGACCTATTGTTATACCATATTGATCCGACCACGGGAGCTTGCGATTTGTCTTGAGGGCACTGTGCCTCTGTCCTTCCCCCTATATATATATATATATATATATATATATATATATATATTTACGTGTATTGTGTATATATGTATATATATGTACATGTGTGTGTGTGTGTGTATATGTAGCTGTGCATTGTGTATGTATAAATATATATGCATATTTTATGTATATATATATGGAGGCGGGAGGGAGTTGTCCGAGGTTGGAGGTGTGGGGCTTTTTAAGGCTTATGGATATACATTGAAGTTCCTGTGACCCGACAAGATAGAAGCATTGCGCAATAAATAAAGTATTATTAATATTATTGTACTGTACTGTACGTCGAACTAAATTCAGGCCCATTAAATAAATATTGCACCCACGGGGACATAAGTATGCTACATCTGAATATTAGCAGTATAAGAAATAAACTTCATTATATTTCAGACAACCTTTGTGACCATGATATAATATGTTTTACAGAAACGCACTTAGATAGTCAGGTGGCCGATAGTGAGCTCTCCCTAGATAACTTTAACGGCTGCTTATATCGTAAAGATGTATCTGCTCATAGCAGTGGAATAATTATCTATGTCGCCGACATTTTACATTCTAAACGACGTATTGACCTTGAAACACCAACGATCCATTCTATTTGGCTAGAAATTTGTTTAAAATCAACATCATTCTTATTATGCTCTATATACAGACCACCGAACACTCCAGTTGCAGAATAGAATACACTTAATATAAATATTGAGAAAGCTATGAATATCAACACTAATATTATAATAGTTGGCGATTTAAATCAGGACCTTTTAAACAATAATGTTAATAACTTAAAACATATACTAGTAATAAACAATTTATTAAATGTAATTAAAGAGCCTACGAGGGTAACAAACATATCATCTACATTAAGTGATCCTGTTATATTATCAGACTGTATTCAGTTTTATAATTCTGGAACAATGTATGTCATTGACACAATTAGTGACCATAAATGCACATATGTTTATATCAAATCTCTAGAAAATCGCCGGACTTGTTCTAAAAGAAAAGTATGGTATTACAAAAGAGCAAATTTCGATAGACTGAATGAACTCATTTATTCTGAAAATTGGGAATTTATTGACAATCTATCGATAGATAATGCCTGCGAAAAATTTACTAAAACTATATTAACTTTAATGGCAGAATGTATTCCCTCTATAGATATAATAATAAGACCTAATGATAAACCATGATATGACTCTGAAATCAGACGGTTTTCTAGACTTAGAGACAAACAAAAATCGTTAGCGAAAAAATCAACTAATACCAACAACTGGTCTAAATATAAAAAAATAAGAAATCATGTTAACAATCTTAAGAAATTTGCCAAACAACGTTTCTTTTTAAATATTGAAGAAAGTATATTCGAACAAAGTTCATCTAACCGAGAAAGTTATTGGAAATCGTTAAAAGGTTTACTAGGAAACTATAAGACATCTGACTCAATTCCTGTTTTAAAAACTACACTTGCAGATGGTTCTGAACAACTGCATTGTACAGATGAGGATAAGGCTAATTGTCTTAATGATTACTTTACGTCAGTTTCTAATATAAATGATTCGTCTACTAATCTACCATTAATAAACATGAAAACAAATAAATCATTAAATGATATTATCATACAAGAATCTGACATAGAAGATATAATAGGTATTCTTGACGTTAATAAAGCCGTAGGTCCTGACCTCATTAGTCAAAGAATCTTAAAGCATGTTCAATTTTCTTTCTCAAAACCTTTATGTTTATTATTTAATAAATCGCTGCGCGATAGGCTGTTCCAATCCAAATGGAAGCTTGCTTCAGTGTTACCCCTGTTTAAAAAATGGCAAAATAATATTGCCAGTAACTATCGTCCGATTTCTCTTCTGAGTTGTGTAGATAAATTAATGGAACGGTGTGTGTATAAATATATTTATAATTTTTGAGTGCCAAACGACCTAATTTATAAACAACAATCTGGGTTCTTGACAGGTCACTCAACTGTATATCAATTAATTGATATTTATCATCAGATTGCACAGTCCTTTGATTCAAGGTTACATACATGTGTAATCTTCTGCGATATATCTAAGGCATTTGACCGAGTATGGCACAAAGGATTATTTTTTAAATTAAAGCAATGCGGCATTGGTGGTCAGGTTTACAAATGGACAACTGATTATCTCTCGTCCAGGGAACAGCGGGTCATTATGGGCACATCGCTTTCACGGTCTAATACTATATATGCAGGGGTACCCCAGGGATCCGTTCTCGGTCCCCTCTTATTTTTAATTTATGTTAATGACATAGCTGATCAACTACTAAGTATAACCCGATTATTTGCATCGTTAGCCTGTACAACTTCCGATATTGCAGATCATGAGGGGATACTTAACCACGATCTCAGTGTTTTAACAAAGTGGTCTAAACAGTGGCTTGTAATATTCAATCCCAGCATAACTGAAGTATTGTATATTGGAAACGGAAATGAACACCAAGTGAACTTATTTTTTGATACCATTAGCTTGTCTACAAATGAAAGCCACAAACATCTGGTGGTAACGCTTAGCAATGATTGCAAATGGCACAGTCATATTAATAATATTACTTTATCTGCGGCCAAACTACTTGGTGTCATGCGATAATTGAAATTTTCCATTAAACGCAAGTCTCTTAATTAAATTTAAATTTCATTCCTAAGACCAATCCTTGAGTATGCGTCAACTGTTTTTGATAAGTGTACATTATATGATAAAGAGAACCTTGAAAAAATACAGCATGAAGCAGCTAGACTAGTGACTTGAACTACTAGGTCAGTTAGCTTGAACAACCTCTACCACGAACTTGGTTGGCTATCTCTTTCCGACATACGGGCATATCAAAAATTAATTTTGACTTACAAAATTAAGCATAATTTAGTACCTGACTACCTAAGTGCACTATTTCCTAGAACGGTTAACTAAACGTCTCAATACAATCTGAGAAACAGTAATGATTTTGCAATATTGCCAAGGCGCACTTTGTTGTTTGCTAATTCCTTTGTTCCGTCCGCTATTGGTGCATGGAATGCATTACCGCTTGCTGTCCGAGATCATCAAACACTTGCTTCGTTCAAACAAGAACTCTTAAGTACAATGTTTGTTTCAACTACAGTTCCGTCATAGTATGGGTATGGTAAGAGGTACTTATCAGTTATGCACACGCGTTTAAGGAACACTTGTAGTGACCTTAAACGCGACTTATTTCTTAATCATGTTTCGGATCACGACCTTTGTAATCACTGTAATGAGCATGAAGATGCAGCACATTACTTCTTTAATTGCATTAATTATACTGCGCAAAGGTCTCAATTATTCGTAGCAACCCGTCGCTTTCATCCCTTGAACTGCCAGTTCTTACTTCATGGTAATGTTGAACTCTCATATGAAGAAAATATTGCTGTCTTTCAAGCTGTTCAAGTGTTTATAAGAGATACTAAACGTTTTGATCGAATCAATTAGCCTCCCTCTGTTGATCCAGGAGCTAGGTGACACTACACACTACAAGTATTTCACTCTCGTCTCCCATCAGTCATTCTCCAACACTTATCTAATCATATAATCACTCCTGTTTCTTATATTATAGTCACTTCTTAGTCTCTGACTATTACATTGTAACTACATGTATTGCAATCGATGTTTACTATGTATTATCTGTCATGTACTCGTATAATATACATGTATCTACTCTGCCATATGTCATGTACTCGTATAAAATACATGTATCTACTCTGCCATATGCCATGTACACGTATAATATACATGTATCTACTCTGCCATATGCCATGTACTCGTATAATATACATGTATCTACTCTGCCATATGCCATGTACACGTGTAATATACATGTATCTGCTCTGCCATATGCCATGTACACGTGTAACAGACATGTATCTGCTCTGCCATATGCCATGTACTCGTATAATATACATGTATCTACTCTGTCATATGCCATGTACTCGTATAATATACATGTATCTACTCTGCCATATGTAAATGTTGTAAAATCAATGCACCAATTGGGAAGGGTCGAATCTAATGTTTTGAGAACTTGTGACCCGACCCACTTGCCATTATTTATGCTGTAGTTTGCTATGATGTATTATATTGTATATGCACTTTAATATTGGCAATACAATATGTTTAAACTAAACAAAAACATGCGATGTCACACTTCATAATTTATACTGTTACTTTATATGCATGTAATGTTTAAAGCGACACTACATCAGTGAAAACGCACATTTCTACAGAATGTAATTTCCTATTATATGGTGTAATTTGTTTCCAATTATTTGCCTTAAAAGTAGGGCATTTCAACTAAGAACTAAGTCGTATACGCGGCTTGTTGACATAACTAAATAATATAAATAGTGTCGTAATACAAAGCGTGTATCTTGAAGTTATGGTACATATTTACTTCTATATCCCACATTTGTGCATATGCATAATTATTTATTTGTAGACTAATCTTAGTTAAATTATCTCTAAACGACAGTACCACGCTTTTAGTATTGACTCCAATGACAAACAAGCGCCAATGCAGGAGCATGGATGAAAGCTTTATATGAAATCCTATTTTTATTTTTGAGAGTTTGTAGATCACAAGAACACAATGTTTTCGGAAGAATTTGTATTTAGCAACGTATTGATGCGTGAACAAAAATGCATTTTGTTTTCATTTTGCAATGTAATGTCGCTTTAACAATGTTCTCATGCTTACATGTCTGGAGTGAAGTAACAATTGTATCATATTGTTACTTCTTTTCATTTATGGGTCTCTGTCTGTATCATTGCACTATCCCCCAAATATCTAAAATGACTAATCTCTTCAAGAAGCGTAGCTCATATGGGCAACCTGTAGCGACGATAAATAAACGTAAAACACACACACACTATTGTTATCATTGCTTATCATGTGAAACATATTCATAACATACCCTTCATCTCGACCATGTCTTTAATCCTATTATCACTGTGTTAATTATCTTTAAATTTGAAATGTTTGATAAATTAAACGAAACATGAATATTGATTGAATTAACTGAACATGAGTTGAAGTTGGTTCAATCGATGTTTGATGTTCTGTTGTGCATGTACCTAATATTCACAGAAACGAAAATGTTACTGTTTCCAGTTAACCCTTTCAACACCACAGACCTCTAAATAGGCTTATAAAAAGTGTAGATCCAGATGAGCCGGCTCGTGACGAGCCGTCTCATCAGGATCTGCACTTTTTGCCAGTGATATGACTATTGTTAGACATAATTACCCATTTTGATAAATGAACTTGTCTAAATGTGATTTTCTGATTCATATATTGGTTTATGAATATCATGGACCAGTCCATGTGAGTTACTTGGTGTTGAATGGGTTAAGGGTGAAATAGTGCTATTGGATTTTAGTTTACTGTGTCTGATGTGCAAAACACGTATTCATTTCAGTTAGATTTAGTTCATGCATATTTATTTTAGCTCGATTGCGAAATAAGTTCTTACAACTTATTTTAATAGCTCTCGAGACATCGTTCCTGTTGGAATTCGTCGCCACGAGGGAGAGAGAAGAGTCAATGTGAGTTTAAGTCCCTTGACTAAGAGTACAGTCGTAACAGATATAGCTGGGCTCGAACTCCGGGCCTTCCACACCTAAAGCTTTATCTTGTTGTGTCTGATGTTCAAAAACGCATTCATTTCAGATTTAGTTTATTCATGTTTATTTTAGCTCAATTACGAAGCAAGTTATTGTAATCGCTCTCGAGACCTCATTCTTGGTGGAATTCATGAAAATGTGGATTGTGGGTGCTTTGTCTAAGGGCATAGTCATAACAGCTATTGTTGGGCGCGAACTCTGATTCTTCCACACAAAAAGCGACATCCACTGGTATAATTGAGTACGGTATTAGTCTTATGACAAGACAGCTACTATTTAATCTGTTATCAGCTATTATTGACAGCTACGTTTAATCTGTTGTTTCAGCTAATATTGACAGCTATATTTAATCTGTTGTTTCAGCTATTATTGACAGCTATATTTAATCTGTTGTTTCAGCTATTATTGACAGCTATGTTTAATCTGTTGTTTCAGCTATTATTGACAGCTATATTTAATCTGTTGTTTCAGCTATTATTGACAGCTATATTTAATCTGTTGTTTCAGCTATTATTGACAGCTATATTTAATCTGTTGTTTCAGCTATTATTGACAGCTATATTTAATCTGTTGTTTTCAGCTATTATTGACAGCTACGTTTAATCTGTTGTTTCAGCTATTATTGACAGCTATGTTTAATCTGTTGTTTCAGTTTATTATTGACAGCTATGTTTAATCTGTTGTTTCAGCTTATTATTGACAGCTATGTTTAATCTGTTGTTTTCAGCTATTATTGACAGCTATATTTAATCTGTTGTTTTCAGCTATTATTGACAGCTAAGTTTAATCTGTTGTTTTCAGCTAATATTGACAGCTATATTTAATCTGTTGTTTTCAGCTATTATTGACAGCTATGTTTAATCTGTTGTTTCAGCTTATTATTGACAGCTATGTTTAATCTGTTGTTTCAGCTTATTATTGACAGCTATGTTTAATCTGTTGTTTTCAGCTATTATTGACAGCTATATTTAATCTGTTGTTTTCAGCTATTATTGACAGCTATGTTTAATCTGTTGTTTTCAGCTTATTAATGACAGCTACGTTTAATCTGTTGTTTTCAGCTTATTATTGACAGCTATGTTTAATCTGTTGTTTTCAGCTAATATTGACAGCTATGTTTAATCTGTTGTTTTCAGGTATTATTGACAGCTATGTTTAATCTGTTGTTTTCAGTTACAATTGAGAGCGGCAGTAGTGTGACGCCTGGGGTGTATGAATTAGAGATCACTGTTACAGACATATGTTTGGAATCGGTCTCAGCTACAGTCACAATCACCGTCGAAAACGTGGTAAGATATGACACACATTTACCACATAACTCTGCCTGTATTCAGTTTATTACAGCAATGATATCTTTTCTTCAGATGAATTTAGTTTATACAAATTTATTTTAGCTCGATTGCCAAACAAGTTCTTTCAACTTATATTAGGAAGTCGTGATAGCTCAGTGGATGCGCGTTCGCTTTAGGTGCGAAAGGTCTGGTGTTCGAACTCCGCTGGAGCCGTTACGATTGTGCCCTTAGGCAAGGCATTTAAATCCCACGTTGCCTCTTCTCTCTCCCTCGTAGCGATGGATTCCATCAGGAATGAGGTCTCGAGAGTGATTAATATAAGTTATAAGAACTTGTTTCGCAATCGAGCTAAAATAAATTTGTATAAACTAACTTATATTAATCACTCTCGATACCTCATTCCTGATTGAATCACTCGCCACGAGGGAGAGGGAAGAGGCAACGTGGAATTTAAATGCATTGCCTAATGGCACAATCGTAACGGCTCCAACGGCTTCAGATGAATGTTGTCCGATTAGGGCTCGCTTCTCACCAATGCAACAAGGGTTCGATCCTCGAATCGGGTAGTATGTGAGATGGTACGGTGGTCGCCAGATCGGACAGGTGGGCTTTCTCCGGGTACTCCGGTTTCCCCCCACCCTAAAGACAACATTTACGCTTTCATCAACGCCACCGAGAGTGATTTTTATAAGTTGTTAATACTTGCTTCGCAATCATTGTAAAATAAATTTTAAACTTAACACTTAAACATTTATATTGGAATGCTCTATAAATAACACTGTGGCCCTATCACTATAAATAAAGAATAACGAAAAGCATCTACGCCTAACAGACTGATCTGTAGTCCAGTGGTAACACACTGGACTGGTAATCCAGGGATCGCAGGTTCGATCCCCCGTCTGATCCTAATCAAATTAACAGCCTTTCAGATGGGACGTTAAACCGAGGTCTCGTGTCGGTGCTTTACACCGTTCACGTAAAAGAACCAGAGGAGATTCTGGAATGGGTCTCTGTCTGTATCATGCACCATCTTCCAAAATCTAAAATAACTAATCTCTTCAGGAGGCGTCGCTCATATGGGCAGCCGGTAGCGACGATAAATAAACGTAAAATACACACGCATCTACGCCAGTCTTTGTTGTGAAAGTGAGCCCTGTGACATATGCTCAGTCTCACTTCAATGCGATGAATGACGAACTAAGACCTCAAAACCGTAACAACCAATGCAACAATTAGGAGTCCTACTTCCGGTCAGTAATGGCGTAGTCCTGTGTTTACATCAGCAGGTTTAGTTTGTGATTTCTACGAAGTAATACTGAAGCGAAAGTGGTAAAACTTATGTGATGATTACTCGGAACACTTGTTTATTGGAAACTGGATAAAAGAGGTGATGAAATTGACATCTGCATTGTTTTAATCCATACGAACCAGTATACTTACCTGTGTCACCCTCAAGTTATTTATCGTTGTAAACATTGTACTCCATTCATGTACACGGTAGTACGCCCACCACACACGCTACAGTGATTCAGAAGTATACTGCGCTACATATATAGCGTACCACATAATGAGCGATACTCCTGTTACACCAGCAGCAGGATCGGTAAAAAAACGTGGAGCATCATCTCCGTTGGACCAACTTGAGTTAAAGAAAACCAGAACATTAACATCATCTGAAGATCCCGGTTGCTCAATAAATATGTCTGAAAATGAGTCGCACGTAGCTGATCAGACAAGTCCAACGATCCGTATCGGTGATGAACAAATGATTGAAATAGCCCAACTACTCAAAGGAACATTCCAATCCCAACTTGAAGACATGATTTCAAAAATAGTAAGTGGTGTGGTCGGCGGCTTGCAAGAACAAATTATCGACCTCCAAAAAGAGAATACTTTTCTCAAAGACAAGGTGTCCAACCTAGAAAAACGGGTAGACATTCTAGAAACCATGGAAGACAATGCAAACCAGTATAGCCGCCGCAACTGTCTCCCCGTTTCCGGCCTTGTGGAGTCCGAGGGTGAAAACACGGATGATGTTATTTTAAAACTTGTGAATGACATGAAGGTAAACATCAAGCTTGACGAGATTGACCGCACACACCGACTCGGGAAAAAACCCGTATCGTTGCACAATGCATCCGCTCGACCAAGGGATATAATAATTAAGTTCTCTACATATCGCTGTCGACAAAAAATGTACAAAAGGCGCACATCCCTTCGAGATATTGGGAAATATAAACATACATATATCAACGAAGTGTTGACCAAGAAACGTGGTGAATTATTCTACAACGCTCGGCTCCTCGTCAGGAGTAAAGCTGTTAAGAACGCGTGGACCTCCGACGGATTCATCTTCATTGAAAAACATAACGAATACATCCACCGTTTTGAAACATTAAGTCAATGTGTGAAGTTCAAGTCCACACTGTAACTTTTCCCGCTGAGTATAACATTATACCGCACTGTCCAGTGACCTGTATCGACCGATTGAATGTAATTGTAATCCTACCACTCTGTCTCAACAATGACCATACCATATATGGATACTGGATTAGATGATTTACCTGCCAGACCGTCTCCTTTGGTGAACATGGTATACAATGTACCATATCGCAATACTGCTTGTAACATTTATTGAAAATATCTAAATTTAATTACGTTAACCTGTATTAATAGTGTGCCACATTATTTAAAATTTCAATACTGGTATGGTTGCGTTAGTCTATGTTAACTCATCACGACACGTGATTTGAAAAGTGCATACTGGTATAATTACGTTAACCGATACTATTATGACATGTGATTTAAAATGTTCATACTTGTATTGGTGCGTTAACCTGTATTATTATGACATGTGATTTAAAATGTTCATACAATGTACTTGTATGGTTACGTTAACCTGTATTATTGTGACATGTGATTTATAATGTACATGCTGGTGTGGTTACGTTAACCTGTATTATTATGACATGTGATTTAATGTGTATAGACTGGTATGGTTACGTAAACCTGCATTATTATGACACGCGATTTATAATGTACATGCTGGTGTGGCTACGTTAACCTAATATTATTGTGACATGTGATTTAATGTGTTCATAGTGGTATGGTTATGTTGGCCTATATTATTATTATGACATGTGATTTAATGTGTTCATACTAGTATGGTTACGTTAACCTGTAGTATTGTGGCAAGTGATTTAATGTGTTCATACTGGTATGGTTGCGTTGACCTATATTATTATGACATGTGATTTAATGTGTTCATACTGGTATGGTTGCGTTGACCTATATTATTATGACATATGATTTAATGTGTTCATACTAGTATGGTTACGTTAACCTGTAGTATTGTGGCAAGTGATTTAATGTGTTCATACTGGTATGGCTGCGTTGACCTATATTATTATGACATATGATTTAATGTGTTCATACTAGTATGGTTACGTTAACCTGTAGTATTGTGGCAAGTGATTTAATGTGTTCATACTGGTATGGTTGCGTTGACCTATATTATTATGACATTTGATTTAATGTGTTCATACTGGTATGGTTGCATTAACCTATGTTATTGTGACATGTGATTTAATGTGTTCATACTGGTATGGTTGCGTTGGCCTATATTATTATGACATGTGATTTAAAGTGTTCATACTGGTATGGTTGCCTTGGCCTGTATTACTATGACACGTGTCTTGAAATGCACATTATGGTATGGATACGTTAGGGTGTATTATTATGGCATTTGGT
>CM026397.1:69234521-69305847 GCA_014843695.1 Archivesica marissinica
ACAAGCAGATATCATATTAGAGGGGTTCATTAGGCAAAGCATTACGTCGTGACTTACTGGACTAGCAAATATAATATGCATTGGTGTTCATGAGGCATAGCATTACGTCGTTACTTACTGAACAAGCATATATCATATTAGTGGGGTTCATTAGGCATAGCATTACGTCGTTACTTACTGAACTAGCATATATCATATGTATTGGTGTTCATTAGACATAGCATTACGTCGTTACTTACTGAACTAGCAGATATCATATTTATTGGTGTTCATTAGGCATAGCTTTACGTCGTTAGGTACTGAACTAGCATATATCGTATGTATTGGGTTTCATTAGGCATAGCATTGCGTCGTTGCTTACTGAACTAGCATATATATTATGTATTGGTGTTCATTAGGTATAGCATTACGTCGTGACTTACTGAACTAGCATATATCATATGTATTGGTGTTCATTAGGCATAGCATTACGTCGTTAGGTACTGAACTAGCATATACCATATGCATTGGTGTTCATTAGGCAAAGCATTACCTCGTGACTTACTGAACAAGCAAATATAATATGCATTGGTGTTCATGAGGCATAGCATTACGTCGTTACTTACTGAACTAGCATATATCATATGTATTGGTGTTCATTAGGCATAGCTTTACGTCGTTACTAACTGAACTAGCATATATCGTATGTATTGGGGTTCATTAGGCATAGCATTACGTTGTTACTTACTGAACCAGCATATATCATATGTATTGGTGTTCATTAGGCATAGCATTACGTCGTTACTTACTGAACTAGCAGATATCATAGTTATTGGTGTTCATTAGGCATAGCATTACGTCGTTACATACTGAACAAGCAGATATCATATTAGAGGGGTTCATTAGGCATAGCATTACGTCGTTACTTACTAAACTAGCATATATCATATGTATTGGTGTTCATTAGGCATAGCATTACGTCGTTAGGTACTGAACTAGCATATACCATATGTATTGGTGTTCATTAGGCAAAGCATTACGTCGTGACTTACTGAACTAGCAAATATAATATGCATTGGTGTTCATTAGGCAAAGCATTACGTCGTGACTTACTGAACTAGCAAATATAATATGCATTGGTGTTCATGAGGCATAGCATTACGTCGTTACTTACTGAACTAGCATATATCATATGTATTGGTGTTCATTAGGCATAGCATTACGTCGTTACTTACTGAACAAGCAGATATCATATTAGTGGGGTTCATTAGGCATAGCATTACGTCATTACTTACTGAACTAGCATATATCATATGTATTGGTGGTCATTAGACATAGCATTACGTCGTTACTTACTGAACAAGCAGATATCATATTTATTGGTGTTCATTAGGCATAGCATTACGTCGTTGGGTACTGAACTAGCATATATCGTATGTATTGGGTTTCATTAGGCATAGCATTACGTCGTTAGGTACTGATCTAGCATAGACCATATGTATTGGTGTTCATTAGGCAAAGCATTACGTCGTGACTTACTGAACTAGCAAATATAATATGCATTGGTGTTCATGAGGCATAGCATTACGTCGTTAGGTACTGAACTAGCATATACCATATGCATTGGTGTTCATTAGGCAAAGCATTACGTCGTGACTTACTGAACTAGCAAATATAATATGCATTGGTGTTCATGAGGCATAGCATTACGTCGTTACTTACTGAACTAGCATATATCATATGTATTGGTGTTCATTAGGCATAGCATTACGTCGTTACTTACTGAACTAGCATATATCATATGTATTGGGGTTCATTAGGCATAGCATTACGTCGTTACTTACTGAACTAGCATATATCATATGTATTGGTGTTCATTAGGCATAGCATTACGTCGTTACTTACTGAACTAGCATATATCATATGTATTGGTGTTCATTAGGCATAGCATTACGTCGTTACTTACTGAACTAGCAGATATCATAGTTATTGGGGTTCATTAGGCATAGCATTACGTCGTTACTTACTGAACTAGCATATATCATATGTATTGGTGTTCATTAGGCATAGCATTACGTCGTTACTTACTGAACTAGCAGATATCATATGTATTGGTGTTCATTAGGCATAGCATTACGTCGTTACTTACTGATTGCAGATATCATATGTATTGGTGTTCATTAGGCAACATACGTCGTTACATACTGAACAAGCAGATATCTAGAGGGGTTCATTAGGCATAGCATTACGTCGTTAGGTACTGAACTAGCATATCCATATGTATTGGTGTTCATTAGGCAAAGCATTACATCGTGACTTACGAACTAGCAATATCATATGTGTTGGTGTTCATGAGGCATAGCATTACGTCGTATGTACTGAACTAGCATATACCATATGTATTGGTGTTCATTAGGCAAAGCATTACGTCGTGACTTACTGAACTAGCAAATATAATATGCATTGGTGTTCATGAGGCATAGCATTACGTCGTTACTTACTGAACTAGCATATATCATATGTATTGGTGTTCATTAGGCATAGCATTACCTCGTAGGTACTGATCTAGCATATACCATATGTATTGGTGTTCATTAGGCAAGCATTACGTCGTGACTTACTGAACTTGCAAATATAATATGCATTGGTGATCATGAGGCATAGCATTACGTCGTTACATACTGAACTAGCATATATCATATGTAGTGGTGTTCATTAGGTATAGCATTACCTCGATACTTACTGAACTAGCAGATATCATATGTATTGGTGTTCATTAGGCATAGCCTTACGTCGTTATTTACTTAATTAGCAGACATCGTAGTTATTGGTGTTCATTAGGCATAGCATTACGTCGTGACTTACTAACTAGCAAATATAATATGCATTGGTGTTCATTAGGCATAGCATTACGTCGTGACTTACTGAACTAGCAAATATAATATGCATTGGTGTTCATGAGGCATAGCATTACGTCGTTTCTTACTGAACTAGCATATGATATGTAATGGTGTTGATTGGGCATAGCATTACCTCGATAGGTACTGAACTAGCATATACCATATGTACTGGTGTTTATTAGGCAAAGCATTACGTCGTGACTTACTGAACTAGCAAATATAATATGCATTGGTGTTCATGACGCATAGCATTACGTCGTTACTTACTGAACTAGCATATATAGTATGTATTGGTGTTCATTAGGCATAGCATTACGTCGTTACTTACTGAACTAGCATATATCATATGTATTGGTGTTCATGAGGCATAGCATTACGTCGTTACTTACTGAACTAGCATATATCATATGTAGTGGTGTTCATTAGGCATTGCATTACCTCGATACTTACTGAACTAGCAGATATCATAGTAATTGGTGTTCAATAGGCATAGCATTACGTCGTTACATACTGAACAAGCAGATATCATATTAGAGGGGTTCATTAGGCATAGCTTTACGTCGTTACTTACTGAACTAGCATATATCGTATGTATTGGGGTTCATTAGGCATAGCATTACGTCGTTACTTACTGACCTAGCATATATCATATGTATTGGTGTTCATTAGGCATAGCATTACGTCGTTACTTACTGACCTAGCAGATATCATAGTTATTGGTGTTCATTAGGCATAGCATTACGTCGTTACATACTGAACTAGCAAATATCATATGTATTGGTGTTCATTAGGCATAGCATTACGTCGTTACTTACTGAACTAGCAGATATCATATGTATTGGTGTTCATTAGGCATAGCATTACGTCGTTACTTACTGAACTAGCAGATATCATATGTATTGGTGTTCATTAGGCAAAGCATTACGTCGTTACATACTGAACAAGCAGATACCATATTAGAGGGGTTCATTAGGCATAGCATTACGTCGTTACTTACTGAACTAGCATATATCATATGTATTGGTGTTCATTAGGCATAGAATTACGTCGTTAGGTACTGAACTAGCATATACCATATGTATTGGTGTTCATTAGGCAAAGCATTACATCGTGACTTACTGAACTAGCAAATATAATATGCATTGGTGTTCATGAGGCATAGCATTACCTCGTTACTTACTGAACTAGCATATATTTTGTTTGGGTTTGTACTGAACTAGCATATACCATATGTATTGGTGTTCATTAGGCAAAGCATTACGTCGTGACTTACTGAACTAGCAAATATAATATGCATTGGTGTTCATGAGGCATAGCATTACGTCGTTACTTACTGAACTAGCATATATCATATGTATTGGTGTTCATTAGGCATAGCATTACCTCGATAGGTACTGATCTAGCATATACCATATGTATTGGTGTTCATTAGGCAAAGCATTACGTCGTGACTTACTGAACTTGCAAATATAATATGCATTGGTGATCATGAGGCATAGCATTACGTCGTTACATACTGAACTAGCATATATCATATGTATTGGTGTTCATTAGGTATAGCATTACCTCGATACTTACTGAACTAGCAGATATCATATGTATTGGTGTTCATTAGGCATAGCCTTACGTCGTTATTTACTGAATTAGCAGACATCGTAGTTATTGGTGTTCATTAGGCATAGCATTACGTCGTGACTTACTAACTAGCAAATATAATATGCATTGGTGTTCCTGAGGCATAGCATTACGTCGTTACTTACTGAACTAGCATATAGCATATGCATTGGTGTTCATTAGGCATAGCATTACGTCGTGACTTACTGAACTAGCAAATATAATATGCATTGGTGTTCATGAGGCATAGCATTACGTCGTTTCTTACTGAACTAGCATATATGATATGTAATGGTGTTGATTGGGCATAGCATTACCTCGATAGGTACTGAACTAGCATATACCATATGTACTGGTGTTTATTAGGCAAAGCATTACGTCGTGACTTACTGAACTAGCAAATATAATATGCATTGGTGTTCATGACGCATAGCATTACGTCGTTACTTACTGAACTAGCATATATAGTATGTATTGGTGTTCATTAGGCATAGCATTACGTCGTTACTTACTGAACTAGCATATATCATATGTATTGGTGTTCATGAGGCATAGCATTACGTCGTTACTTACTGAACTAGCATATATCATATGTAGTGGTGTTCATTAGGCATTGCATTACCTCGATACTTACTGAACTAGCAGATATCATAGTAATTGGTGTTCATTAGGCATAGCATTACGTCGTTACATACTGAACAAGCAGATATCATATTAGAGGGGTTCATTAGGCATAGCATTACGTAGTTACTTACTAAACTAGCATATATCATATGTATTGGTGTTCATTAGGCATAGCATTACGTCGTTACTTACTAAACTAGCATATATCATATGTATTGGTGTTCATTAGGCATAGCATTACGTCGTGACCTTCTGAACTTGCAAATATAATATGCATTGGTGTTCATGAGGCATAGCATTACGTCGTTACTTACTGAACTAGCATATATCATATGTATTGGTGTTCATTAGGCATAGCATTACGTCGTTACTTACTGAACTAGCAGATATCATATGTATTGGTGTTCATTAGGCATAGCATTACGTCGTTACTTACTGAACTAGCAGATATCATATGTATTGGTGTTCATTAGGCAAAGCATTACGTCGTTACATACTGAACAAGCAGATACCATATTAGAGGGGTTCATTAGGCATAGCATTACGTCGTTACTTACTGAACTAGCATATATCATATGTATTGGTGTTCATTAGGCATATAATTACGTCGTTAGGTACTGAACTAGCATATACCATATGTATTGGTGTTCATTAGGCAAAGCATTACATCGTGACTTACTGAACTAGCAAATATAATATGCATTGGTGTTCATGAGGCATAGCATTACTCGTTATGTACTGAACTAGCATATACCATATGTATTGGTGTTCATTAGGCAAAGCATTACGTCGTGACTTACTGAACTAGCAAATATAATATGTATTGGTGTTCATTAGGCATAGCATTACGTCGTTACTTACTGAACTAGCATATATCATATGTATTGGTGTTCATTAGGCATAGCATTACGTCGTTACTTACTGAACTAGCATATATCATATGTATTGGTGTTCATTAGGCATAGCATTACGTCGTTACTACTGAACTAGCAGATATCATATTATTGGTGTTCATTAGGCAAAGCATTACGTCGTGACTTACTGAACTTGCAAATATAATATGCATTGGTGATCATGAGGCATAGCATTACGTCGTTACATACTGAACTAGCATATATCATATGTATTGGTGTTCATTAGGTATAGCATTACCTCGATACTTACTGAACTAGCAGATATCATATGTATTGGTGTTCATTAGGCATAGCCTTACGTCGTTATTTACTGAATTAGCAGACATCGTAGTTATTGGTGTTCATTAGGCATAGCATTACGTCGTGACTTACTAACTAGCAAATATAATATGCATTGGTGTTCCTGAGGCATAGCATTACGTCGTTACTTACTGAACTAGCATATATCATATGTATTGGTGTTCATGAGGCATAGCATTACGTCGTTACTTACTGAACTAGCATATATCATATGTATTGGTGTTCATTAGGCATTGCATTACCTCGATACTTACTGAACTAGCAGATATCATAGTAATTGGTGTTCATTAGGCATAGCATTACGTCGTTACATACTGAACAAGCAGATATCATATTAGAGGGGTTCATTAGGCATAGCATTACGTAGTTACTTACTAAACTAGCATATATCATATGTATTGGTGTTCATTAGGCATAGCATTACGTCGTGACCTTCTGAACTTGCAAATATAATATGCATTGGTGTTCATGAGGCATAGCATTACGTCGTTACTTACTGAACTAGCATATATCATATGTATTGGTGTTCATTAGGCATAGCATTACGTCGTTACTTACTGAACTAGCAGATATCATATGTATTGGTGTTCATTAGGCATAGCATTACGTCGTTAGGTACTGAACTAGCATATACCATATGTATTGGTGTTCATTAGGCAAAGCATTACATCGTGACTTACTGAACTAGCAAATATGATATGCATTGGTGTTCATGAGGCATAGCATTACCTCGTTATGTACTGAACTAGCATATACCATATGTATTGGTGTTCATTAGGCAAAGCATTACGTCGTGACTTACTGAACTAGCAAATATAATATGCATTGGTGTTCATGAGGCATAGCATTACGTCGTTACTTACTGAACTAGCATATATCATATGTATTGGTGTTCATTAGGCATAGCATTACCTCGATAGGTACTGATCTAGCATATACCATATGTATTGGTGTTCATTAGGCAAAGCATTACGTCGTGACTTACTGAACTTGCAAATATAATATGCATTGGTGATCATGAGGCATAGCATTACGTCGTTACTTACTGAACTAGCATATATCATATGTATTGGTGTTCATTAGGTATAGCATTACCTCGATACTTACTGAACTAGCAGATATCATATGTATTGGTGTTCATTAGGCATAGCCTTACGTCGTTATTTACTGAATTAGCAGAATCGTATTTATTGGTGTTCATTAGGCATAGCATTACGTCGTGACTTACTAACTAGCAAATATAATATGCATTGGTGTTCATGAGGCATAGCATTACGTCGTTACTTACTGAACTAGCATATATCATATGTATTGGTGTTCATGAGGCATAGCATTACGTCGTTACTTACTGAACTAGCATATATCATATGTATGGTGTTCATTAGGCATGCATTACTCGTACTTACTGAACTAGCAGATATCATAGTAATTGGTGTTCATTAGGCATAGCATTACGTCGTTACTACTGAACAGCAGATATCATATTAGAGGGGTTCATTAGGCATAGCATTACGTCGTTACTTACTGAACTAGCATATATCATATGTATTGGTGTTCATTAGGCATAGCATTACGTCGTTACTTACTGAACTAGCATATATCATATGTATTGGTGTTCATTAGGCATAGCATTACGTCGTTACTTACTGAACTAGCAGATATCATATGTATTGGTGTTCATTAGGCATAGCATTACGTCGTTACTTACTGAACTAGCATATATCATATGTATTGGTGTTCATTAGGCATAGCATTACGTCGTTACTTACTGAACTAGCAGATATCATATGTATTGGTGTTCATTAGGCATAGCATTACGTCGTTACATACTGAACAAGCAGATATCATATTAGAGGGGTTCATTAGGCATAGCATTACGTCGTTACTTACTGAACTAGCATATATCATATGTATTGGTGTTCATTAGGCATAGCATTACGTCGTTACTTACTGAACTAGCATATATCATATGTATTGGTGTTCATTAGGCATAGCATTACGTCGTTAGGTACTGAACTAGCATATACCATATGTATTGGTGTTCATTAGGCAAAGCATTACGTCGTGACTTACTGAACTAGCAAATATAATATGCATTGGTGTTCATGAGGCATAGCATTACGTCGTTAGGTACTGAACTAGCATATACCATATGTATTGGTGTTCATTAGGCAAAGCATTACGTCGTGACTTACTGAACTAGCAAATATAATATGCATTGGTGTTCATGAGGCATAGCATTACGTCGTTACTTACTGAACTAGCATATATCATATGTATTGGTGTTCATTAGGCATAGCATTACCTCGATAGGTACTGATCTAGCATATAGCATATGTATTGGTGTTCATTAGACATAGCATTACGTCGTGACTTACTGAATTAGCATATATCATATGTATTGGTGTTCATTAGGCAAAGCATTACGTCGTGACTTACTGAACTTGCAAATATAATATGCATTGGTGATCATGAGGCATAGCATTACGTCGTTACATACTGAACTAGCATATATCATATGTATTGGTGTTCATTAGGTATAGCATTACCTCGATACTTACTGAACTAGCAGATATCATATGTATTGGTGTTCATTAGGCATAGCCTTACGTCGTTATTTACTGAATTAGCAGACATCGTAGTTATTGGTGTTCATTAGGCATAGCATTACGTCGTGACTTACTAACTAGCAAATATAATATGCATTGGTGTTCCTGAGGCATAGCATTACGTCGTTACTTACTGAACTAGCATATAGCATATGCATTGGTGTTCATTAGGCATAGCATTACGTCGTGACTTACTGAACTAGCAAATATAATATGCATTGGTGTTCATGAGGCATAGCATTACGTCGTTTCTTACTGAACTAGCATATATGATATGTAATGGTGTTGATTGGGCATAGCATTACCTCGATAGGTACTGAACTAGCATATACCATATGTACTGGTGTTTATTAGGCAAAGCATTACGTCGTGACTTACTGAACTAGCAAATATAATATGCATTGGTGTTCATGACGCATAGCATTACGTCGTTACTTACTGAACTAGCATATATAGTATGTATTGGTGTTCATTAGGCATAGCATTACGTCGTTACTTACTGAACTAGCATATATCATATGTATTGGTGTTCATGAGGCATAGCATTACGTCGTTACTTACTGAACTAGCATATATCATATGTATTGGTGTTCATTAGGCATAGCATTACCTCGTTACTTACTGAACTAGCAGATATCATAGTAATTGGTGTTCATTAGGCATAGCATTACGTCGTTACATACTGAACAAGCAGATATCATATTAGAGGGGTTCATTAGGCATAGCATTACGTCGTTACTTACTAAACTAGCATATATCATATGTATTGGTGTTCATTAGGCATAGCATTACGTCGTTACTTACTAAACTAGCATATATCATATGTATTGGTGTTCATTAGGCATAGCATTACGTCGTGACCTTCTGAACTTGCAAATATAATATGCATTGGTGTTCATGAGGCATAGCATTACGTCGTTACTTACTGAACTAGCATATATCATATGTATTGGTGTTCATTAGGCATAGCATTACGTCGTTACTTACTGAACTAGCATATATCATATGTATTGGTGTTCATTAGGCATAGCATTACGTCGTTACTTACTGAACTAGCAGATATCATATGTATTGGTGTTCATTAGGCATAGCATTACGTCGTTACATACTGAACAAGCAGATATCATATTAGTGGGGTTCATTAGGCATAGCATTACGTCGTGACTTACTGAACTTGCAAATATAATATGCATTGGTGATCATGAGGCATAGCATTACGTCGTTACATACTGAACTAGCATATATCATATGTATTGGTGTTCATTAGGTATAGCATTACCTCGATACTTACTGAACTAGCAGATATCATATGTATTGGTGTTCATTAGGCATAGCCTTACGTCGTTATTTACTGAATTAGCAGACATCGTAGTTATTGGTGTTCATTAGGCATAGCATTACGTCGTGACTTACTAACTAGCAAATATAATATGCATTGGTGTTCCTGAGGCATAGCATTACGTCGTTACTTACTGAACTAGCATATATCATATGTATTGGTGTTCATGAGGCATAGCATTACGTCGTTACTTACTGAACTAGCATATATCATATGTATTGGTGTTCATTAGGCATTGCATTACCTCGATACTTACTGAACTAGCAGATATCATAGTAATTGGTGTTCATTAGGCATAGCATTACGTCGTTACATACTGAACAAGCAGATATCATATTAGAGGGGTTCATTAGGCATAGCATTACGTAGTTACTTACTAAACTAGCATATATCATATGTATTGGTGTTCATTAGGCATAGCATTACGTCGTTACTTACTAAACTAGCATATATCATATGTATTGGTGTTCATTAGGCATAGCATTACGTCGTGACCTTCTGAACTTGCAAATATAATATGCATTGGTGTTCATGAGGCATAGCATTACGTCGTTACTTACTGAACTAGCATATATCATATGTATTGGTGTTCATTAGGCATAGCATTACGTCGTTACTTACTGAACTAGCAGATATCATATGTATTGGTGTTCATTAGGCATAGCATTACGTCGTTACTTACTGAACTAGCAGATATCATATGTATTGGTGTTCATTAGGCAAAGCATTACGTCGTTACATACTGAACAAGCAGATACCATATTAGAGGGGTTCATTAGGCATAGCATTACGTCGTTACTTACTGAACTAGCATATATCATATGTATTGGTGTTCATTAGGCATAGAATTACGTCGTTAGGTACTGAACTAGCATATACCATATGTATTGGTGTTCATTAGGCAAAGCATTACATCGTGACTTACTGAACTAGCAAATATAATATGCATTGGTGTTCATGAGGCATAGCATTACCTCGTTATGTACTGAACTAGCATATACCATATGTATTGGTGTTCATTAGGCAAAGCATTACGTCGTGACTTACTGAACTAGCAAATATAATATGCATTGGTGTTCATGAGGCATAGCATTACGTCGTTACTTACTGAACTAGCATATATCATATGTATTGGTGTTCATTAGGCATAGCATTACCTCGATAGGTACTGATCTAGCATATAGCATATGTATTGGTGTTCATTAGACATAGCATTACGTCGTGACTTACTGAATTAGCATATATCATATGTATTGGTGTTCATTAGGCAAAGCATTACGTCGTGACTTACTGAACTTGCAAATATAATATGCATTGGTGATCATGAGGCATAGCATTACGTCGTTACATACTGAACTAGCATATATCATATGTATTGGTGTTCATTAGGTATAGCATTACCTCGATACTTACTGAACTAGCAGATATCATATGTATTGGTGTTCATTAGGCATAGCATTACGTCGTGACTTACTAACTAGCAAATATAATATGCATTGGTGTTCCTGAGGCATAGCATTACGTCGTTACTTACTGAACTAGCATATAGCATATGCATTGGTGTTCATTAGGCATAGCATTACGTCGTGACTTACTGAACTAGCAAATATAATATGCATTGGTGTTCATGAGGCATAGCATTACGTCGTTTCTTACTGAACTAGCATATATGATATGTAATGGTGTTGATTGGGCATAGCATTACCTCGATAGGTACTGAACTAGCATATACCATATGTACTGGTGTTTATTAGGCAAAGCATTACGTCGTGACTTACTGAACTAGCTAATATAATATGCATTGGTGTTCATGACGCATAGCATTACGTCGTTACTTACTGAACTACCATATATAGTATGTATTGGTGTTCATTAGGCATAGCATTACGTCGTTACTTACTGAACTAGCATATATCATATGTGTTGGTGTTCATGAGGCATAGCATTACGTCGTTACTTACTGAACTAGCATATATCATATGTAGTGGTGTTCATTAGGCATTGCATTACCTCGATACTTACTGAACTAGCAGATATCATAGTAATTGGTGTTCATTAGGCATAGCATTACGTCGTTACATACTGAACAAGCAGATATCATATTAGAGGGGTTCATTAGGCATAGCATTACGTAGTTACTTACTAAACTAGCATATATCATATGTATTGGTGTTCATTAGGCATAGCATTACGTCGTTACTTACTAAACTAGCATATATCATATGTATTGGTGTTCATTAGGCATAGCATTACGTCGTGACCTTCTGAACTTGCAAATATAATATGCATTGGTGTTCATGAGGAATAGCATTACGTCGTTACTTACTGAACTAGCATATATCATATGTATTGGTGTTCATTAGGCATAGCATTACGTCGTTACTTACTGAACTAGCATATATCATATGTATTGGTGTTCATTAGGCATAGCATTACGTCGTTACATACTGAACAAGCAGATATCATATGTATTGGTGTTCATTAGGTATAGCATTACGTCGTTACATACTGAACAAGCAGATATCATATTAGTGGGGTTCATTAGACATAGCATTACGTCGTTACTTACTGAACTAGCATATACCATATTTATAGGGGTTCATTAGACAGAGCATTACGTCGTTACTTACTGAACTAGCAGATATCATATGTATTGGTGTTCATTAGGCATAGCATTACGTCGTTACTTACTGAACTAGCAGATACCATATGTATTGGTGTTCATTAGGCATAGCATTACGTCGTTACTTACGGAACTAGCAGATATCATATGTATTGGTGTTCATTAGGCATAGCATTATGTCGTTACTTACTGAACTAGCAGATATCATATGTATTGGTGTTCATTAGGCATAGCATTTCTTCGTTACTTACTGAACCAGCATATATCATATTTATAGGGGTTCATTATGCATAGCATTACGTCGTTACTTACTGAACCAGCAGATATCATATTTATTGATGTTCATCAGGCATAGCATTACGTCGTTACTTACTGAACTAGCAGATAGCATATGTATTGGTGTTCATTAGGCATAGCATTACGTCGTTGCATACTGAACAAGCATATATCACATTAGTGGGGTTCATTAGGCATAGCATTACGTCGTTTCTTACTGAACTAGCATATAGCATATGTATTGGTGTTCATTAGGCATAGCATTACGTCCTTACTTACTGAACTAGCATATACCATATGTATTGGTGTTCATTAGGCATAGCATTACGTCGTTAGGTACTGAACTAGCATATATCGTATGCATTGGGTTTCATTAGGCATAGCATTGCGTCGTTGCTTACTGATCTAGCATATATCATATGTATTGGTGTTCATTAGGCATAGCATTACGTCGTGACTTACTGAACTAGCAGATATCATATGTATTGGTGTTCATTAGGCATAGCATTACGTCATTAGGTACTGAACAAGCAGATATCATATTAGTGGGGTTCATTAGGCATAGCATTACGTCGTGACTTACTGAACTAGCAGATATCATATGTATTGGTGTTCATTAGGCTTTACGTCGTTACTTACTGAACCAGCATATATAATATGTATAGGGGTTCAGTAGGCATAGTATTACGTCGTTACTTACTGAACTAGCAGATATCATATGTATTGGGTTTCATGAGGCATAGCATTACGTCGTTACTTACTGAACTAGCAGATATCATAGTTATTGGTGTTCATTAGGCATAGCATTACGTCGTTACATACTGAACAAGCAGATATCATATTAGTGGGGTTCATTAGGCATAGCATTACGTCGTGACTTACTGAACCAGCAGATATCATATGTATTGGTGTTCATTAGGCAAAGCATTACGTCGTGACTTACTGAACTAGCAAATATCATATTTATTGGTGTTAATGAGGCATAGCATTACTTCGTTACTTACTGACCCAGCAGATATCATATGTATTGATGTTCATTATGCATAGCATTACGTCGTTACTGACTGAACTAGCAGATATCATATGTATTGGTGTTCATTATGCATAGCATTACGTCGATACTTACTGAACTAGCATATATCATATGTATTGGTGTTCATGGGGCATAGCATTTCTTCGTTACTTACTGAACTAGCAAATATCATATTTATGGGGGTTCATTAGACATAGCATTACGTCGTTACTTACTGAACCAGCAGATATCATATTTATTGATGTTCATTAGGCATAGCATTACGTCGTGACTTACTGAACCAGCAGATATCATATTTATTGATGTTCATTAGGCATAGCATTACGTCGTGACTTACTGAACCAGCATATATCATATGTATTGGTGTTCATTAGGCAAAGCATTACGTCGTGACTTACTGAACTAGCAAATATCATATTTATTGGTGTTAATGAGGCATAGCATTACTTCGTTACTTACGGAACTAGCAGATACCATATGTATTGGTGTTCATTATGCATAGCATTACGTCGATACTTACTGAACTAGCATATATCATATGTATTGGTGTTCATTGGGCATAGCATTTCTTCGTTACTTACTGAACTAGCAAATATCATATTTATGGGTGTTCATTAGGCATAGCATTACGTCGTTACTTACTGAACAGCAATATATATGTATTGGTGTTCATGGGCATAGCATTCTCGTTACTTACTGAACTAGCAAATATCATATTTATGGGGGTTCATTAGACATAGCATTACGTCGTTACTTACTGAACTAGCAGATACCATATGTATTGATGTTCATTATGCATAGCATTACGTCGTTACTTACTGAACCAGCAGATATCATATGTATTGATGTTCATTAGGCATAGCATTACGTCGTTACTTACAGAACTAGCAGATAGCATATGTATTGGTGTTCATTAGACATAGCATTACGTCGTTACATACTGAACAAGCAGATATCATATTAGTGGGGTTCATTAGGCATAGCATTACGTCGTTACTTACTGAACTAGCATATAGCATATGTATTGGTGTTCATTAGGCATAGCATTACGTCGTTACTTACTGAACTAGCATATACTATATGTATTGGTGTTCATTAGGCATAGCATTACGTCGTTAGGTACTGAACTAGCAGATATCATATGTATTGGTGTTCATTAGGCATAGCATTACGTCGTTACTTACTGAACTAGCATATACCATATTTATAGGGGTTCATTAGACAGAGCATTACGTCGTTACTTACTGAACTAGCAGATATCATATGTATTGGTGTTCATTAGTCATAGCATTACGTCGTTACTTACTGAACTAGCAGATACCATATATATTGGTGTTCATTAGGCATAGCATTACATCGTGACTTACTGAACTAGCAGATATCATATGTATTGATGTTCATTAAGCATAGCATTACGTCTTTAGGTACTGAACTAGCATATATCGTATGTATTGGTGTTCATTAGGCATAGCATTACGTCGTGTCTTACTGAACAAGCAGATGTCATATGTATTGGTGTTCGTTAGGCATAGCATTACTTCGTTACTGACTGAACCAGCATATATCATATTTATAGGGGTTCATTATGCATAGCATTACGTCGTTACTTACTGAACCAGCAGATATCATATTTATTGATGTTCATTAGGCATAGCATTACGTCGTTACTTACTGAACTAGCAGATAGCATATTTATTGGTGTTCATTAGGCATAGCATTACGTCATTACATACTGAACAAGCAGATATCACATTAGTGGGGTTCATTAGGCATAGCATTACGTCGTTACTTACTGAACTAGCATATAGCATATGTATTGGTGTTCATTAGACATAGCATTACGTCGTGACTTACTGAATTAGCATATATCATATGTATTGGTGTTCATGAGGCATAGCATTACGTCGTGAGTTACTGAACTAGCAGATATCATATGTATTGGTGTTCATGAGGCATAGCATTACGTCGTGACTTACTGAACTAGCAGATATCATATGTATTGGTGTTCATTAGGCATAGCATTACGTCCTTACTTACTGAACTAGCATATACCATATGTATTGGTGTTCATTAGGCATAGCATTACGTCGTTACTTACTGAAATAGCATATAGCATATGCATTGGTGTTCATTAGGCATAGCATTACGTCGTGACTTACTGAACTAGCAAATATAATATGCATTGGTGTTCATGAGGCATAGCATTACGTCGTTTCTTACTGAACTAGCATATATGATATGTAATGGTGTTGATTGGGCATAGCATTACCTCGATAGGTACTGAACTAGCATATACCATATGTACTGGTGTTTATTAGGCAAAGCATTACGTCGTGACTTACTGAACTAGCAAATATAATATGCATTGGTGTTCATGACGCATAGCATTACGTCGTTACTTACTGAACTAGCATATATAGTATGTATTGGTGTTCATTAGGCATAGCATTACGTCGTTACTTACTGAACTAGCATATATCATATGTATTGGTGTTCATGAGGCATAGCATTACGTCGTTACTTACTGAACTAGCATATATCATAGTAATTGGTGTTCATTAGGCATAGCATTACGTCGTTACATACTGAACAAGCAGATATCATAATAGAGGGGTTCATTAGGCATAGCATTACGTAGTTACTTACTAAACTAGCATATATCATATGTATTGGTGTTCATTAGGCATAGCATTACGTCGTTACTTACTAAACTAGCATATATCATATGTATTGGTGTTCATTAGGCATAGCATTACGTCGTGACCTTCTGAACTTGCAAATATAATATGCATTGGTGTTCATGAGGCATAGCATTACGTCGTTACTTACTGAACTAGCATATATCATATGTATTGGTGTTCATTAGGCATAGCATTACGTCCTTACTTACTGAACTAGCATATACCATATGTATTGGTGTTCATTAGGCATAGCATTACGTCGTTAGGTACTGAACTAGCAGATATCATATGTATTGGTGTTCATTAGGCATAGCATTACGTCGTTACTTACTGAACTAGCAGATATCATATGTATTGGTGTTCATTAGGCATAGCATTACGTCGTTACTTACTGAACTAGCAGATACCATATATATTGGTGTTCATTAGGCATAGCATTACATCGTGACTTACTGAACTAGCAGATATCATATGTATTGGTGTTCATTAAGCATAGCATTACGTCTTTAGGTACTGAACTAGCATATATCGTATGTATTGGTGTTCATTAGGCATAGCATTACGTCGTGACTTACTGAACAAGCAGATATCATATGTATTGGTGTTCAATAGGCATAGCATTACTTCGTTACTGACTGAACCAGCATATATCATATTTATAGGGGTTCATTATGCATAGCATTACGTCGTTACATACTGAACAAGCAGATATCACATTAGTGGGGTTCATTAGGCATAGCATTACGTCGTTACTTACTGAACTAGCATATATCATATGTATTGGTGTTCATTAGGCATAGCATTACGTCGTGACTTACTGAACTAGCAGATATCATATGTATTGGTGTTCATTAGGCATAGCATTACGTCGTGACTTACTGAACTAGCAGATATCATATGTATTGGTGTTCATTAGGCATAGCATTACGTCCTTACTTACTGACCTAGCATATACCATATGTATTGGTGTTCATTAGGCATAGCATTACGTCGTTACGTACTGAACTAGCATATATCGTATGTATTGGGTTTCATTAGGCATAGCATTACGTCGTTGCTTACTGAACTAGCATATATCATATGTATTGGTGTTCATTAGGCATAGCATTACCTCGTGACTTACTGAACTAGCAGATATCATATGTTTTGGTGTTCATTAGGCATAGCATTACGTCGTGACTTACTGAACTAGCAGATATCATATGTATTAGTGTTCGTTAGGCATAGCATTACGTCGTTACTTACTGAACTAGCATATATCATATGTATTGGTGTTCATGGGGCATAGCATTTCGTCGTTACTTACTGAACTAGCAAATATCATATTTATGGGGGTTCATTAGTCATAGCATTACGTCGTTACTTACTGAACTAGCAGATACCATATGTATTGGTGTTCATTAGGCATAGCATTACGTCGTTAGGTACTGAACAAGCAGATATCATATTAGTGGGGTTCATTAGGCATAGCATTACGTCGTGACTTACTGAACTAGCAGATATCATATGTATTGGTGTTCAATAGGTTTTACGTCGTTACTTACTGAACCAGCATATATAATATGTATAGGGGTTCATTAGGCATAGCATTACGTCGTTACTTACTGAACTAGCAGATATCATATGTATTGGGTTTCATTAGGCATAGCATTACGTCGTTACTTACTGAACTAGCAGATATCATAGTTATTGGTGTTCATTAGGCATAGCATTACGTCGTTACATACTGAACAAGCAGATATCATATTAGTGGGGTTCATTAGGCATAGCATTATGTCGTGACTTACTGAACCAGCAAATATCATATTTATTGGTGTTAATGAGGCATAGCATTACTTCGTTACTTACGGAACTAGCAGCTACCATATGTATTGATGTTCATTATGCATAGCATTACGTCGTTACTTACTGAACTAGCAGATATCATATGTATTGGTGTTCAGTATGCATAGCCTTACGTCGTTACTTACTGAACCAGCAGATATCATATGTATTGGTGTTCATTAGGCAAAGCATTACGTCCTGACTTACTGAACTAGCAAATATCATATTTATTGGTGTTAATGAGGCATAGCATTACTTCGTTACTTACGGAACTAGAAGCTACCATATGTATTGATGTTCATTATGCATAGCATTACGTCGTTACTTACTGAACTAGCAGATATCATATGTATTGGTGTTCAGTATGCATAGCCTTACGTCGTTACTTACTGAACTAGCATATGTCATATGTATTGGTGTTCAGTATGCATAGCCTTACGTCGTTACTTACTGAACTAGCAAATATCATATTTATGGGGGTTCATTAGTCATAGCATTACGTCGTTACGTACTGAACTAGCAGATACCATATGTATTGGTGTTCATTAGGCATAGCATTACGTCCTTACTTACTGAACTAGCATATACCATATGTATTGGTGTTCATTAAGCATAGCATTACGTATTTAGGTACTGAACTAGCATATATCGTATGTATTGGTGTTCATTAGGCATAGCATTACGTCGTGACTTACTGAACTAGCATATATCATATGTATTGGTGTTCATGAGGCATAGCATTACGTCGTGACTTACTGAACTAGCAGATATCATATGTATTGGTGTTCATGAGGCATAGCATTACGTCGTGACTTACTGAACTAGCAGATATAATATGTATTGGTGTTCATTAGGCATAGCATTACGTCCTTACTTACTGAACTAGCATATACCATATGTATTGGTGTTCATTAGGCATAGCATTACGTCGTTAGGTACTGAACTAGCATATATCATATGTATTGGGTTTCATTAGGCATAGCATTACGTCGTTGCTTACTGAACTAGCATATATCATATGTATTGGTGTTCATTAGGCATAGCATTACCTCGTGACTTACTGAACTAGCAGATATCATATGTTTTGGTGTTCATTAGGCATAGCATTACGTCGTGACTTACTGAACTAGCAGATATCATATGTATTAGTGTTCGTTAGGCATAGCATTACGTCGTTACTTACTGAACTAGCATATATCATATGTATTGGTGTTCATGGGGCATAGCATTTCGTCGTTACTTACTGAACTAGCAAATATCATATTTATGGGGGTTCATTAGTCATAGCATTACGTCGTTACTTACTGAACTAGCAGAAACCATATGTATTGGTGTTCATTAGGCATAGCATTACGTCGTTTGGTACTGAACAAGCAGATATCATATTAGTGGGGTTCATTAGTCATAGCATTACGTCGTGACTTACTGAACCAGCATATATAATATGTATAGGGGTTCATTAGGCATAGCATTACGTCGTTACTTACTGAACTAGCAGATATCATATGTATTGGGTTTCATTAGGCATAGCATTACGTCGTTACTTACTGAACTAGCAGATATCATAGTTATTGGTGTTCATTAGGCATAGCATTACGTCGTTACTTACTGAACAAGCAGATATCATATTATTGGTGTTCATTAGGCATAGCATTATGTCGTGACTTACTGAACTAGCAGATATCATATGTATTGGTGTTCATTAGGCATAGCATTACGTCGTGACTTACTGAACTAGCAAATATCATATTTATTGGTGTTCATGAGGCATAGCATTACGTCGTTACTTACTGAACTAGCATATACCATATGTATTGGTGTTCATTAGGCATAGCATTACGTCGTTACTTACTGAACTAGCAGATATCATATGTATTGGTGTTCATTAGGCATAGCATTACGTCGTTACTTACTGAACTAGCATATATCATATGTATTGGTGTTCATTAGGCATAGCATTACGTCGTTACTTACTGAACTAGCAAATATCATATTTATTGGTGTTCATTAGGCATAGCATTACGTCGTTACTTACTGAACTAGCAGATATCATATGTATTGGTGTTCATTAGGCATAGCATTACGTCGTTACTTACTGAACTAGCATATATCATATGTATTGGTGTTCATTAGGCATAGCATTACGTCGTTACTTACTGAACTAGCATATATCATATGTATTGGTGTTCATTAGGCATAGCATTACGTCGTTACTTACTGAACTAGCATATATCATATGTATTGGTGTTCATTAGGCATAGCATTACGTCGTGACTTACTGAACTAGCAGATATCATATTTATTGGTGTTCATTAGGCATAGCATTACGTCGTTACTTACTGAACTAGCATATATCATATGTATTGGTGTTCATTAGGCATAGCATTACGTCGTTACTTACTGAACTAGCATATATCATATGTATTGGTGTTCATTAGGCATAGCATTACGTCGTTACTTACTGAACTAGCATATATCATATGTATTGGTGTTCATTAGGCATAGCATTACGTCGTTACTTACTGAACTAGCAAATATCATATGTATTGGTGTTCATTAGGCATAGCATTACGTCGTGACTTACTGAACTAGCAGATATCATATGTATTGGTGTTCATTAGGCATAGCATTACGTCGTTACTTACTGAACTAGCATATATCATATGTATTGGTGTTCATTAGGCATAGCATTACGTCGTTACTTACTGAACTAGCAGATATCATATGTATTGGTGTTCATTAGGCATAGCATTACGTCGTTACTTACTGAACTAGCAGATATCATATGTATTGGTGTTCATTAGGCATAGCATTACGTCGTGACTTACTGAACTAGCAAATATCATATTATTGGTGTTAATGAGGCATAGCATTACGTCGTTACTTACGGAACTAGCAGATACCATATGTATTGTGTTCATTATGCATAGCATTACGTCGTTACTTACTGAACTAGCAGATATCATATGTATTGGTGTTCATTATGCATAGCATTACGTCGTTACTTACTGAACTAGCATATATCATATGTATTGGTGTTCATTAGGCATAGCATTACGTCGTTACTTACTGAACTAGCAGATATCATATTAGTGGGGTTCATTAGGCATAGCATTACGTCGTTACTTACTGAACTAGCAGATATCATATGTATTGGTGTTCATTAGGCATAGCATTACGTCGTTACTTACTGAACTAGCATATACCATATGTATTGGTGTTCATTAAGCATAGCATTACGTCGTTAGGTACTGAACTAGCATATATCATATGTATTGGTGTTCATTAGGCATAGCATTACGTCGTGACTTACTGAACTAGCATATATCATATGTATTGGTGTTCATGAGGCATAGCATTACGTCGTTACTTACTGAACTAGCAGATATCATATGTATTGGTGTTCATTAGGCATAGCATTACGTCGTTACTTACTGAACTAGCATATACCATATGTATTGGTGTTCATTAGGCATAGCATTACGTCGTTAGGTACTGAACTAGCATATATCGTATGTATTGGGTTTCATTAGGCATAGCATTACGTCGTTGCTTACTGAACTAGCATATATCATATGTATTGGTGTTCATTAGGCATAGCATTACCTCGTGACTTACTGAACTAGCAGATATCATATGTATTGGTGTTCATTAGGCATAGCATTACGTCGTGACTTACTGAACTAGCAGATATCATATGTATTAGTGTTCGTTAGGCAAAGCATTACGTCGTTACTTACTGAACTAGCATATATCATATGTATTGGTGTTCATGGGGCATAGCATTTCGTCGTTACTTACTGAACTAGCAAATATCATATTTATGGGGGTTCATTAGTCATAGCATTACGTCGTTACTTACTGAACTAGCAGATACCATATGTATTGGTGTTCATTAGGCATAGCATTACGTCGTTAGGTACTGAACAAGCAGATATCATATTAGTGGGGTTCATTAGGCATAGCATTACGTCGTGTCTTACTGAACTAGCAGATATCATATGTATTGGTGTTCATTAGGCTTTACGTCGTTACTTACTGAACCAGCATATATAATATGTATAGGGGTTCATTAGGCATAGCATTTCGTCGTTACTTACTGAACTAGCAGATATCATATGTATTTGGTTTCATTAGGCATAGCATTACGTCGTTACTTACTGAACCAGCAGATATCATATGTATTGATGTTCATTATGCATAGCATTACGTCGTTACTTACTGAACTAGCAGATAGCATATGTATTGGTGTTCATTAGACATAGCATTACGTCGTTACATACTGAACAAGCAGATATCATATTAGTGGGGTTCATTAGGCATAGCATTACGTCGTTACTTACTGAACTAGCATATAGCATATGTATTGGTGTTCATTAGGCATAGCATTACTTCGTTACTTACTGAACTAGCATATACCATATGTATTGGTGTTCATTAAGCATAGCATTACGTCGTTAGGTACTGAACTAGCAGATATCATATGTATTGGTGTTCATTAGGCATAGCATTACGTCGTTACTTACTGAACTAGCATATACCATATTTATAGGGGTTCATTAGACAGAGCATTACGTCGTTACTTACTGAACTAGCAGATATCATATGTATTGGTGTTCATTAGGCATAGCATTACGTCGTGACTTACTGAACTAGCAGATATCATATGTATTGGTGTTCATTAAGCATAGCATTACGTCTTTAGGTACTGAACTAGCATATATCGTATGTATTGGTGTTATTAGGCATAGCATTACGTCGTTACTTACTGAACTAGCATATATCATATGTATTGGTGTTCATTAGGCATAGCATTACGTCGTTACTTACTGAACTAGCAGATATCATATGTATTGGTGTTCATTAGGCATAGCATTACTTCGTTACTTACTGAACCAGCATATATCATATTTATGGGGTTCATTATGCATAGCATTACGTCGTTACTTACTGAACCAGCAGATATCATATTTATTGATGTTCATTAGGCATAGCATTACGTCGTTACTTACTGAACTAGCAGATAGCATATGTATTGGTGTTCATTAGGCATAGCATTACGTCGTTACATACTGAACAAGCAGATATCACATTAGTGGGGTTCATTAGGCATAGCATTACGTCGTTACTTACTGAACTAGCATATAGCATATGTATTGGTGTTCATTAGGCATAGCATTACGTCCTTACTTACTGAACTAGCATATACCATATGTATTGGTGTTCATTAGGCATAGCATTACGTCGTTAGGTACTGAACTAGCATATATCGTATGTATTGGGTTTCATTAGGCATAGCATTACGTCGTTGCTTACTGAACTAGCATATATCATATGTATTAGTGTTCATTAGGCATAGCATTACGTCGTGACTTACTGAACTAGCAGATATCATATGCATTGGTGTTCATTAGGCATAGCATTACGTCGTGACTTACTGAACTAGCAGATATCATATTAGTGGTGTTCGTGAGGCATAGCATTACCTCGTTACTTACTGAACTAGCAAATATCATATTTATTGGTTTTAATGAGGCATAGCATTACGTCGTTACTTACGGAACTAGCAGCTACCATATGTATTGATGTTCATTATGCATAGCATTACGTCGTTACTTACTGAACTAGCAGATATCATATGTATTGGTGTTCATGCGGCATAGCATTTCGTCGTTACTTACTGAACTAGCAGATAGCATATGTATTGGTGTTCATGCGGCATAGCATTACGTCGTTACTTACTGAACTAGCAAATATCATATTTATGGGGTTTCATTAGTCATAGCATTACGTCGTTACTTACTGAACTAGCAGATACCATATGTATTGGTGTTCATTATGCATAGCATTACGTCGTTAGGTACTGAACAAGCAGATATCATATTAGTGGGGTTCATTAGGCATAGCATTACGTCGTGACTTACTGAACTAGCAGATATCATATGTATTGGTGTTCATTAGGCATAGCATTACGTCGTGACTTACTGAACCAGCAGATATCATATTAGTGGTGTTCATGAGGCATAGTATTACGTCGTTACTTACTGAACTAGCATATATCATATGTATTGGTGTTCATGGGGCATAGCATTTCGTCTTTACTTACTGGACTAGCAAATATCATATTTATGGGGGTTCATTAGACATAGCATTACGTCGTTACTTACTGAACTATCATATATCATATGCATTGTGGTTCATTAGACATAGCATTACGTCGTTGCTTACTGAACTAGCATATATCATATGTATTGGTGTTCATTAGGCATAGCATTACGTCGTGACTTACTGAACTAGCAGATATCATATGTATTGGTGTTCATTAGGCATAGCATTACGTCATGACTTACTGAACTAGCAGATATCATATGTATTAGTGTTCGTTAGGCATAGCATTACGTCGTGACTTACTGAACTAGCAAATATCATATTTGTTGGTGTTAATGAGGCATAGCATTACGTCGTTACTTACTGAACTAGCAGATACCATATGTATTGATGTTCATTATGCATAGCATTACGTCGTTACTTACTGAACTAGCAGATATCATATGTATTGGTGTTCATTATGCATAGCCTTACGTCGTTACTTACTGAACTAGCATATATCATATGTATTGGTGTTCATGGGGCATAGCATTTCGTCGTTACTTACTGAACTAGCAAATATCATATTTATGGGGGTTCATTAGTCATAGCATTACGTCGTTACTTACTGAACTAGCAGATACCATATGTATTGGTGTTCATTAGGCATAGCATTACGTCCTTACTTACTGAACTAGCATATACCATATGTATTGGTGTTCATTAAGCATAGCATTACGTCTTTAGGTACTGAACTAGCATATATCGTATGTATTGGTGTTCATTAGGCATAGCATTACGTCGTGACTTACTGAACAAGCAGATATCATATGTATTGGTGTTCATTAGGCATAGCCTTAAGTCGTGACTTACTGAACTAGCAGATATCATATGTATTGGTGTTCATTAGGCATAGCCTTAAGTCGTGACTTACTGAACTAGCAGATATCATATGTATTGGTGTTCATTAGACATAGCATTACGTCGTTACTTACTGAACTAGCATATACCATATTTATAGGGGTTCATTAGACAGAGAATTACGTCGTTACTTACTGAACTAGCATATACCATATGTATAGGGGTTCATTAGACAGAGCATTACGTCGTTACTTACTGAACTAGCAGATATCATATGTATTGGTGTTCATTAGGCATAGCATTACGTCGTTACTTACTGAACTAGCAGATACCATATGTATTGGTGTTCATTAGGCATAGCATTACGTCGTTACTTACTGAACTAGCAGATATCATATGTATTGGTGTTCATTAGGCATAGCATTACTTCGTTTCTTACTGAACCAGCATATATCATATTTATAGGGGTTCATTATGCATAGCATTACGTCGCTACTTACTGAACTAGCAGCTATCATATGCATTGGTGTTCATTAGGCATAGCATTGCGTCGTGACTTACTGAACTAGCAGCTATCATATGTATTGGTGTTCATTAGGCATAGCATTACGTCGTTACTTACTGAACTAGCAGATATCATATGTATTGGGGTTCATTATGCATAGCATTACGTCGTTACTAACTGAACTAGCATATATCATATGTATTGGTGTTCATGGGGCATAGCATTTCGTCGTTACTTACTGAACTAGCAAATATCATATTTATGGGGGTTCATTAGACATAGCATTACGTCGTGACTTACTGAACTATCATATATCATATGCATTGTGGTTCATTAGGCATAGCATTGCGTCGTGATTTACTGAACTAGCATATATCATATGCATTGGTGTTCATTAGGCATAGCATTGCGTCGTTACTTACTGCACTAGCAGATATCATATGTATTGGTGTTCATTATGCATAGCATTACGTCGTTACTTACTGAACTAGCATATATCATATGTATTGGTGTTCATGGGGCATAGCATTTCGTCTTTACTTACTGGACTAGCAAATATCATATTTATGGGGGTTCATTAGACATAGCATTACGTCGTTACTTACTGAACTAGCATATATCATATGTATTGTGGTTCATTAGGCATAGCATTACGTCGTTACTTACTGAACTAGCAGATATCATATAGTGGTATTCGTGAGGCATAGCATTACCGTTACTTACTGAACTAGCAAATATCATATTATTGGTGTTATAGGATAGCATTACGTCGTACTTACGGAACTAGCAGCTACCATATGTATTGATGTTCATTATGCATAGCATTACGTCGTTACTTACTGAACTAGCAGATATCATATGTATTGGTGTTCATGAGGCATAGCATTTCGTCGTTACTTACTGAACTAGCAGATATCATATGTATTGGTGTTCATGCGCATAGCATTACGTCGTTACTTACTGAACTAGCAATATCATATTTATGGGGTTCATAGGCATAGCATTACGTCGTGACTTACTGAACTATATATCATATGTATTGGGTTCATTAGGCATAGCATTGCGTCGTGATTACTGAACTAGCAATATCATATGATTGGTGTTCATAGGCATAGCATTGCGTCGTTACTTACTGACTAGCAGATATCATATGTATTGGTGTCATTAGCATAGCATTACGTCGTTACTTACTGAACTAGCAATATCATATGTATTGGTGTTCATGGGGCATAGCATTTCGTCGTTACTTACTGGACTAGCAAATATCATATTTATGGGGGTTCATTAGACATAGCATTACGTCGTTACTTACTGAACTATCATATATCATATGCATTGGGTTCATTAGGCATAGCATTGCGTCGTTACTTACTGAACTAGCAGATATCATATTAGTGGTGTTCGTGAGGCATAGCATTACCTCGTTACTTACTGAACTAGCAAATATCATATTTTGGTGTTAATGAGGCATAGCATTACGTCGTTACTTACGGAACTAGCAGCTACCATATGTATTGATGTTCATTATGCATAGCATTACGTCGTTACTTACTGAACTAGCAGATATCATATGTATTGGTGTTCATTATGCATAGCATTACGTCGTTACTTACTGAACTAGCAGATATCATATGTATTGGTGTTCATTATGCATAGCATTACGTCGTTACTTACTGAACTAGCAGATATCATATGTATTGGTGTTCATTATGCATAGCATTACGTCGTTACTTACTGAACTAGCAGATATCATATGTATTGGTGTTCATTATGCATAGCATTACGTCGTTACTTACTGAACTAGCAGATATCATATGTATTGGTGTTCATTATGCATAGCATTACGTCGTTACTTACTGAACTAGCAGATATCATATGTATTGGTGTTCATTATGCATAGCATTACGTCGTTACTTACTGAACTAGCAGATATCATATGTATTGGTGTTCATTATGCATAGCATTACGTCGTTACTTACTGAACTAGCAGATATCATATGTATTGGTGTTCATTATGCATAGCATTACGTCGTTACTTACTGAACCAGCAGATATCATATTTATTGGTGTTCATTAGGCATAGTATTACGTCGTTACTTACTGAACTAGCATATATCATATGTATTGGTGTTCATTAGGCATAGCATTGCGTCGTTACTTACTAAACTAGCTTATATCATATGTATTGGTGTTCATGAGGCATAGCATTACGTCGTTACTTACTGAACTAGCGATACCATATGTATTGGTGTTCATTAGGCATAGCATTACGTCGTTACTTACTGAACTAGCATATATCATATGTATTCGTGTTCATTATGCATAGCATTACGTCGTTACTTACTGAACTAGCAGATATCTTATGTATTGGTGTTCATTAGGCATAGCATTACGTCGTTACTTACTGAACTAGCAGATATCATATGTATTGGTGTTCATTAGGCATAGCATTACGTCCTGACTTACTGAACCAGCAGATATCATATTAGTGGTGTTCATGAGGCATAGCATTACGTCGTTACTTACTGAACTAGCAAATATCATATGTATTGGTGTTCATGGGGCATAGCATTTCGTCGTGACTTACTGAACTAGCATATATCATATGTATTGGTGTTCATTATGCATAGCATTACGTCGTTACTTACTGAACTAGCAGATATCATATTATTGGTGTTCATGGGGCATAGCATTTCGTCGTACTTACTGAACTAGCAATACATATTATGGGTTCATTAGGCATAGCATTCGTCGTTACTTACTGGACTAGCAAATATCATATTTATGGGGGTTCATTAGACATAGCATTACGTCGTTACTTACTGAACTATCATATATCATATGCATTGTGGTTCATTAGACATAGCATTGCGTCGTGACTTACTGAACTAGCATATATCATATTCATTGGTGTTCATTAGGCATAGCATTGCGTCGTTACTTACTGAACTAGCAGATATCATATTAGTGGTGTTCGTGAGGCATAGCATTACCTCGTTACTTACTGAACTAGCAAATATCATATTTATTGGTGTTAATGAGGCATAGCATTACGTCGTTACTTACGGAACTAGCAGCTACCATATGTATTGATGTTCATTATGCATAGCATTACGTCGTTACTTACTGAACTAGCAGATATCATATGTATTGGTGTTCATGCGGCATAGCATTTCGTCGTTACTTACTGAACTAGCAGATATCATATGTATTGGTGTTCATGCGGCATAGCATTACGTCGTTACTTACTGAACTAGCATATATCATATGTATTGGTGTTCATGCGGCATAGCATTTCGTCGTTACTTACTGAACTAGCAAATATCATATGTATGGGGGTTCATTAGACATAGCATTACGTCGTTACTTACTGAACTATCATATATCATATGCATTGTGGTTCATTAGGCATAGCATTGCGTCGTTACTTACTGAACTAGCAGATAGCATATGTGTTGGTGTTCATTAGGCATAGCATTACGTCGTTACATACTGAACAAGCAGATATCACATTAGTGGGGTTCATTAGGCATAGCATTACGTCGTTACTTACTGAACTAGCATATAGCATATGTATTAGTGTTCATTAGGCATAGCATTACGTCCTTTCTTACTGAACTAGCATATACCATATGTATTGGTGTTCATTAGGCATAGCATTACGTCGTTAGGTACTGAACTAGCATATATCGTATGTATTGGGTTTCATTAGGCATAGCATTACGTCGTTGCTTACTGAACTAGCATATATCATATGTATTGGTGTTCATTAGGCATAGCATTACGTCGTGACTTACTGAACTAGCATATATCATATGTATTGGTGTTCATGGGGCATAGCATTTCGTCTTTACTTACTGGACTAGCAAATATCATATTTATGGGGGTTCATTAGACATAGCATTACGTCGTTACTTACTGAACTATCATATATCATATGCATTGTGGTTCATTAGACATAGCATTGCGTCGTGACTTACTGAACTAGCATATATCATATTCATTGGTGTTCATTAGGCATAGCATTGCGTCGTTACTTACTGAACTAGCAGATATCATATTAGTGGTGTTCGTGAGGCATAGCATTACCTCGTTACTTACTGAACTAGCAAATATCATATTTATTGGTGTTAATGAGGCATAGCATTACGTCGTTACTTACGGAACTAGCAGCTACCATATGTATTGATGTTCATTATGCATAGCATTACGTCGTTACTTACTGAACTAGCAGATATAATATGTATTGGTGTTCATGCGGCATAGCATTTCGTCGTTACTTACTGAACTAGCAGATATCATATGTATTGGTGTTCATGCGGCATAGCATTACGTCGTTACTTACTGAACTAGCATATATCATATGTATTGGTGTTCATGCGGCATAGCATTTCGTCGTTACTTACTGAACTAGCAAATATCATATGTATGGGGGTTCATTAGGCATAGCATTGCGTCGTGACTTACTGAACTAGCAGATATCATATGTATTGGTGTTCATTAGGCATAGCATTGCGTCGTTACTTACTGAACTAGCAGATATCATATGTATTGGTGTTCATTATGCATAGCATTACGTCGTTACTTACTGAACTAGCAGATATCATATGTATTGGTGTTCATTATGCATAGCATTACGTCGTTACTTACTGAACTAGCAGATATCATATGTATTGGTGTTCATTATGCATAGCATTACGTCGTTACTTACTGAACTAGCAGATATCATATTATTGGTGTTCATTAGGCATAGCATTACGTCGTTACTTACTGAACTAGCAATATCATATGTATTGGTGTTCATTAGGCATAGCATTACGTCGTTACTTACTGAACTAGCTATCATATATACATATGTATTGGTGTTCATTAGGCATAGCATTACGTCGTTACTTACTGAACTAGCAATATCTATGTATTGTGTTCATTAAGTTCGTCGACTTGACTAGCTATTATGATTGGTGTTCATAGGCATAGCATTACGTCGTTACTTACTGAACTAGCAGATATCATATGTATTGGTGTTCATTAGGCATAGCATTACGTCGTTACTTACTGAACTAGCAGATATCATATTAGTGGTGTTCATTAGGCATAGCATTACGTCGTTACTTACTGAACTAGCAGATATCATATGTATTGGTGTTCATTAGGCATAGCATTACGTCGTTACTTACTGAACTAGCAATATCATATGTATTGGTGTTCATTAGGCATAGCATTCGAACTAGCAGATACATATGTATTGGTGTTCATTAGGCATAGCATTACGTCGTTACTTACTGAACTAGCATATATCATATGTATTGGTGTTCATGAGGCATAGCATTACGTCGTTACTTACTGAACTAGCAGATATCATATTTATTGGGGTTCATTAGGCATAGCATTACGTCGTTACTTACTGAACTAGCAAATATCATATTATTGGGGTTCATTAGACATAGCATTACGTCGTTACTTACTGAACTAGCATATATCATATGCATTGTGGTTCATTAGACATAGCATTGCGTCGTTACTTACTGAACTAGCATATATCATATGATTGTGTTCATTAGGCATAGCATTGCGTCGTTACTTACTGAACTAGCAGATATCATATTATTGGTGTTCATAGGCATAGCATTACGTCGTTACTTACTGAACTAGCAGATATCATATGTATTGGTGTTCATTAGGCATAGCATTACGTCGTTACTTACTGAACTAGCTATATCATATGTATTGGTGTTCATGAGGCATAGCATTACGTCGTTACTTACTGAACTAACAGATATCATATGTATTGGTGTTCATTAGGCATAGCATTACGTCGTTACTTACTGAACCAGCAGATATCATATGTATTGGTGTTCATTATGCATAGCATTACGTCGTTACTTACTGAACTAGCATATATCATATTTATGGGGGTTCATTAGACATAGCATTACGTCGTTACTTACTGAACCAGCAGATAGCATATGTATCGGTGTTCATTATGCATAGCATTGCGTCGTTACTTACTGAACTAGCAGATAGCATATTTATGGGGGTTCATTAGACATAGCATTACGTCGTTAGGTACTGAACTATCAGATACAATATGCATTGGGGTTCATTAGGCACCGCGGACGATTTTAATTTTGTCCCAGTCACAATCCTGCACGTCTTCAATGTATACAGCATCGTTACATGTCGCACGACACTTTGTACAGATGTTTAAGTGAATGTATATAGCTGGGCTGAGGTGTGAGGTAGAGGCACGTGCGGATCTACTTTCTTCAGGGCTCAATCTGGAATGTTTCTGTAAATATGACTCATCTGTCGTACTGTCTGTTTTATTTTATTGCAATTAATATAATATATGTGTGTGTTTGTGTGTGAGAGAATGCCAGGGGAGGTAACTAGAGCCACATAGTTGGGTTAGGACGGACGTAGTCCTATATATAAAACCTCTACGTAACCCCAGTATACGTCATGTTTAATGCCGACGTAAGAGTGCTATGGTAGTATAATTGGATGTACAGACGGATCTGTAGTCCAGTGGTTAACTCGTCGGACTGGTAATCCAGGGATCGCAGGTTCGATCCCCAGTCTGACCATAATAAAATTAACAGTCTCTCAGATGGGACTTTAAACCGATACCCCTGTCGGTGCTTTACACCGTACACGTAAAAGAACCAGAGGAGAATCTGGAATGTGTATCTGTCTGTATCATTGCACTATCCTCCAAAAATCTAAGATAACTAATCTCTTCAGGAGGCGTCGCTCATATAATGGTAGCGACGCTAAATAAACGTAAACCACACACACATAATCCTAATGCAATCGCTATTCCATTTATCGTGCGGTGCAGGTTGCCTGTTCGCATACGTGCACTGCTTATTTATTTTAAACAAAATGCATATGATGATGTGTTTTATTTACATTCTTTGCACAATATATTCCAATTGATCACTTTAATTTCATAAAATTCTGTTTCTTAAAATGCATTGAATTATGAGAAGCTTGACGTTAAATACAACAGCGTATATCAATTCAAATTCTCCATTGTCAGCGATGATAGAAATGGTCAATAAGGAACTAATGCAGAATACAAAAGTGGCCATTAAGACGAAAATAAACTGTTAAAAGCGCTTTATGTAAGTTAATGTAGATTTTAAATAATACATTTTTCTGTAAATTAAAAATAAAGTCAACTGTGAATAAATCAAGATTGCAAATCAAAATTAAACGATATGGTCACAATAACCTTTCATCGCGTATTTCAATCCAAATTGATAACGGAATGTGCCCGTCATTACACAAGAGGAACTAAAGTGAATAACAAGCAAGGTTTCTAAAACGAACACTATCACTTCTGCTCTTGCTGGAATTTATTGTGCAAGTTTAGACAATAGATATGCTTGGATATTAACAAATTTCAGACAAGCAAATTTCATTTTACATATATATAATACAAGACATAACAATTCCAAGGAAAGTAAACGGGTCGGGCCACAAGTTCTAGTATCATTAGTTAAGGCCCAACCTTCCATTCTCAGCAAATTTCTGTTTCTATGAACAACAACATTTACTAAACGTGTCATTGTTGATAGCTTTCAAACAGTAATCTCATCACCAACATAATCAACATTTACTGAACATTTCCTTGTACGAGCACAAAGCTATAACTACATTGTCGTAATAGAGACTAGCATCTCAGACACGCAGAACAAAATTAACGAGTTAGACATATCTGCGTATCATATTTCTAAAAAAAAATCAGGATGGAGACTTCAAGCGAAATGCTACTCATAGAAAACCTGAGAGAACTGGAAAGAATGTTTTCTAAACGTCAACAGATTGGGACAACACACTCACAGAATCGTGGACATAGTGCTCGTAAAGTCGTCCCAGCCGGATCAGAAATATTTCAACAAGTACTAATGGAGATGCGATGCGAGAACAACACACATGGAGATTCAAATGATGCACAACTTCAGTGTATACCGAAGAACGATGGCAATGCTTCACATCGGGAAAGTTTTGCTATTGGACCAATTGCTATTGAATCCTCTGAGGAGTCGATAAAGTCATCAGAAATGTATTTATCGTGCAACAAATACCCATGGGTTTGTGTAACAACGAAATGTGTACATCAGAGTTGGAAAACGGCAAATACAAAATGGAACAGAATAACAGCTGTGGGTATGGCGAGTACAGAATTACATGACCGTTCTTAAAAGGGGAAATAACCCGTTAACTGTTATAGCAATCTGGGCACGATTGAATTATCTAACTGTAATAATTCACAAATGTTTTAATATCCATGGTGTGTATTTAAGACACCGGATAAATGACCATTGATAAGGTAATGACTATGTGTTCCACTTGTTATTGTTGACAAGATGTACTGTGTTGTGTTCTCGATATATTATTTGGCAACATTAAACTGAGACTAATTAATCTCCGCCAAAGCCTTCGTGAGTTTTCGTGAACTACGACCAGAACATACGTTAGGTTTTTACCGTTAATATTTGAATCAAGTAAGTGTACAATAATCTAAAGCTCATATTTTACTCATATAAATCGATTATTAACGAAGTAAGTTCACGGAATATGCAAATGTCTCAGTTTAATATTGCCAAACAATATAGTTTTTATTAGGGATGGCAACGAATGGTGATTGTGATATTCGAATATTCGGATGATCTTCCGAACGAATATTCGAATATTCGCAAATTTCTCCAACTTTCGATTTCCACTACAGTTAGTACCTGTAAAACAAATGCTTCTCAGTTTGTGTCTCGTCAAATAGACTGCATTAATCAATTAGTGACCCCTGTAAGGTGTGAACAACATGTCATCACCCTACTTTGTTATTTGGAGCCAAATCGCGATGACATTTCGCACCTTCGGGCACGCATTGGGTCATTCTTTGTTTTCGAAACTTAACATATATATCCTTTTAAGTTATGATTTAACTGCAATTGATTAAAATTTGATTAGAATATTTTTTTTAATATTCGAATATTCGTTGCCATCCCTAGTTTTTATATATCAACAATGTATATATACTTGTGCATGATTTTCATCATACAAGTCTGGGCGTAATGTTTATTTCACACACAGACGGATATGTAGTCCAGTGGTTAACACGCTGAACTGGTAATCAAGGGATCGCAGGTTCGATTCCCCGTCTGACCCTAATAAAAAATTTAACAGTCTGTCAGATGGGACATTAAACCTATACATAAAAATACAGTATACAGTATATAGCATTGATAGTGACGGGGTGTCATTTTTAAACTTGCTTGGAATGGCGTAAAATTGTTATGTATAGTGTCAAGCCTATAGTATATCATAGTGTTCTTAAAAACAAACAAAAATGTTTCTTAGTTGTGTGGTTTTGAACCCACAAACATGTGTCCAGACCACATAAATAGTCATCTGCGATTCCTTAAATTGTGTCTCTGTTGGGAGCTAATCTTTCCACTGTCTGTGTATAACAAATGTAGCACATTTCGGTATGGAGTGTTGATTGATTTAACTGTATTGGTAGCTGCAAGACAACAGAGATAATGCCAATCGAATATTACAGCAGTTCGATGCTTCTTTAAGGTTGTCTACAAATGTCGTTTTGATAAAAGGGAAATAACTATGTGACTTTTCTTCTGCATTTTCATTATTAAAATGTTGACATGTTAATTTAGCCTGGGTTGTCTGTCGATTTTTCACTTTTTAACTTCTGGCCAAATGACAATATGATATGATCAGAAACTCAATACGGCCCAATTAATAGTCGGTGTTAAAATATATTTATTTGACTTGTCAGGCAAAATATATCGACGCCTGTTCCCAGGCTACTGTATTGTCTACATACTATCCTAACTAGTTTTGCTTCTTTTCAAGGGGAGGGGGAGGGGTAAAGTAACAGCAAGAGCTTACATCATATAGCGACACTACAGTTAGTATTAGTGAAGGAAGACCCCAGATGCCATCCGATGTGTATTTCATTCACGAGCATTCATGTACCCATGTAGAACCACATACCTTCCGCAAACCAGCTGAATAGTCCCCACGTGAAATAATTCGATAATTGTATTCGTTTCCAAACCAGTATTACCCAAGTATTACCCAAGTTTTGAAGTATTGACTTCTATCCATTTTAACAGCTGTAACGTACTTGAACATTGTTGTAAAACATACAATCTTATTGGACAGCGGGGATAGTCTAAAGTTTAGCTTTATTTATTTTACAACGATTGCGAAGCAAGTTCTAACAACTCATATTAATCACTCTCGTTGGCGCGGATGAAAGCGTAAATGTGGTCATTTGTGTGGGAGGAAACCGGCGTACCCGGAGAAAACCCACCAGTCCGATCTGGCGACCACCGTATCATCTCACATACTTCCCGGTCAGAGGATCGAGCCCGGGTTGCATTGCTAAGAAGCGAGCACGCTAACAACTACGCTAATCGGACAGTCATTTTATCGTTCGGCTTTCTTCGTACCTCCTCTTCTTCGTACCTCCTCGTACTTTCATCGTACCTCCTCTTCGTCGTACATCTTCATCGTATCTCCTCTTCTTCGTTCCTCCTGTTCTTCGTACCTTCATCGTACTTTCACCGTACCTCCTCTTCTTCGTTCCTCCTCTTCTTCGTACCTTCTTCGTACTTTCATCGTACCTCCTCTTCATCGTACCTCCTCTTCATCGTACCTCCTCTGCATCGTACCTCCTCTTCATCGTACCTCCTCTTCATCGTATCTCCTCTTCTTCGTACCTCCTCTTATTCGTACCTTCTTCGTACTTTCATCGTACCTCCTCTTCATCGTACCTCCTCTTCATCGTACCTCCTCTGCATCGTATCTCCTCTTCATCGTACATCCTCTTCATCGTATCTCCTCTTCATCGTACCTCCTCTTCTTCGTACATTCTTCGTACTTTCATCGTACCTCCTCTTCATCGTACCTCCTCTGCATCGTACTTCCTCTTCATCGTACCTCCTCTTCATCGTACCTCCTCTTCTTCGTACCTTCTTCGTACTTTCATCGTACCTCCTCTTCATCGTACATCCTCTGCATCGTATCTCCTCTTCATCGTACCTCCTCTTCATCGTATCTCCTCTTCATCGTACCTCCTCTTCATCGTACCTCCTTTGCATCGTACCTCCTCTTCATCGTACCTCCTCTTCTTCGTAGCAAATCATGTTAGCAAAGAAAGTAAGGTGCACACATATTACTTCTACAACACTCGCTAATGTTGGTAAAACGTGTTGCCCAGTGTAACTATATTCTATAGTATGTCGTCTGCTTAACCCAATGTGAAACACTCGCTAATGTTGGTAAAACGTGTTGCCCAGTGTAACTATATTCGCTAATGTTGGTAAAACTTGTTGCCCAACCCATTTGCTTCTAGATGTTATTCGTGCAGTGTCCATGTATAAGCATAGCATTGCAGTTGTATCATTTTGCTTATATATTTATCATGTTTATATTTGTAATTATATTGTATATAAATAAGCAATAAAATATGATTAACTAAAACCAAATTTTAAAAAATGTGAAACACTGTTTCCAAGTGAGGTTGGTATTATTCATGCCTGCCTACATCTGTTTGTTTTTAAACTGACGAGATTGCCAATTTTTCGAATGATTTCGACTGTTTGCACCCAAGTACCTACCAAGTAGGCCTACCGTGCGTCACAATAAAGGCAGTAACTGGTTCATTGCAGCTTTGTTTGCTTGTAAAGGTGCATGAACCTACCTACACTGTTGTGGATTAAATATTTAAACCAATTAAGCTAGGTACTACCTGTGACCTTTTCAAAGTAAATACTTACTACTGTAGAATGGTACTATCAAAGAGTAATAGGCCGCTAGTTAAATTGCAATGAGGTGATTTGGGGCGAACACATATCTTGACAATATTTGTCAGTAAATATTTTGTCATTGCAAAAGTAAATATACCGCATGTGCGCTACAAACAAACCTCGCTACAGGAGGTAACAATGCTTCTATAGTGTAACTCAATGTCGCCTTTGTCATTTTTGAAAAGAAGCTTTCTGCGCAGTAAATATTTAAATTAGTTCGTGTACGTCATATGAATCTTATCACGCAATTAAAACAACTTGTCTGTTGTGGTACGTGTTAGAACCTCGAACGAAATAATGTAAGGACGTTTCAACCCCATATATTTGGGGCTAATAGTGAGTGTTTAAACATAATCAAGTTATACAAATATATACCCTGATGGTTATATATTCACACGAAAAAGAAAGTGTGTGCACATGGCTTGGTTAAAGGGAGAATTTTATACTTATATAAATCTATAGAAGCAAAATATATGCACATCTGGTATCACAATGTGCAAAATTGTATTGGGTACACGATTGAAATTTGATAATTATCAGAACATTGTTGTACGTGTGAAGATAAGTATAAAATGTTCCGTCTAACCAAGTGCACAATTTCTTTTTCGTGTGAGTACATACACACTATTTCTATATGTATGTGAAGTATGTGAGATGGTACGGTGGTCGCCAGATCCTGGTTCGATCCTCGGACCGGGAAGTATGTGAGATGGTACGGTGCTCGCCAGATCCTTGTTCGGACAGGAAGTATGTGAGATGGTACGGTGCTCGCCAGATCCTTGTTCGGACCCGGAAGTATGTGAGATGGTACGGTGCTCGCCAGATCCTTGTTCGGACCCGGAAGTATGTGAGATGATACGGTGGTTGCCAGATCGGACAGGTGTGTTTTCACTCCGGTTCCCTCCCACACGAATGACCACATATACGCTTTCATCCGCGCCAACGAGGGTAATATAAGTTGTAAAAACTTGCTTCGCAATCGTTGTAAAATAAATAAAGTTTAAATAAAAAAAATTAAAAAAACAAACACTATGTCTTGTTCTTCTCTGGACAGAATCAAACGTACTCAACATTTATTTGCATATAATATCAGTGATATAATATATTATAGCATGATTCTTTCTTTCTTTCGATGATAGATTTATATCTCTTTATTTCGTATTAAAGTGATATACGCGGATGAAAGGAACAGTATATATACTACTTATGATTGCTTTCCTCATGCTACATGATAAACTCACTTGTAGTTATTCTAACTGGCTATAATAATATTTTCAGTGTATATATTTTGAGGCCACGACCGATTAATTTTATAATATAACTGTATGGGGGTTTATATACAGTCAAACCTGTCATAATCAGGCAGACAAGGGAATTACAGAAAGTGGCTGCTTAGCACAGGTGGCTGCTTAATAAAGGCATAATGTATAATAAAACTACATATTGGGAATTTGGAAATTGGTTGCTTAATACAAGTTGGTTGCTTAATAGAGGTGACCACTAACACAGGTTTGACTGTATACCATACTGATATTAACAATTAATTGAGTATCGATAACTCTGCACAAGCCTCAACTTGTTACTAGTATTGGTATTATAACAGTAAAGCACATGTATTGCTGTAAGTTAACCTGCAAGACTTGTCCGTAATCTAGATATGCCCAATGTCTTTTAAACCATTTCTGGCCCATGAACAAACCATCACTACATTGTGTGTTTGACAGAAGGCATGACTATTCGGTTATTACTATATTTTTTCACACATATTAATTTTCACTTCGTTGAAAAATAGACATGTTATATCTGATATGGATCAGGAAACAAGTGTATACTAGTTACATATATCAAGGTATCTATCTATATCTTCCCTGAATGAACGGTATCTGATATGGATCAGGAAACAACAGTATTACATGTACTAGATACAGATATCAAGGTACCCAAATCTCCCCGGAATGAACTCTAACACGAACTGCTGGTATCTGATATGGATCAGGAAACAACAGTATTACATGTACTAGATACAGCTACCACGGTATGTATATCTCCTTGGAATGAACTCTAACACGAACTGCTGGTATCTGATATGGATCAGGAAACAACAGTATTACATGTACTAGATACAGCTATCACGGTAGCTATATCTCCCCGGAATGAACTGTCATACGAACTGCTGGTATCTGATATGGATCAGGAAACAACAGTATTACATGTACTAGATACAGCTACCACGGTATGTATATCACCCCGGCATGAACTCTGTCACATGAACTGCTCGTACGTTGATCAGACGTTGGACTGCTAGCTGTAGTACGTCGTGTGTATGACAAGACCACCTTTCTTAACCTCCTAATCCTAATCAATAATAATCGAAAGTTATTGACGGTGATTGAATCTATTGAGAATTTAGTAATTTGATCAGCTCATTTTGTTTAAGATTACGGTATCTTTGTGTATTGGGAACCGCGTGTCCTGTTTAAATACACTCGGCACTTATACAGTTCAATAACTTGTACTAGAAAGTTCATAGTTTTAAAACTGCTTAAATGTGGTTTGTCGCTTATTCTAACACTGCCAATACAAGTCGTGTCTAGATTCTATGCAACACAGACATGCCAATAACTCCGTTATCCAAGAAAAATGATCTGTATCTAGAGTTGATCAGTAGTTTCCAAGATGAACCACCTGTAGATAGAGTTGATCAGTAGTTTCCAAGATAAATCACCTGTATCTACAGTTGATCAGTAGTTTCCAAGATGAACCACCTGTAGATAGAGTTAATCAGTAGTTTCCAAGATGAACCACCTGTATCTAGAGTTAATCAGTAGTTTCCAAGATGAACCACCTGTATCTAGAGTTGATCAGTAGTTTCCAAGATGAACCACCTGTAGATAAGAGTTAATCAGTAGTATCCAAGATAAATCACCTGTATCTAGAGTTGATCAGTAGTCTCCAAGATAAATCACCTGTATCTAGAGTTGATCAGTAGTTTCCAAGATGAACCACCTGTATCTAGAGTTAATCAGTAGTCTCCAAGATAAACCACCTGTATCTACAGTTGATCAGTAGTTTCCAAGATGAACCACCTGTAGATAGAGTTAATCAGTAGTTTCCAAGATGAACCACCTGTATCTAGAGTTAATCAGTAGTTTCCAAGATGAACCACCTGTAGATAGAGTTGATCAGTAGTTTCCAAGATAAATCACCTGTATCTACAGTTGATCAGTAGTTTCCAAGATGAACCACCTGTAGATAGAGTTAATCAGTAGTTTCCAAGATGAACCACCTGTATCTAGAGTTAATCAGTAGTTTCCAAGATGAACCACCTGTATATAGAGTTGATCAGTAGTTTCCAAGATGAATCACCTGTAGATAGAGTTAATCAGTAGTATCCAAGATAAATCACCTGTATCTAGAGTTGATCAGTAGTCTCCAAGATAAATCACCTGTATCTAGAGTTGATCTGTAGTTTCCAAGATGAACCACCTGTATATAGAGTTGATCAGTAGTTTCCAAGATAAATCACCTGTATCTACAGTTGATCAGTAGTTTCCAAGATGAACCACCTGTAGATAGAGTTAATCAGTAGTTTCCAAGATGAACCACCTGTATCTAGAGTTAATCAGTAGTTTCCAAGATGAACCACCTGTAGATAGAGTTGATCAGTAGTTTCCAAGATAAATCACCTGTATCTACAGTTGATCAGTAGTTTCCAAGATGAACCACCTGTAGATAGAGTTAATCAGTGGTTTCCAAGATGAACCACCTGTATCTAGAGTTAATCAGTAGTTTCCAAGATGAACCACCTGTATCTAGAGTTGATCAGTAGTTTCCAAGATGAACCACCTGTAGATAGAGTTAATCAGTAGTATCCAAGATAAATCACCTGTATCTAGAGTTGATCAGTAGTCTCCAAGATAAATCACCTGTATCTAGAGTTGATCAGTAGTTTCCAAGATGAACCACCTGTATCTAGAGTTAATCAGTAGTCTCCAAGATAAATCATCTGTATCTAGAGTTAATCAGTAGTCTCCAAGATAAACCACCTGTATCTACAGTTAATCAGTAGTCTCCAAGATAAACCACCTGTATCTAGAGTTAATCAGTAGTATCCAAGATAAATCATCTGTATCTAGAGTTAATCAGTAGTCTCCACGATAAACCACCCGTATCTGACATTTTCTGAGACATACCCATGCAGTGCCGTAGTCAGAATATTTGAAATTAACCGAGGCGACCCCCGCCCCGCATTTATTGTGTGGGTGCTTGTCTGTGCATTCTGAAGGCAGTTTTATAAGAGTTTTCCTATACCTGTCGTTACTTGTCAAATTCTAACCGAGGCGAGGGCCTCATTTTCCTCAGTGTGGCTACGGGCCTGCCATGAGTAATACAGTCCATGGCATGCACTATAAGAGTAAGAATGATTCATAATGAGTAAGACAATTCAATGAATCGATTAAACGATCAATTACAACGCGCATGTAGAGAGAATACAATGAACACGCCAATTGAATTCTAATCCCAATAACAATTCGGGTCATAGTAAGTAAATATTGACGTAGAAAAAGTGGACCTATTCTACGTGGAAGATCAACCCTTATCTAAATGAACCATGGCAACCTTTACCCAGGGCATACGCACAAATAGGTTGCTAAAATATTGATACAAATAACGTGGACAATCCAATAAACGTTGGCAAATTTCTGATAAGATAAATATTTGTAGACAGACGGACAACAATAAAGGTAGAACTGATGAAGTCACAGATGATCCTATTAACCTGGCCGTTACAAGCTGCCGTTGTACTCTGTCCTAGAAACCCGGCCGGTAATTTACGGCTCATCTGTTAAAACATGACTTGTTTGTGTCAACTGCAACTGTTTAATGCCTATTGAATCAAGATCAACACTGACTGTAGTCTACTTATTTAAACAAAGAAGTCCAGAATCACATAAACATGCCATATTTAATATTGCTACTTAAACAGGGAGGTCTGTAAATAATGTTGTCATAACTTGTTGCCCGGCCTATTAGCTTTTTTACATTTATGGCGGGATTTGGTTCTCACATTTGCAAGCAATTATTTGTTTTCACATTTCTCACCTCTTTTTCACATTTACAAATCAAATCAAATCAAATTTATTCACTCAGTGCATCATACATGATACAAACATGAGGTATATATACAGTAATACGGTTTTAAACAGCGGTACATAGCAATTCTAATTTACAGAGAGCAAACAGAATATGTTTCGTAAAACGTAACCATCTATTGTTTACACATTATTTAAATAATTTGACTAGATATATTTGTTTTGTCGTATTACAGATTGGTTTGATTTTTTTTTCCAGTGCGAACAGTGCAGATCATAATCAGACTCTTTTTTCTGGTAATTGAAATTTCAGACCGTCAAAAAAAAAAAAAAGTGACATCTCTTGTTAAAACAACAACAACAACAATATTTATTCAACATATTCAACATTAAGCAAAATTACAGTGCTTCTAGTCTATTATAAATAGGTATATAAATATAACTTATAATGTAATGACAACATGAAACATGAGTCCACAGTGAAGATTATCATAATTATCTTAAAGAGAAGCTTAGTTTGTTTTAGTATTCATTAGTATTATAGTTCAAGGAATATTATTGATTTGATCTAACTCTTTTCGGACTTTACTGGCAAAATATATGTATTTTGATAAGTTTGAGATTTCCTTTTTATTTCTTGACATCATAAGTTTATCAAATTTATTTAAAGTTGGCCAACTGCAATAATACGGCTTTATGTATTGTTTTCGTATATCGGTGTACACTGTGCATATTAAGAGAAAGTGATACTCATTTTCGATTGTTCTTAAGTTACAAAATTTGCATATTCTCTCATTTCGTGGTACATTAAGATACCTTCCTCTTTCAATTTCTAAATTATGTGATGAAAGTCTAAATCTGCTCAGGGCTATACTAAATTTTTTGTCCATACTATTATCAAGGTGTGTTTCTAAATTAAATGTATGTTTGAATCTACAGTATGTTGATAGTCTCCTTGAGTTGTTTATGTCTGCGTACCAAGTTTGGTAATATTGGTCAAAGATTCTTTGTTTTATAATATGCAGTTTAATTTCATAAGTTTGTTGGTGAAGCCATAAATTAGACATTCCCAGATTTTCCAAAATCGATTTTATTTGGTATGCCCAATTAGAACCATTATACGTCACATTATTATTCGCATCGTTTTTTAGCATTATATAAATTCGTTTAATGAGTGCATTATCATTCATGTTTAAAATTTTAATCCAATATCTTATCATATATACTTGTCTATTTATTTTCAAAGGGACTCTTCCAAGATCGCCATATAAACCACTTAAATTTGTGGATTTTTTTACAATAAGAAGTTTTCTGCAAAACTTTGTATGAATTAATTCTATATCTTTTCCTGGGTTTAACCCCCAAATTTCCGAACAGTAATTTAGGACAGATGCAACAAGAGTATCAAACAGTTTAGATTTCTCAAATGTCCTAAATTCATATTGATTAAAAATAGAAAAAAGTCGGTACATGGCCTTTGATGCATGTTCAGCTATGCATTTTTGCGTTCGGTGCCAATTGCCATTTTTAAAGAAGTATATACCTAGGTATTTAATAGAGGAGACATTTTCAATTTGTTGATTGTAGAGATAAAAATTGTGAGTAGTATGTCTTCCTCTCTCGAATATCATAACCTTCGTTTTATTAGTATTGATTTTCAGACCAAATGTATTACAATAAATGTCTACGTCATTCAACATAGATTGCAATGATGTCGGTGATGTAGAGAACAGTACTTGATCGTCTGCATACAAAACAATAAAAAGCTGTAGTTCATCTAATGAAAATATTCCATTTAAATTTGAGTTTATATTATTCATTATGTCATTCACGAACATCATGAATACAAGACTTGAGCTCGGATCACCTTGTTTCACGCCGAGATGTGAATCAATGCAGCTGGAATGAATTTTTCCATTATGTTTTATGGCAGATCGTACAGTACTATACATAAGATTTTACAGCTGTTATCATTTTTGTGCTGACTTGTTCAGCAAGTAATTTCTGCCATAGAAACGCACGATTTATTTTGTCAAAACATTTTTCGTAGTCGATAAACACAGAATAGAGTTTTTGACCTGTGTGTATTACTTTGGATATTATAGAGTGTAGTATAAACACACAATCGACCGTGCTTTTGCCCTTTTGGAAACCAAATTGAAAGTCTGATAATTTTTCGTACTTTTCTGACCATACTGTTAGTCTATTAAGAAGAATTTGGGAATATACTTTGGCTAGTATATTATTTAAAGTAATGCCTCGATAATTATTTGCTTCTTTTGGGTCACCGCCTTTAAATATAGGTATAATATACCCCATACCCCAACTTTCTGGATATTCACCGGTATTAAATATGCTGTTAAAAAGAGATACTAGGTGAGTTGAAATAATGCTATAAGATGCTTTAATAATTTCAGCCGATAATTTGTCGGGTCCCGAAGCTTTACAGCTATTTTGTTTATACACTGCTTTATGTATTTCAAATTCTGTTATAGGACAATCTAATTCATCGTTTAATACGTTTTGCATATTAATAATATCATTGTTTACATCAATGTTTGGCTCTTCGCCATATAACGTGTTGAAATGCTCATGTAAATCATCAACTTTAATTTCATCATCCTTAGTATATGATTTTTTATAGCATTTTTTAACAGATTTCCAGAATTTACGCGGCTGACACTTTGCAATATTTTCTAGTCTATGTCCTTCTTGTATTTTATATTTTTGTTTTGCACGATTTTTGGTTCTATTGTATTTCGTACGCATCTTGGTAAAACTCGTTCTATTTTCTTCCGTTTTATGTTTTAAGAATATATTTCGCGCCTTCTTGAATTCATGCTTGGCAGTGAAAACTGACCGTCTATCTTTTGTCCATGAATAATAGCGTTGGGTGGTTCATTCAAATAATGGTTTTGGAGAAAAGATTAAAATTTAATTGCAACTCTATTTGAATTTTCTATGAAAGGGATATTGATATAATGTGTATATTTGAATTGTGTGGCTAATTGTGCGTGCTGCATGCATTTCATGTTTTTTTTTGTAGTTTAGGTTAAGATAACACACAAGCTTGGACTTGCCGTTTCTGTGTGATATTATGACGGTGTGTAACTTCAGTTCGAATATTATGATGGAATTGTGAAGGATGTTGTTATATTCTGTTCGTGATTGGATTATAAGCGTTGTGAGGTTAGTGTCATCTATATATTGTTCTAATTGTGATGTGATGCTATATATACTGTGAGAAGTTTGTTCTTGTGTTGTTTAACTGTGTATTCTAATACGTGTGTTTGGATATTTTATTTGACAGGTGCGGCTATTTGACAGATGAAATAATGGATTTGCGGTTGCTTTGCTGTCAGACTGGCTGCTGGTCATGTTGTGTCATTGTGTAAGCTGGTAAGTAGTTTAATGTATTTATTGTTTTGAAATTAAGATATTTCAAACTGTTGGATTGATACCTGCTTCGGTATATGGTCAGTGTATAAAATATATTTAATATTTTTCATCATTCAAACAAATTGGTTAACATAACTATATGGCTATATACAGTAATATCGCTAGCATGTGCTATTAAACAATAGTACACTAGATGGATACCAACTTTCAAAATGTATACACATGCATGTATTCACAGTTGAAGAATAGGGAAGGGGGTACTTAGATTTAATGCAGGGTTGAAATGGAGTTATGAAATCTCTATATGTGAGATAATTTATACTTGTAGGACTTGGTTTCTTCTTACAATAAGCATGTTTTCACATTTCTCACCTCTTTTTCACATTTACAATAAGCATGTTTTCACATTTCTCACCTCTTTTTCACATTTACAATAAGCATGTTTTCACATTTCTCACCTCTTTTTCACATTTACAATAAGCATGTTTTCACACATATATCACCGACATTTTTCACATTTTCACATATGTGATCTATTTTCACATTTGTGACAATTTTCACATTTGAGGATCCTACAAGAAGCGAACGCGCATCCACTGCGTGCGTGCGTGTTTACGTTTATTTGTCGTCGCTACCGGTTATCCATATGAGCGACGCCTCCCGAAGATATTAGTCATTTTAGATGTTTGGAGGACAGTGCAATGATACAGATAGTCTCTACTCTGGTTCTTTTATGTGCACGGTGTAAAGCACCGACACGAAACCTCGGTTTAAAGTCACATTTGTATTTTCATGCTATGTATTGTATCTTTATGTATGTGACATATGTACTATTGATTTGCAATAACATATGGTTAAATCAAAGTCACATCGGGCATACTGTTAATTTTATTAGGGTAAGACGGGGGATCGAACCTGCGATCCCTGGATTACCAGTCCAGCGTGTTACCACTGGGCTACAGATCTGTCTGTGATTTGAAGTTTCATGATGATTGGACGAGTGGTTCATGATATCTCGCTTGAAACAAAGGATTGACACCGCACACGACACACGACACGCGACAAAACAAGCCGCGGTGTCTGATACATCCCAGTAAGCAGGACATATCAATTTGCCATCATTAACATATTCTTTCCCTAGATTTTGCAAAGTCATATTTCGTCAGCTAATTACTATACGGTATATTATAAGCGCCCTAATTTGACATATAATAATATATAATTATTAGTTGTATTTATGAATATAGTTACTCTGAAATATGATCGTACATTTACCTATTTGAAGTCATACCATAAATGAATGTCAATGCCTCAAAGAGTAATATTGTACATTTTCGTCCTAAATCGGTACAGAGAACAACCGTCAACTTTATATGTGGTATTAAATTAATACAAGTTGTTGATAAGTATATGTATCTTGGTGTGTTGTTAAGTGAACATGTGGATTATAACATAATGACTAAAGCAGTAGCTCAAAGTGCTAGCCGTGCCCTTGGTCTCTTAATTGCCAAATGTAAAGTTCTAGGGGGTGTCCCATATGTTGTATATACCAAACTTTATGAGTCTACAGTGCTGCCTGTTATAAATTACAGTGCACCAATATGGGGCTTCAAAACATTTTCATGTATAGATTCAGTTCATAACAGAGCAATGAGGTTCTTTTTGGGTGTAGGCAAATACACTCCAAATACTGCCATTGCAGGAGAAATGGGTTGGAAGCCGACTGTTGTATGGCAGTGGAAAAGCATATGTTTATTCTGGTCCAAAATATCGTCAATGGATACACATCGTATGAACAAACGCATAGCACTTTGGGTGGCTTCTAAGGCAAATGTTTCATGTAAAAATTGGTATTATTTAATTGTAAAAGTATTTAATGAAAATAATTTAAGTATGTTTGCAAATATTACCGAGCCTAAGCCATCATCATTAGTATTCTCAATGGAAAGTAAACTAATGGCTAGGTTCAAATTAAACTGGTTTACATCTATTAATAGAGATGTTGGTATATCGGGTCGAGGTAGAAATAAATTACGGTTGTATAAGCTATTTAAAACAGAATTCAAAGTAGAAGACTACTGTATGATGTGTTTACCTCTTAGTCATAGAGCTGCTTTGAGTAAATTTCGTTGTGGTGTTGCACCAATAAGAATAGAGACGGGCAGGTACGAGAATCTGAGTGTAGATCAAAGGAAATGTCCATTCTGTGACTCCGTTGAAAATGAACTACATGTTATTTTGCAATGTTGTACGTATGCAGATATTAGGTTACCGCTTATTAGAAAAACAATGGGTATTTATGGTAATTTTATTAATCTTTCTGATTCAGAAAAGTTTGTTTTTATTTTCTCCAGCAAGGAACTGATAAGATTATGCGCCAAAACCTGTTTTGAAATTCTTCAAAAACGACGGTTTTTGACGTGTAAATAAAATCAGTATGTTATGTAGTTCATAGATTGTAATATATATATATTTAGCATGTAAATAATGTATCTCAATTGTTTCTTAATACTATGAATACTTTTTATTGCCAACTAAATAGTCTATGCTAATCAGTTCATCACTGATCTGATCAGAGGTGATAATTGTTTTTTTATACCATTTTTTAATTAATAAGCGCGTTAGTGCTCTTTTTCAATATCAGTGTTTTAATAAATATTTTAAGCACTTCTTAGATAAGATTAGCGTAGGCAATTTAGATTTAACACATTTATATCTAAGAGTAGGTCTTGTTTTGGACCGAGAATCTCACTGATAGCGGTTACCCATGGTGACGTTTTGCGGCTGTGGTGTAATGGTGGCAATGTGCCCGTCACCATTTTGACGATTGTCTTCAGTTTGTGAGAGTGTCGGTCTGGATCAACCTATATAACCTCTAGTTTTAAGAAACTTATATGTTGAATCGTGTTCTATTGTGAATTGTTACTGTTACTGTCTCTTATAATTCATTATTGAGTGGCAATGTACATCGATATGTTTTTATTATATTGAATGTTGTTTGTTGTACATTGATGAGACGTAAATAAAGAATAAAATCTAAAATCTACCAATTCATGCATGTGAACAATTAGGTAATCACAACAGAAGGACAATTATCTACAATTTGATGTTCCGATATCAAATCTACAACCGATAACTAATCTTATCATAACGCATCAGGTCATCTTTAAACAAGACTCCATCTTAGGAGAGCGGTCTTGTTAACTCTTTACCATGACAGTGTTCTGTTATCGCTCTACCACGAAATAGTGTTTTTGTCATCGATCTACAACGACATAATGTTCTTGTTAACGTTCTACAGCGACATAATGTTCTTGTTAACGTTCTACAGCGACATAATGTTCTTGTTAACGGTCTACAACGACATAGTGTTCTTGTTAACGTTCTACAACGACATAATGTTCTTGTTAACGTTCTACAGCGACATAATGTTCTTCTTAACGTTCTACAACGACATAATGGTCTTGTTATCGATCTACAACGACATAGTGTTCTTGTTAACGTTCTACAACGATATAGTGTTCTTGTTAACGTTCTACAGCGACATAATGTTCTTGTTAACGTTATACAACGACATAATGTTCTTGTTATCGATCTACAACGACATAGTGTTCTTGTTATCGATCTACAACGATATAGTGTGTTGTTAACGATCTACAACGGCATAGTGTTCTTGTTAACGTTCTACAGCGACATAGTGTTCTTGTTAACGTTCTACAACGACACAATGTTCTTGTTAACGTTCTACAACGACATAATGTTCTTGTTAACGTTCTACAACGACATAATGTTCTTGTTAACATTCTACAACGACATAATGTTCTTGTTAACGTTCTACAACGACATAATGTTCTTGTTAACGTTCTACAGCAACATAATGTTCTTATTAACGTTATACAACGACATTATGTTCTTGTTAACGTTCTACAGCGACATAATGTTCTTGTTAACGTTCTACAGCGACATAGAGTTCTTGTTAACGTTCTACAGCGACATAGTGTTCTTGTTAACGTTCTACAACGACACAATGTTCTTGTTAACGTTATACAACGACATAATGTTCTTGTTAACGTTCTACAGCAACATAATGTTCTTGTTAACGTTATACAACGACAAAATGTTCTTGTTAACGTTATACAACGACATAATGTTCTTGTTAACGTTCTACAGCGACATAATGTTCTTGTTAACGTTCTACAACGACATAATGTTCTTGTTGACGTTCTACAACGACATAGTGTTCTTGTTAACGTTCTACAATGACATAGTGTTCTTGTTAACGATCTACAGCGACATAGTGTTCTTGTTAACGTTCTACAATGACATAGTGTTCTTGTTAACGATCTACAGCGACATAGTGTTCTTGTTAACGATCTACAGCGACATAGTGTTCTTGTTAACGTTCTACAATGACATAGTGTTCTTGTTAACGTTCTACAACGATATAGTGTTCTTGTTAACGTTATACAACGATATAGTGTTCTTGTTAACGTTCTACAACGACATAATGTTCTTGTTATCGATCTACAACGACATAGTGTTCTTGTTATCGATCTACAACGATATAGTTTGTTGTTAACGATCTACAACGACATAATGTTCTTGTTAACGTTATACAACGACATAATGTTCTTGTTATCGATCTACAACGACATAGTGTTCTTGTTATCGATCTACAACGATATAGTGTGTTGTTAACGATCTACAACGATATAGTGTTCTTGTTATCGATCTACAACGATATAGTGTGTTGTTAACGATCTACAACGATATAGTGTTCTTGTTATCGATCTACAACGACATAATGTTCTTGTTAACGTTCTACAACGACATAGTGTTCTTGTTAACGTTATACAACGACATAATGTTCTTGTTAACGTTCTACAGCGACATAGTGTTCTTGTTAACGTTCTACAACGACACAATGTTCTTGTTAACGTTCTACAACGACATAATGTTCTTGTTAACGTTCTACAACGACATAATGTTCTTGTTAACGTTCTACAACGACATAATGTTCTTGTTAACGTTCTACAACGACATAATGTTCTTGTTAACGTTCTACAGCGACATAGTGTTCTTGTTAACGTTCTACAACGACATAATGGTCTTGTTAACGTTCTACAACGACACAATGTTCTTGTTAACGTTCTACAACGACATAATGTTCTTGTTAACGTTCAACAGCGACACAATGTTCTTGTTAACGTTATACAACGACAACGACATAGTGTTCTTGTTAACGTTCTACAGCGACATAGTGTTCTTGTTTGCGTTCTACAACGACATAATGTTCTTGTTAACGTTCTACAGCGACATAATGTTCTTGTTTGCGTTCTACAACGACATAATGTTCTTGTTAACGTTCTACAGCGACATAGTGTTCTTGTTTGCGTTCTACAGCGACATAGTGTTCTTGTTTGCGTTCTACAACGACATAATGTTCTTGTTAACGTTCTACAGCGACATAGTGTTCTTGTTTGCGTTCTACAACGACATAATGTTCTTGTTAACTTTCTACAGCGACATAGTGTTCTTGTTAACGTTATACAGCGACATAGTGTTCTTGTTAACATTCTACAACGACATAATGTTCTTGTTAACGTTATACAACGACATAATGTTCTTGTTAACGTTCTACAGCGACATAGTGTTCTTGTTTACGGTCTACAACGACATAGTGTTCTTGTTAACGTTATACAACGATATAGTGTTCTTGTTAACGTTCTACAACGATATAGTGTTCTTGTTTACGGTCTACAACGACATAGTGTTCTTGTTAACGTTATACAACGATATAGTGTTCTTGTTTACGGTCTACAACGACATAGTGTTCTTGTTAACGTTATACAACGATATAGTGTTCTTGTTAACGTTCTACAACGATATAGTGTTCTTGTTTACGGTCTACAACGACATAGTGTTCTTGTTAACGTTATACAACGATATAGTGTTCTTGTTTACGGTCTACAACGACATAGTGTTCTTGTTAACGTTATACAACGATATAGTGTTCTTGTTAACGTTCTACAACGATATAGTGTTCTTGTTTACGGTCTACAACGACATAGTGTTCTTGTTAACGTTATACAACGATATAGTGTTCTTGTTTACGGTCTACAACGACATAGTGTTCTTGTTAACGTTATACAACGATATAGTGTTCTTGTTAACGTTCTACAACGATATAGTGTTCTTGTTTACGGTCTACAACGACATAGTGTTCTTGTTAACGTTATACAACGATATAGTGTTCTTGTTAACGTTCTACAACGATATAGTGTTCTTGTTAACGTTCTACAGCGATATAGTGTTCTTGTTAACGTTATACAACAACATAATGTTCTTGTTAACGTTATTCAACGATATAGTGTTCTTGTTAACGTTCTACAACGATATAGTGTTCTTGTTAACGTTCTACAACGATATAGTGTTCTTGTTAACGTTATACAACAACATAATGTTCTTGTTAACGTTATACAACGATATAATGTTCTTGTTAACGTTATACAACGATATAGTGTTCTTGTTAACGTTATACAACAACATAATGTTCTTGTTAACGTTATACAACGATATAGTGTTCTTGTTCACGTTCTACAACGACATAATGTTCTTGTTAACGTTATACAACGACATAGTGTTCTTGTTAACGTTCTACAACGACATAGTGTTCTTGTTAACGTTCTACAGCGACATAGTGTTCTTGCTAGCATAATACAACGACATAGTGTTCTTGTTAACGTTATACAACGACATAGTGTTCTTGTTAACGTTCTACAACGACATAGTGTTCTTGTTAACGGTCTACAACAACATAGTGTTTTTGTTAACGTTCTACAATGACATAATGTTCTTGTTACGGTTCTACAGCGACATAATGTTCTTGTTAACGTTCTACAACGACATAATGTTCTTGTTACGATTCTACAGCGACATAATGTTCTTGTTAACTTTCTACAACGACATAATGTTCTTGTTAACGTTCTACAACGACATAATGTTCTTGTTACGGTTCTACAGCGACATAATGTTCTTGTTAACGTTCTACAACGATACAGTGTTCTTGTTAACGTTCTACAGCGACATAATGTTCTTGTTATCGTTCTACAACGATATAGTGTTCTTGTTAACGTTCTACAACGATATAGTGTTCTTGTTATCGATCTACAACGACATAGTGTTCTTGTTAACGTTCTACAACGATATAGTGTTCTTGTTAACGTTCTACAGCGACATAATGTTCTTGTTAACGTTCTACAGCGACATAATGTTCTTGTTAACGTTCTACAACGATATATTGTTCTTGTTATCGATCTACAACGACAATGTGTGCTTGTTAACGCTCTACCATGACAATGTGTGCTTGTTAACGTTCTCTCATGACAGTGTGAATGCTTATTAACGTTCTATCATGACAGTGTGTGCTTATTAACGTTCTATCATGACAGTGTGTGCTTGCTAACGCTCCTTCATGACAATGTGTGCGTGCTAGTGTTCTATCATGACAGTGTGTGCTTGCTAACGCTCTGTCATGACAGTGTGTGCTTGCTAACGGTATATCATGACAATGTGTGCTTGCTAACGGTCTACCATGACAATGTGTGCTTGCTAACGCTCTAGCATGACAATGTGTGCTTGCTAACGCTCTATCATGACAATGTGTGCTTGCTAACGGGCTATCATGACAGTGTGTGCTTGCTAACGGTCTATCATGACAATGTGTGTTTGCTAACGGTCTATCATGACAGTGTGTGCTTGCTAACGTTCTATTATGACAGTGTGTGCTTGTTAACGTTCTATCATGACAGTGTGTGCTTGCTAACGCTCTATCATGACAATGTGTGCGTGCTAATGTTCTATCATGACAATGTGTGCTTGCTAACGGTCTACCATGACAATGTGTGCTTGCTAACGGTCTATCATGACAATGTGTGCTTGCTAACGTTCTATCATGACAATGTGTGCTTGCTAACGTTCTATCATGACAATGTGTGCTTGTTAACGTGCTATCATGACAATGTGTGCTTGCTTACGTTCTATCATGACAATGTGTGCTTGTTAACGCTCTATCATGACAATGTGTGCTTGCTAACGTTCTATCATGACAATGTGTGCTTGTTAACGCTCTATCATGACAATGTGTGCTTGTTAACGCTCTATCATGACAATGTGTGCTTGTTAACGTTCTATCATGACAATGTGTGCTTGTTAACGCTCTATCATGACAATGTGTGCGTGCTAATGTTCTATCATGACAATGTGCGCTTGCTAACGCTCTATCATGACAATGTGTGCTTGCTAGCGCTCTGTCATGACAATATGTGCTTGTTAACGCTCTATCATGACAATGTGTGCTTGCTAACGGTCTATCATGACAATGTGTGCTTGCTAACGTTCTATCATGACAATGTGTGCTTGCTAACGCTCTATCATGACAATGTGTGCTTGCTAACGCTCTATCATGACAATGTGTGCTTGCTAACGCTCTATCATGACAATGTGTGCTTGTTAACGCTCTACCATGACAATGTGTGCTTGTTAACGTTCTCTCATGACAGTGTGAATGCTTATTAACGTTCTATCATGACAGTGTGTGCTTATTAACGTTCTATCATGACAGTGTGTGCTTGCTAACGCTCCTTCATGACAATGTGTGCGTGCTAGTGTTCTATCATGACAGTGTGTGCTTGCTAACGCTCTATCATGACAGTATGTGCTTGCTAACGGTCTATCATGACAATGTGTGCTTGCTAACGGTCTACCATGACAATGTGTGCTTGCTAACGCTCTATCATGACAATGTGTGCTTGCTAACGCTCTATCATGACAATGTGTGCTTGCTAACGTTCTATCATGACAGTGTGTGCTTGTTAACGTTCTATCATGACAATGTGTGCTTGCTAACGTTCTATCATGACAATGTGTGCTTGCTAACGCTCTATCATGGCAATGTGTGCTTGCTAACGTTCTATCATGACAATGTGTGCTTGTTAACGCTCTATCATGACAATGTGTGCTTGCTAACGTTCTATCATGACAATGTGTGCTTGTTAACGCTCTATCATGACAATGTGTGCTTGTTAACGCTCTATCATGACAATGTGTGCTTGTTAACGTTCTATCATGACAATGTGTGCTTGTTAACGCTCTATCATGACAATGTGTGCGTGCTAATGTTCTATCATGACAATGTGCGCTTGCTAACGCTATATCATGACAATGTGTGCTTGCTAACGCTCTGTCATGACAATGTGTGCTTGTTAACGCTCTATCATGACAATGTGTGCTTGCTAACGGTCTATCATGACAATGTGTGCTTGCTAACGTTCTATCATGACAATGTGTGCTTGCTAACGCTCTATCATGACAATGTGTGCTTGCTAACGCTCTATCATGACAATGTGTGCTTGCTAACGCTATATCATGACAATGTGTGCTTGCTAACGCTCTATCATGACAATGTGTGCTTGCTAACGCTCTATCATGACAATGTGTGCTTGCTAACGCTCTATCATGACAATGTGTGCGTGCTAACGCTCTATCATGACAATGTGCGCGTTAACGCTCTATTAGACATGGTCTAGAAAATTAATGGTGACATTTGTAACTGTGTGGTGTTTTCTTTTAAACCTTAGAATCAACTCGACTATATAATATAAATATACAATTATAGATCTGAAAATAATGACATTATTAATCTGAATATTAATATTATTATTTTAATTGCAGTTCCGTTGGTTAGATGGATTTTATCATTATATAATTGCAATTCCGTTGGTTAGATGGATTTTATCATTATTTAATTGAATTTCCGTTGGTTAGATGGATTTTATCATTATTTAATTGCAATTCCGTTGGTTAGATGGATTTTATCATTATTTAATTGCAATTCCGTTGGTTAGAATTGCCGCTTCTCTCTCCATCGTGGCGATGGATTCCACCAGGAATGATGTTTCTAGTGTGAATAATATAAGTTGCAAGGACTTGTTTCGTAATCGAGTTCAAATAAATTTGCATAGAAAAGCAAGCAATTGCACAGTGACGATATATTACATTTGTTTTACAAACTTAGCTTAGCTCGATTGCGAAACAAGTTCTTACAACTTATATTAATCACTCTCGAGACCTCATTCCTCGTGAAATCCACCGCCACGAGGAAGAGAGAAGAGACATGTGGAATTTAAATGCCTTGCCTATGGGCATACTCGTAACGGCTCCAGCGGGGCTCGAACTGTGTTACAGATTATTTTGCTATTAGTGGGTATGTATATTACAGTCGCATGTATCTGTATTTTTAGAAGCACACTTGTTGCTTTAAATAATTTATAAGAAACACATCACACGCGTTCAAGTCGTCCTTGAGGAATAGGCTGCTAAATCTTAATAGTAATAAATGTCCTTTTCTAATGCAAGAAGCAGACATGTTCCACTGATTAAAGAGACAAGTAGTTAACAGCTCACCAGATTACACGTGATCTCATTAAGCATAGTACATTTCTAAACCTTTAACGATTAAATTGGTGTTATTAAAACGAATTTGTTCATTGTTTGAACTGTTTGAGAACATACACATCGTATATGAGAAGTCCTTTTGAAACTGCCAACGGTTAATTCAGATCAAGATTGAAATATATACGATCTCTGACATTAGAATCCTTGCAATACCAACAGGCGCTACAAGGTTAAATCCATCCGATCAATGTAATGTAGACTGAATGGATGCTATAGTATCCCCTTCGTTGACACGTTACAGTGGTGAATTAAAAACATTTAAAGCAGCATAAGTCGTAATAAAGGATGTTTTGGGTAAAATATAAATAATAATGTGTGTGTGTTTACAAAAATCGAAATAGTCGCTCAGAAACGATAAAATTCCAATAAATTTAAACCGTCGTATACGCGAATTTGTTTATCAACAAACGAAATGTAAACACGCACAGTGCGCATGCGTGAAACAACAGAGGATGTAGAAAACAACGTATATATTTTGAACATGAAATACTATCTATCTCCCTCTAATGTCGAACTCCTCACGAGGATGTAGACATGTCCCTAAAAGACTTAGCTAACAGAGGTATGAATCAACATATCAAGTAATTTAATATTTCAAATATCTTTTATTTCATACGATGTAATGCTGCTTTAAAGCGACATTGCATTGCAAACAAGCAAATAGACTTGTATTCGTTCACGTATAAAGGCATAGCTACTACACATGCACATGCATGTATGCGGTGGCGACTATAAATAAACTTACATCATCATCATTCTTCTGAACACATTCGAACACTAACATTGAATCAATAAACAGTGTTTGTGTGATATACAAACTTTCAAAAGTGAAATTTGGATTTCAAATAACTGTCATCCGCGCTCCTGAATTGACGTTTGTTTGTCATTGGAGTCAATACTAAACACACGATACTTTCGATTAGAGATAATTTAACTAAGATTAGTCTACAAATAAATATGCATAAGGTACAAATGTGAGCTATCACGGTACAGTTCGATTATTCAGGTCAGTCACTTGTATACAAACATGCTGATGTATATAAACATTGATGAGTTAAAACACTGATTGAATACTATAAAATATATCGAATAATCACACATGGCAGGATGGCCGAGTGGTCAAAGCTGTAGGCTTACAGAAATATATTTTTAGGTTTGATGGTTCAACAATGATTGTTTTAGTTTTCGAATGTTATGTATACAAGTGACTGCCCTAAATAATCAGACTGTACCATACCTCGTGTTATTCAGGATAAATGCGTTGTATTACGCATGAATGTCGACCCTATTTACATTGTTTTGTTATGTCAACAAACCGCGTATACGACGTTTGTTTATTTGTTGAAATACTTAGTTTTTGAGATAAATATTTGGAAACAATTATACCATATAACAGCAGACTACATTATGCAGAAAGTTGCGTTTTCTCCGATGTAGTGTCGCTTTAAAGTGTTTGCCCAACTTATGAACTGTATTTGAGATTCCAACTTTTTACTATTATCATCCATTTTAAATCTGTCTTTAAAGCTGTGGGCCGAATTCGTTTGGATGCAAAACAGACCAGAGTGGGTGTATTACATAAAACTAGTTTGATATAATACCAATGGAAGTCGTGATAGCGCAGTGCTAGCGTGTTCGCTTCTAATGAGAAATGTCCGACGTTCGAGCCCCGCTTGAGTCGTTACGATTTTGCCCTTAGGCAAGGCATTTAGATTCCACGTTGCCTCTTCTCTCCCACTCGTGAAGATGGATTCCTGCACGAATGAGGTCTCGAGTGTGTTTAAATATAAGTTGTACGAACCTGTTTCACAATAAAGCTAAAATAAATTGGTATAAAATATAATACGAACGATTCTACTAAAACGATATTGCCTTTGAATTGATTAAACAACCCAATAACTGCATTCGCTTAAAATGCACATATTCTGTAAAATACACTTGGAACTCTCATATAGACCTACACAATACGCTGCAAGACAACAGAGATAATGCCAATCGAATATTACGGCAGTTCGATGCTTCTGTCTACAAATGTCGTTTTGATAAAAGGGAAATAACTGTGACTTTTCCGCATTTTCATTAATAAAATGTTGACAGGTTAATTTAGCCTGGGTTCCAGTCTGTCGATATTTCACTTTTTAGCTTCTGGCAAAATGACAGCCTGGGGAAACTGGATTTCCGAGCTTAGCGTCATCTACTTACACCCACTTTTATGATGGTGTAGATTTGAAGAACGACAACTCTTCTCTACAAGATAATATCGCTAAATATAGAAACGGAATTCTATCGGGAATCGCCGAACAGGCACGATTATACACGATCATTTCCGAATATACACGAATGCTCCGGTAGATTCATTTACATTTCAAGCATATAATGTCCCGTTTCTGTGTTATATCGACGAGATGGCGGATTTTAAATATTACATTTAGATGGTAATGGATCGATTCGGCGTAATTGAACTAAAGACGACTTAATATATTTGAGTAAATATGTCAAATCAGACGCACATTGTACTTTTTGAAACTATTTGTCGTCCCGTTGACCCGTAAACAATTGCGACCAATTATAAAGTTGTATCAACATTGCAGTGCCTCGCTTTCGATTCAAGTACGTCATTAATTAAGTCACGTGCTAATAGGCCTATTAATAGGATTAATGCGAGACAATAATTACACGGACAATCCCCCACTTTTCCCCAGGCTTTGATATGATCAGGAACTCAATACGGCCCAATTAATAGTCTCGGTGTTAAAATATATTTATTTGACTGACCAGGCAAAATATATCGGGTTAATTAGGAAAAACATGCTTGTTGATGAATTATATGTACCTTCTGAATGTTTCTGTGGTGTTTTGTACTCGAATTATTTTTTAATTTATTCAAGGTAAAATATACCAAATCTGACTAAGTTTGTTCTAGACACCGGCACCTGGACAAGTACTATTACTCTAGCCGTCCACTGTGCTGTGAGTTTGGGCTTCACGACATCCTAGTTGCTAGTTGTCATCGCATCATGAAAAATTAATAAAGTGAAACAACTGATTCACTATAATAAAACTTAGTTTATACAAATTTATTTTAGCTCTATTGCGAAACAAGTTCTTTCAACTTATATTAATCCATCGCCACGAGAGAGAGAGAGAGAGAGAGAGAAGAGGCAACGTGGAATTTCAATGCCTTGCCTAAGGGCACAATCGTAATGGCTTCAGTGGGGCTCGAACTCCGGACCTTTCGCACCTGAAGCGAACGCGCATCCACTACGCTATCACGACTTCCACTTCCAATAAAACTGCCATCCGTCTGTCATACTATACTATTTCAAACATAGACACGGTTTTCTTAATGAATTTACCAAATACTAGTGAAACAAGCGTTGGCTTTTAATCTTACGACGGTATCTAAGCAACATCATAATTATTAGTTCAGCTATACGAATCTGTGTTTCACATGTGATTTTTCGTTTATTCGGTAGTTCGCCTGGAACTTTCATTAAACATGCATTCAAACAATGGGCTAAAAATGTATTATAATAAAAGAATACCTATTCAATTCCTTGTTATTCATGACTGGGGAGGGCCGTAACTAATGTTGTTAAAACGTGTGGCTCAACCCATTTGCTTCAACATTTATTGACAATTCTTGTGCACAACAATAGCATAAATCGTATATACTATGTATAATTATACAAGTGTGTTCATTTGTTTTGTTCTGTACATTGTATATATAGAATGAAAAATTACCCATGTATGTTATTTTGAAATTATTATATTGCACATGTTATTGCAAAATGTCATGTTTGTAATCTGTGTCCCGTAAATAAAGATTCTGTACTGTTCTGTTCTGTTCTGTTCTATAGAATGAATGCAATAAAATATGATTAAACTAAACTAGTCATGACTGAACATTATTTTAGCACGACAATCGTTAATTCTTTAATAGAAAAGGAAGTTCTAAACACACCTTAATTATGTCTCCAACAACGACTACGGTATTGATATTTGAATATGAATTAGTGTAAATGAAAACGTGGCTTCCTGATTCAGTCAACTAATATTTCTTATTCTAATCCGATAAGCTCAACTAGTTGATATCCTATCGGAAATGTACCCAATTACTTTTATTACCAAACAATGTATTTTACATTTTTTTTTTTTGGTGGCTATTAATTTGTCTAATGTTTGACGACATTATTGAAAGGAAAGTACTATCCAATAGTATACAATCATTTTTGTTTGTTTAAGCTTTATTTATTTTACAACGATTGAAAAGCAAGTTTTAACAACTTATATTAATCACTCTCGTTGGAGCGGATGAAAGCGTATATGTGGTCATTCGTGTGGGAGGAAACCGGAGTACCCGGAGAAAACCCACCTGTCCGATCTGGCGACCACATTTTGTTACTGTATTACACTGTTAAGTAGGCATTGGCAGTACCGTAGCCAGAGGCAAATTTAACAGAGGCAATATAGTGGGTCCGGGGGCATGTGTCCCCTTAACACTGTTGGAGTATAGAAGCGATGTCCTGCGTTTTCTGAGTTAATGAGTTTAGACGTATTATGTACTAACATGTCAGCTCTCTAGCAGTCAACATTTTATACAGCAAAGGGATATTTTTGGCATTTCATTTATTTAATTTTTCATTTATTGTTGTTTGCTTTGGAAATTGTAACCGATGCAGCTGCCTCGGTGTGGCAACGGGGCCTGCCTGGGCATTCAGTGAAATTCAGATATAATTCACTTTATATAATTCACATAATTGGCATCACTTCTGTATGCATGCAATGAGAGACATCTCATGTTATGTTATGTTATGTTATGTTATGTTATGTCATGTCATGTTATGTTACGTTATGTTATGTTATGTTATGTCATGTCATGTCATGTTATGTTATGTTATGTTATGTCATGTCATGTTATGTTATGTTATGCTACGTTATGTTATGTTATGTTATGTTATGTTATGTCATGTCATGTCATGTTATGTTACGTTACGTTATGTTATGTTATGTTATGTCATGTCATGTTATGTTATGCTATGTTATGTTATGTTATGTTATGTTATGTCCTGTCATGTTATGTTATGCTACGTTATGTTATGTTATGTTATGTCATGTTATGTTATGCTATGTTATGTTATGTTATGTTATGTTATGTCCTGTCATGTTATGTTATGCTACGTTATGTTATGTTATGCTACGTTATGTTATGTTATGTTATGTTATGCTACGTTATGTTATATATATCAAAACCGCAATGTAATAACTGGGTTTTCAATGTCAATATGCACCAATGTCAACATGCACTACACTCGGTTAAATGCTAGCACACATTGTGATATTGTACATTCTATAGCACACATTGTGATATTGTACATTCTAGTGCACACATTGTGATATTGTACATTCTAGTGCACACATTGTGATATTGTACATTCTAGTGCACACATTGTGATATTGTACATTCTATTGCACACATTGTGATATTGTACATTCTAGTGCACACATTGTGATATTGTACATTCTAGTGCACACATTGTGATATTGTACATTATATTGCACACATTGTGATATTGTACATTCTAGTGCACACATTGTGATATTGTACATTCTAGTGCACACATTGTGATATTGTAAATTCTATTGCACACATTGTGATATTGTACATTCTAGTGCACACATTGTGATATTGTACATTCTAGTGCACACATTGTGATATTGTAAATTCTATTGCACACATTGTGATATTGTACATTCTAGTGCACACATTGTGATATTGTACATTCTATAGCACACATTGTGATATTGTACATTCTAGTGCACACATTGTGATATTGTACATTCTAGTGCACACATTGTGATATTGTACATTCTAGTGCACACATTGTGATATTGTACATTCTAGTGCACACATTGTGATATTGTACATTCTAGTGCACACATTGTGATATTGTACATTCTAGTGCACACATTGTGATATTGTACATTATATTGCACACATTGTGATATTGTACATTATATTGCACACATTGTGATATTGTACATTCTATTGCACACATTGTGATATTGTAAATTCTATTGCACACATTGTGATATTGTACATTCTAGTGCACACATTGTGATATTGTACATTCTAGTGCACACATTGTGATATTGTACATTATATAGCACACATTGTGATATTGTACATTCTATTGCACACATTGTGATATTGTACATTCTAGTGCACACATTGTGATATTGTACATTCTAGTGCACACATTGTGATATTGTACATTCTAGTGCACACATTGTGATATTGTACATTCTAGTGCACACATTGTGATATTGTACATTCTAGTGCACACATTGTGATATTGTACATTATATAGCACACATTGTGATATTGTACATTCTATTGCACACATTGTGATATTGTACATTCTATTGCACACATTGTGATATTGTACATTCTATAGCACACATTGTGATATTGTACATTCTAGTGCACACATTGTGATATTGTACATTCTAGTGCACACATTGTGATATTGTACATTCTAGTGCACACATTGTGATATTGTACATTCTATAGCACACATTGTGATATTGTACATTCTATAGCACACATTGTGATATTGTACATTCTATTGCACACATTGTGATATTGTACATTCTATAGCACACATTGTGATATTGTACATTCTAGTGCACACATTGTGATATTGTACATTCTATAGCACACATTGTGATATTGTACATTCTAGTGCACACATTGTGATATTGTACATTCTAGTGCACACTATTTGATTCATGAAGTAACACATAACGCTATCAATGGATATGTTTATTTTGAATTGGAGGGAAAAGGTTAATAGTGAACCGGGTCCCTCTAGTTTAGGAAGAAAACAAACTACGTACGTGTACTACTTTTAGCACTTATATCATACAGGATATTACTGCAGATTGACCCTCCCTTTGGAAGATATGAAAACCTTCCTGTTGAGGATCGTTTGTATCCATTTTGCAATGAAGTGGAAAATGAACACCATTTTCAATTTGAATGTCAAATGTATAATGACTTACTATGTAGATGCAGTTGCCATTGATCTCAACATGTGTGTTTTACGTTTATTTATCGTCGCTACCGTTGCCCATATGAGCGACGCCTCCTGAAGAGATTAGTCATTTTATAGTGCGGAGGATAGTGCAATGATACAGACAGAGACCCATTCCATTGTCTCCTCTGGTTCTTTTATGTGCACGGTGTAAAGCACCGACACGAGACCTCGGTTTAACGTCCCATCTGAAAGACTGTTTATTTTATTATGGTCAGACGGGGGATCGATCCTGCGATCCCTGTATTATCAGTCCAGCGTGTTGTCCAGCGTGTTACCACTGGACTACAGATCCGTCTGTCAATAGATATATAACATCTATTATGGAATTTGGATATATTTGGCGAGTACATATAATGGGGAGGTTATTCATTCAATCAATGTGTGGATTGTATTGCACATTCCTTTCCGAAATAGTTCTAATTGTCTATGACAAATTATGTAAAATCAAACAAAGACAAGCCGGTATCTCAATACGCTTAACCAATACCTGACTACTATGTACGTTAATATTATATTGCAACATTGCACGTGATTCATTCGTGTCGCACAAGCATAATTACTTTCTCCAACGCAATTTCTCAAATTACCACCGGGACGAGTAAACATGCTTTGTCTTTTAATCACTGTGGGGGGGGGGTAACATTCCTCTTCAATTAGTTAATACATTGCATTTTAAGACTTTCCGAATGGAATTTAGTGATAATGTGTAGCCAATGTATTTGGACACACACATTCTCTTACACATCATGGGGTCTGATACAAGGTTGTAACATACATATATATATTGTTAAAGCGACACTATCGGCATGTTGGATGGTTTTTGATACATGCATTATATTGTTAAAGCGACACTATCGGCATGTTGGATGGTTTTTGATACATGCATTATATTGTTAAAGCGACACTATCGGCATGTTGGATGGTTTTTGATACATGCATTATATTGTTAAAGCGACACTATCGACATGTTGGGTGGTTTTTGATACATGCATTATATTGTTAAAGCGACACTATCGGCATGTTGGATGGTTTTTGATACATGCATTATAGTGTTAAAGCGACACTATCGGCATGTTGGATGGTTTTTGATACATGCATTATATTGTTAAAGCGACACTATCGGCATGTTGGATGGTTTTTGATACATGCATTATAGTGTTAAAGCGACACTATCGGCATGTTGGATGGTTTTTGATGCATGCATTATAGTGTTAAAGCGACACTATCGGCATGTTGGATGGTTTTTGATGCATGCATTATATTGTTAAAGCGACACTATCGGCATGTTGGATGGTTTTTGATACATGCATTATATTGTTAAAGCGACACTATCGGCATGTTGGATGGTTTTTGATACATGCTTTATATTGTTAAAGCGACACTATCGGCATGTTGGATGGTTTTTGATACATGCATTATAGTGTTAAAGCGACACTATCGGCATGTTGGATGGTTTTTGATACATGCATAATATTGTTAAAGCGACACTATCGACATGTTGGGTGGTTTTTGATACATGCATTATATTGTTAAAGCGAAACTATCGACATGTTGGGTGGTTTTTGATACATGCATTATATTGTTAAAGCGACACTATCGGCATGTTGGATGGTTTTTGATACATACTTTATAGTGTTAAAGCGACACTATCGGCATGTTGGATGGTTTTTGATACATGCATTATATTGTTAAAGCGACACTATCGGCATGTTGGATGGTTTTTGATACATGCATTATATTGTTAAAGCGACACTATCGGCATGTTGGATGGTTTTTGATACATGCATTATAGTGTTAAAGCGACACTATCGGCATGTTGGATGGTTTTTGATACATGTATTATAGTGTTAAAGCGACACTATCGGCATCGGCATGTTGGATGGTTTTTGATACATGCATTATAGTGTCAAAGCGACACTATCGGCATGTTGGATGGTTTTTGATACATGCATTATATTGTTAAAGCGACACTATCGGCATGTTGGATGGTTTTTGATACATGCATTATATTGTTAAAGCGACACTATCCTCATGTTGGATGATTTTTGCTACATGCATTATATTGTTAAAGCGACACTATCGGCATGTTGGATGGTTTTTGATACATGCATTATATTGTTAAAGCGACACTATCGGCATGTTGGATGGTTTTTGATACATGCATTATATTGTTAAAGCGACACTATCGGCATGTTGGATGGTTTTTGATACATGCATTACATTGTTAAAGCGACACTATCGGCATGTTGGATGGTTTTTGATACATGCATTATATTGTTAAAGCGACACTATCGGCATGTTGGATGGTTTTTGATACATGCATTATAGTGTTAAAGCGACACTATCGGCATGTTGGATGGTTTTTGATACATGCATTATATTGTTAAAGCGACACTATCGGCATGTTGGATGGTTTTTGATACATGCATTATATTGTTAAAGCGACACTATCGGCATGTTGGATGGTTTTTGATACATGCATTATAGTGTTAAAGCGACACTATCGGCATGTTGGATGGTTTTTGATACATGCATTATAGTGTTAAAGCGACACTATCGGCATGTTGGATGGTTTTTGATACATGCATTATATTGTTAAAGCGACACTATCGGCATCTTGGATGGTTTTTGATACATGCATTATATTGTTAAAGCGACACTATCGGCATGTTGGATGGTTTTTGATACATGCATTATATTGTTAAAGCGACACTATCGGCATGTTGGATGGTTTTTGATACATGCATTATAGTGTTAAAGCGACACTATCGGCATGTTGGATGGTTTTTGATACATGCATTATATTGTTAAAGCGACACTATCGACATGTTGGATGGTTTTTGATACATGCATTATATTGTTAAAGCGAAACTATCGACATGTTGGGTGGTTTTTGATACATGCATTATATTGTTAAAGCGACACTATCGGCATGTTGGATGGTTTTTGATACATGCATTATAGTGTTAAAGCGACACTATCGGCATGTTGGATGGTTTTTGATGCATGCATTATATTGTTAAAGCGACACTATCGGCATGTTGGATGGTTTTTGATACATGCATTATATTGTTAAAGCGACACTATCGGCATGTTGGGTGGTTTTTGATACATGCATTATAGTGCTAAAGCGACACTATCGGCATATTGGATGGTTTTTGATACATGTATTATAGTGTTAAAGCGACACTATCGGCATCGGCATGTTGGATGGTTTTTGATACATGCATTATAGTGTTAAAGCGACACTATCGGCATGTTGGATGGTTTTTGATACATGCATTATATTGTTAAAGCGACACTATCCTCATGTTGGATGATTTTTGATACATGCATTATATTGTTAAAGCGACACTATCGGCATGTTGGATGGTTTTTGATACATGCATTATATTGTTAAAGCGACACTATCGGCATGTTGGATGGTTTTTGATACATGCATTATATTGTTAAAGCGACACTATCGGCATGTTGGATGGTTTTTGATACATGCATTATATTGTTAAAGCGACACTATCGGCATGTTGGATGGTTTTTGATACATGCATTACATTGCTAAAGCGACACTATCGGCATGTTGGATGGTTTTTGATACATGCATTATATTGTTAAAGCGACACTATCGGCATGTTGGATGGTTTTTGATACATGCATTATATTGTTAAAGCGACACTATCGGCATGTTGGATGGTTTTTGATACATGCATTATATTGTTAAAGCGAAACTATCGACATGTTGGGTGGTTTTTGATACATGCATTATATTGTTAAAGCGACACTATCGACATGTTGGGTGGTTTTTGATACATGCATTATATTGTTAAAGCGACACTATCGGCATGTTGGATGGTTTTTGATACATGCATTATAGTGTTAAAGCGACACTATCGGCATGTTGGATGGTTTTTGATACATGCATTATATTGTTAAAGCGACACTATCGGCATGTTGGATGATTTTTGATACATGCATTAGTGTTAAAGCGACACTATCGGCATGTTGGATGGTTTTTGATACATGCATTATATTGTTAAAGCGACACTATCGACATGTTGGGTGGTTTTTGATACATGCATTATATTGTTAAAGCAACACTATCGACATGTTGGGTGGTTTTTGATACATGCATTATATTATTAAAGCGACACTATCGGCATGTTGGATGGTTTTTGATACATGCATTATAGTGTTAAAGCGACACTATCGGCATGTTGGATGGTTTTTGATACATGCATTATATTGTTAAAGCGACACTATCGGCATGTTGGATGGTTTTTGATACATGCATTATATTGTTAAAGCTACACTATCGGCATGTTGGGTGGTTTTTGATACATGCATTATATTGTTAAAGCGACACTATCGGCATGTTGGATGGTTTTTGATACATGCATTATAGTGTTAAAGCGACACTATCGGCATCGGCATGTTGGATGGTTTTTGATACATGCATTATAGTGTTAAAGCGACACTATCGGCATGTTGGATGGTTTTTGATACTTGCATTATATTGTTAAAGCGACACTATCGGCATGTTGGATGGTTTTTGATACTTGCATTATATTATTAAAGCGACACTATCGGCATGTTGGATGGTTTTTGATAAAAAGTACAAGATATTTAAAGAATATAATTTCCAATCACTTTGTGCATAGAAACCCAATTAGTCGCAGAGAAACCGAAACAATCAAATGCACATATAACAGTCGTACACGCGAATTGTTTATCAACACATTTATGTAAGCATTGCTTGCATTAGTTCCAATTGCCAATATAAACCGATGCGTTCCGAATATACTCAGGACATGGCGATCCTATTCAGGAAAATCATGCTTTCACTTCCAGTTGGTTATATTGCATAAAACACACTGAAAATCATGCTTTCACTTCCAGTTGGTTATATTGCATAAAACACACTGAAAATAATTATTCAAATTATAATGGAAGAATGTGTAACAGCATTAATGATACTTGTACATACACTTTCAAATGTTTTATTTTTATTCCATACGATATAGTGTCGCTTTAAAATATCGTTATTACTAGTATGTTTCCCCTTTAATACGTTCGCTATTCTCGGAAGATTCCATTCCCTTGAATTGTAATAGTATTTAACAGATATACTCGTATTGGAATTATGTCGCCTATCAATGACACATTCAACGCATGTCCAAAATAGCAAGTACTCTTTCATTAATATAAAATTTTATTTTATTTGAATCTCTATAATTATTAACCGTTGTTTATAAAAATATTGCACATTAATATTTCTACAAAATGCTTAGAATACATATTTACACGCATCATACCAATATAAACAATAATATAACGCTAGACTGTTATAGAAAGAATAACGTAATCTTACAAATGAATGTATGTGTCTACAGTGCGGTTATAATCAGTTTCTAAGCTGATCCGATAAACGTGTATTATGATAAACTACTGCATACACTCACTTAGCATATCAATATTAAATGTTTAAACGTCTGAGAGAGGATTATGCAAATCCCTCATTGGATTGCATTTACAACTAACGTTATACAGCTTTGCACACATAGTTTCCCGCACGCTTTCCTTTATCGTAGCAACTGTATAATGAATGAACAATTCGAACATCGAGTCAACTGTTGCATATAAAGATGAAAATGAAATGTCCAGATAGTTCCACTATTTTTTACTCTGTGCCGGTTCAACTCCTTCGACAAACGAAACCTCACATAATCCGACTACCATTTGAACATCGAGTCAACTGTTGCATATAAAGATGAAAATGAAATGTCCAGATAGTTCCACTATTTTTTACTCTGTGCCGGTTCAACTCCTTCGACAAACGAAACCTCACATAGTCCGACTAGCCACGCACCGGGCAGTAACATCTACCCGTATCAGACTAACAACTCGAAACTATAAACCACGCATCCTCTTTGAATTGTATTCTAAATACTACACGAGCAATATGCGTTCACAAGAACTCCACAATGACTGTCCGCATCCTATATATACACGTCTGTACACAGTTCAGATCCTCCTTCCATGCCATGCTCCCGTACGTCCATATTCGTTGTGTTGAATAGTTCATGATTTATGCTTTAATATAGATTTCAATGGTTTAGAGTTGCGGCTATCTGATCTCGGCGCTTGCATAGCGTTGTCAGACTCACTCTGAATCTCTTCGAGTACTTGTCTAAATAGATCAGATCCATCCGGAATACCACCTCTCTTTATTTTCAAATGATCAAAACCATGTTTTTTCGATTTCTTTTTGCACTCTTTATGATAACCACTCGGCTGCTTAGATTGTTCACAATTCTCTTCCTCTTTGCATCCGCAGAATTGAACACTCTTCAAACCCTTCATGCTACCGTCACTTTCGCAACCGCTTTCGTCACTTTCCGAGAACCTACTGCGTGACACGTACTCTGTCCGCATGCTTGTTACACGTTGTCTCCTGCTCAGTTGTAAGAACACACTGCAATATTAATCACTACACGCAAGGTCAGAGCGAATGTAATTATACAGATGTCTTGCCCTGTCACTTTGAACTGCAATGAAATCGTGTTTCTGTTACATCCACTCGGAGACCGATTGTATTTAAAATTTTATAACATGCAATCCTGAAGCGACCGCGTGAAATTGAGAGATGTTATCACAGTGTCTGAATGCACTGTTACAAGAACAATTTAATTGATTTGGAAATATCTAATTTCTCTTTCCTGGTAAATATCTATCGCTCCAACAAATGAATATAGTTCCCAATTAATCTCTAGCGGATATTTAACCATATGCGATATATACCTAGCGTTTAGATATATAGTAGCATACTACCTACTATATAGTATATAGGAACATGCGATTGGCCCTCAAATTATCAATTCGACCAATTCTACTAGTCGATTTGCTGTTTTTAAATCAATACACTCTCGCATAATGTTCGAAGTTTTAATGAACCCTAGTAGGCAACCGTTATATTCAGTCTTGAATTTAGATATACCAACATAATCTTAAAGTCTTTGTATGCGTTTTCTTCTTAGGTTGGAAAAAAATGTTCGAAGTTTTAATGAACCCTAGTAGGCAACCGTTATATTCAGTCTTGAATTTAGATATACCAACATAATCTTAAAGTCTTTATATGCGTTTTTTTCTTAGGTTGGAAATATAATACTATAATTCATATACAAATGTATCCTAGTGTTAACTTTAGTAAACCAGC
>CM026397.1:69306847-69376103 GCA_014843695.1 Archivesica marissinica
TTTACAGAGCTATTTATCCTAGTGTTAACTTTAGTAAACCAGCATTTACAGAGCTATTTATCCTAGTGTTAACTTTAGTAAACCAGCATTTACAGAGTTATTTATCCTAGTGTTAACTTTAGTAAACCAGCATTTACAGAGTTATTTATCCTAGTGTTATCTTTAGTAAACCACCATTTACAGAGTTATTTATCCTAGTGTTAACTTTAGTAAACCACCATTTACAGAGTTATTTATCCTAGTGTTTAACTTTAGTAAACCAGCATTTACAGAGCTATTTATCCTAGTGTTAACTTTAGTAAACCAGCATTTACAGAGTTATTTATCCTAGTGTTAACTTTAGTAAACCACCATTTACAGAGTTATGTATCCTAGTGTTAACTTTAGTAAACCAGCATTTACAGAGTTATTTATCCTAGTGTTAACTTTAGTAAACCAGCATTTACAGAGTTATTTATCCTAGTGTTAACTTTAGTAAACCTCCATTTACAGAGTTATTTATCCTAGTGTTAACTTTAGTAAACCAGCATTTACAGAGTTATTTATCCTAATGTTAACTTTAGTAAACCTCCATTTACAGAGCTATTTATCCTAGTGTTAACTTTAGTAAACCTCCATTTACAGAGCTATTTATCCTAGTGTTAACTTTAGTAAACCAGCATTTACAGAGCTATTTATCCTAGTGTTAACTTTAGTAAACCAGCATTTACAGAGCTATTTATCCTAGTGTTAACTTTAGTAAACCTCCATTTACAGAGCTATTTATCCTAGTGTTAACTTTAGTAAACCAGCATTTACAGAGCTATTTATCCTAGTGTTAACTTTAGTAAACCAGCATTTACAGAGCTATTTATCCTAGTGTTAACTTTAGTAAACCAGCATTTACAGAGCTATTTATCCTAGTGTTACCTTTAGTAAACCAGCATTTACAGAGTTATTTATCCTAGTGTTAACTTTAGTAAACCATCATTTACAGAGTTATTTATCCTAGGGTTAACTTTAGTAAACCAGCAGTTACAGAGCTATTTATCCTAGTGTTAACTTTAGTAAACCAGCATTTACAGAGCTATTTATCCTAGTGTTAACTTTAGTAAACCTCCATTTACAGAGCTATTTATCCTAGTGTTAACTTTAGTAAACTACCATTTACAGAGCTATTTATCCTAGTGTTAACTTTAGTAAACCTCCATTTACAGAGCTATTTATCCTAGTGTTAACTTTAGTAAACCACCATTTACAGAGCTATTTATCCTATTGTTAACTTTAGTAAACCACCATTTACAGAGTTATTTATCCTAGTGTTAACTTTAGTAAACCAGCATTTACAGAGTTATTTATCCTAGTGTTAACTTTAGTAAACCAGCATTTACAGAGTTATTTATCCTAGTGTTAACTTTAGTAAACCAGCATTTACAGAGCTATTTATCCTAGTGTTAACTTTAGTAAACCAGCATTTACAGAGCTATTTATCCTAGTGTTAACTTTAGTAAACCACCATTTACAGAGCTATTTATCCTAGTGTTAACTTTAGTAAACCAGCATTTACAGAGTTATTTATCCTAGTGTTAACTTTAGTAAACCAGCATTTACAGAGTTATTTATCCTAGTGTTAACTTTAGTAAACCAGCATTTACAGAGCTATTTATCCTAGTGTTAACTTTAGTAAACCAGCATTTACAGAGTTATTTATCCTAGTGTTAGCTTTAGTAAACCACCATTTACAGAGCTATTTATCCTAGTGTTAACTTTAGTAAACCAGCATTTACAGAGTTATTTATCCTAGTGTTAACTTTAGTAAACCAGTATTTACAGAGCTATTTATCCTAGTGTTAACTTTAGTAAACCAGCATTTACAGAGTTATTTATCCTAGTGTTAACTTTAGTAAACCAGCATTTACAGAGTTATTTATCCTAGTGTTAACTTTAGTAAACCAGCATTTACAGAGTTATTTATCCTAGTGTTAACTTTAGTAAACCACCATTTACAGAGTTATTTATCCTAGTGTTAACTTTAGTAAACCTCCATTTACAGAGTTATTTATCCTAGTGTTAACTTTAGTAAACCACCATTTACAGAGTTATTTATCCTAGTGTTAACTTTAGTAAACCTCCATTTACAGAGCTATTTATCCTAGTGTTAACTTTAGTAAACCACCATTTACAGAGCTATTTATCCTAGTGTTAACTTTAGTAAACCACCATTTACAGAGCTATTTATCCTAGTGTTAACTTTAGTAAACCAGCATTTACAGAGCTATTTATCCTAGTGTTAACTTTAGTAAACCACCATTTACAGAGCTATTTATCCTAGTGTTAACTTTAGTAAACCAGCATTTACAGAGCTATTTATCCTAGTGTTAACTTTAGTAAACCAGCATTTACAGAGCTATTTATCCTAGTGTTACCTTTAGTAAACCAGCATTTACAGAGTTATTTATCCTAGTGTTAACTTTAGTAAACCATCATTTACAGAGTTATTTATCCTAGGGTTAACTTTAGTAAACCAGCATTTACAGAGCTATTTATCCTAGTGTTAACTTTAGTAAACCAGCATTTACAGAGTTATTTATCCTAGTGTTAACTTTAGTAAACCAGCATTTACAGAGCTATTTATCCTAGTGTTAACTTTAGTAAACCAGCATTTACAGAGTTATTTATCCTAGTGTTAACTTTAGTAAACCAGCATTTACAGAGCTATTTATCCTAGTGTTAACTTTAGTAAACCATCATTTACAGAGTTATTTATCCTAGGGTTAACTTTAGTAAACCAGCATTTACAGAGCTATTTATCCTAGTGTTAACTTTAGTAAACCAGCATTTACAGAGCTATTTATCCTAGTGTTAACTTTAGTAAACCAGCATTTACAGAGTTATTTATCCTAGTGTTAACTTTAGTAAACCAGCATTTACAGAGCTATTTATCCTAGTGTTAACTTTAGTAAACCAGCATTTACAGAGTTATTTATCCTAGTGTTAACTTTAGTAAACCACCATTTACAGAGTTATTTATCCTAGTGTTAACTTTAGTAAACCACCATTTACAGAGTTATTTATCCTAGTGTTAACTTTAGTAAACCAGCATTTACAGAGTTATTTATCCTAGTGTTAACTTTAGTAAACCAGCATTTACAGAGTTATTTATCCTAGTGTTAACTTTAGTAAACCAGCATTTACAGAGTTATTTATCCTAGTGTTAACTTTAGTAAACCTCCATTTACAGAGCTATTTATCCTAGTGTTAACTTTAGTAAACCTCCATTTACAGAGCTATTTATCCTAGTGTTAACTTTAGTAAACCATCATTTACAGAGTTATTTATCCTAGTGTTAGCTTTAGTAAACCACCATTTACAGAGTTATTTATCCTAGTGTTAACTTTAGTAAACCTCCATTTACAGAGCTATTTATCCTAGTGTTAACTTTAGTAAACCAGCATTTACAGAGCTATTTATCCTAGTGTTAACTTTAGTAAACCAGCATTTACAGAGCTATTTATCCTAGTGTTACCTTTAGTAAACCAGCATTTACAGAGTTATTTATCCTAGGGTTAACTTTAGTAAACCAGCAGTTACAGAGCTATTTATCCTAGTGTTAACTTTAGTAAACCAGCATTTACAGAGCTATTTATCCTAGTGTTAACTTTAGTAAACCTCCATTTACAGAGCTATTTATCCTAGTGTTAACTTTAGTAAACCACCATTTACAGAGCTATTTATCCTAGTGTTAACTTTAGTAAACCTCCATTTACAGAGCTATTTATCCTAGTGTTAACTTTAGTAAACCAGCATTTACAGAGCTATTTATCCTAGTGTTAACTTTAGTAAACCACCATTTACAGAGTTATTTATCCTAGTGTTAACTTTAGTAAACCACCATTTACAGAGTTATTTATCCTAGTGTTAACTTTAGTAAACCAGCATTTACAGAGTTATTTATCCTAGTGTTAACTTTAGTAAAACCAGCATTTACAGAGCTATTTATCCTAGTGTTAACTTTAGTAAACCAGCATTTACAGAGCTATTTATCCTAGTGTTAACTTTAGTAAACCACCATTTACAGAGCTATTTATCCTAGTGTTAACTTTAGTAAACCACCATTTACAGAGCTATTTATCCTAGTGTTAACTTTAGTAAACCACCATTTACAGAGTTATTTATCCTAGTGTTAACTTTAGTAAACCAGCATTTACAGAGCTATTTATCCTAGTGTTAACTTTAGTAAACCATCATTTACAGAGTTATTTATCCTAGTGTTAGCTTTAGTAAACCTCCATTTACAGAGCTATTTATCCTAGTGTTAACTTTAGTAAACCACCATTTACAGAGCTATTTATCCTAGTGTTAACTTTAGTAAACCACCATTTACAGAGTTATTTATCCTAGTGTTAACTATAGTAAACCAGCATTTACAGAGTTATTTATCCTAGTGTTAACTTTAGTAAACCACCATTTACAGAGTTATTTATCCTAGTGTTAACTTTAGTAAACCTCCATTTACAGAGTTATTTATCCTAGTGTTAACTTTAGTAAACCACCATTTACAGAGTTATTTATCCTAGTGTTAACTTTAGTAAACCAGCATTTACAGAGTTATTTATCCTAGTGTTAACTTTAGTAAACCAGCATTTACAGAGTTATTTATCCTAGTGTTAACTTTAGTAAACCACCATTTACAGAGCTATTTATCCTAGTGTTAACTTTAGTAAACCAGCATTTACAGAGTTATTTATCCTAGTGTTAACTTTAGTAAACCAGCATTTACAGAGCTATTTATCCTAGTGTTAACTTTAGTAAACCAGCATTTACAGAGCTATTTATCCTAGTGTTACCTTTAGTAAACCAGCATTTACAGAGCTATTTATCCTAGTGTTAACTTTAGTAAACCAGCATTTACAGAGCTATTTATCCTAGTGTTAACTTTAGTAAACCATCATTTACAGAGTTATTTATCCTAGTGTTAGCTTTAGTAAACCACCATTTACAGAGTTATTTATCCTAGTGTTAACTTTAATAAACCACCATTTACAGAGTTATTTATCCTAGTGTTAACTTTAGTAAACCTCCATTTACAGAGCTATTTATCCTAGTGTTAACTTTAATAAACCACCATTTACAGAGCTATTTATCCTAGTGTTAACTTTAGTAAACCACCATTTACAGAGTTATTTATCCTAGTGTTAACTTTAGTAAACCACCATTTACAGAGTTATTTATCCTAGTGTTAACTTTAGTAAACCAGCATTTACAGTTATTTATCCTAGTGTTAACTTTAGTAAACCACCATTTACAGAGCTATTTATCCTAGTGTTAACTTTAGTAAACCAGCATTTACAGAGTTATTTATCCTAGTGTTAACTTTAGTAAACCACCATTTACAGAGTTATTTATCCTAGTGTTAACTTTAGTAAACCACCATTTACAGAGTTATTTATCCTAGTGTTAACTTTAGTAAACCACCATTTACAGAGCTATTTATCCTAGTGTTAACTTTAGTAAACCTCCATTTACAGAGCTATTTATCCTAGTGTTAACTTTAGTAAACCACCATTTACAGAGCTATTTATCCTAGTGTTAACTTTAGTAAACCACCATTTACAGAGTTATTTATCCTAGTGTTAACTTTAGTAAACCACCATTTACAGAGCTATTTATCCTAGTGTTAACTTTAGTAAACCACCATTTACAGAGCTATTTATCCTAGTGTTAACTTTAGTAAACCACCATTTACAGAGCTATTTATCCTAGTGTTAACTTTAGTAAACCACCATTTACATAGTTATTTATCCTAGTGTTAGCTTTAGTAAACCACCATTTACAGAGCTATTTATCCTAGTGTTAACTTTAGTAAACCAGCATTTACAGAGCTATTTATCCTAGTGTTAACTTTAGTAAACCAGCATTTACAGAGTTAGTTATCCTAGTGTTAACTTTAGTAAACCACCATTTACAGAGTTATTTATCCTAGGGTTAACTTTAGTAAACCAGCATTTACAGAGCTATTTATCCTAGTGTTAACTTTAGTAAACCAGCATTTACAGAGTTATTTATCCTAGTGTTAACTTTAGTAAACCACCATTTACAGAGTTATTTATCCTAGTGTTAACTTTAGTAAACCACCATTTACAGAGTTATTTATCCTAGTGTTAACTTTAGTAAACCAGCATTTACAGAGTTATTTATCCTAGTGTTAACTTTAGTAAACCAGCATTTACAGAGTTATTTATCCTAGTGTTAACTTTAGTAAACCTCCATTTACAGAGTTATTTATCCTAGTGTTAACTTTAGTAAACCAGCATTTACAGAGTTATTTATCCTAGTGTTAACTTTAGTAAACCTCCATTTACAGAGCTATTTATCCTAGTGTTAGCTTTAGTAAACCAGCATTTACAGAGCTATTTATCCTAGTGTTAAGTTTAGTAAACCAGCATTTACAGAGCTATTTATCCTAGTGTTAACTTTAGTAAACCACCATTTACAGAGCTATTTATCCTAGTGTTAACTTTAGTAAACCACCATTTACAGAGCTATTTATCCTAGTGTTAACTTTAGTAAACCACCATTTACAGAGCTATTTATCCTAGTGTTAACTTTAGTAAACCACCATTTACAGAGTTATTTATCCTAGTGTTAACTTTAGTAAACCACCATTACAATTATGCTATCAAAGGCACCGTTCAGCTGTATGTTCAGGGAAACGGTCTTGATAGACATATGCCCATATATTTCTGCTGATACTTTCGTTGTGCTGAGTAGGAATCAGATCTGAATTAGAAGGTCTAGGTGCAAGTCGGGTCTGAATATCCGTGGTCTTGCTCTCTAGGCGAAACATCTCAAGGGAGGACTGCAATGCTAAGCCTGGTCTCAAGGTGGGTGACCATGTCCACTCCAGGTACTATGTTTGAATGTGTAGAAAGTGTGACGTGTGGCGCAGTCAATATATCTATATCATACTATGAAGTCGGGTTGTATGGTGCACCCACGGTGTTGGTTAAATAGACACATACAGGTAGTTTTTATTTCATCAAATACAAGCAAACATAATAACATATGAAGTAAGTCAAAAATGACCCATGATCAAATATGGTATAATAGTACAGTGTATTTCGGCGGTGGTCTTAATAGTTGAACACGTACAACTTAATAATAATAATACTATGTACGCTGGAACTTTTAAACCTGAAAAATATATTACATATTCCAAGAATACGTAAATAGAGAAATATTTACGTATAATTAAGAATGTGAATACCGAACAAAGACAAATATACACCAGTAAATTTGTTGATACACTTGAAACAGCTAGTTTGTTAATAATATCCTATTTTATACCCTATGATACAGTCGTAGTACGTTGATCACATGCACAGTCCATGTCATCCACACATATATAATACGCAACTATGGAGTTCCATAAATATGTATGTACACATAATTGATACATTTGATTCATACGATATAAACTGTGGCCTTTTATATGACTTATGTCATGTGACAGAAGAATGTTACAATGGAAACTATAAAATAAATATGTGTATTATAAAGTATCATCAAAAGCGACACTTCTCTTTAACTCAAAACCTTTAAATACCAAAATTGCTAATTTCCTTAAAGTATTTCTGTTTTCTGATTTTAACAGTTCAACTGTTTTAAACATGTTGCATCTATTACGGAAATATGGTTTAAAATAAGTTATTCGTAGATCATTGAGAAGACGACACTCCATTAGAAAATGATATTCATCACCAAGCTTATTACAAGTAGGGCATATACGTTCTTGACGAGGAATGCTTTGTGGCCTGTGCAACCTTCCTGTCTCGATTTCAAGACAATGAGACGAAACTCTTAATTTAGTTAGAGCAATTCTGTATTTTTTAATATTAATGATATCAAAATATGGTTTAAAATCCAACGACATGAAGTTTACATACAAAGATGCTCTAGTCGATTCTCTAATACGAGATTGCCAGTTTTGCATGAAGGTATCCCTAAGTCTCTGTCCAACAATACCCAAAAATGTCTTATTGTCACCTACTCCCTGTGTTTCCCATACCATATTAAAGCCTAAATTACATAAAATATCCCTGACCAATAATGCCCAATTTTTTTGTTTTTTGTTTACATGACGGAACTATTTCGCTGTCATGATGCACCCACACAGTGTTGGTTAAATAGACACAGACATGACGGAACTATTTCGCTGTCATGATGCACCCACACAGTGGTGGTTAAATAGACACAGACATGACGGAACTATTTCGCTGTCATGATGCACCCACACAGTGGTGGTTAAATAGACACAGACATGACGGAACTATTTCGCTGTCATGGTGCACCCACACAGTGGTGGTTAAATAGACACAAGACATGACGGAACTATTTCGCTGTCATGATGCATTTACATGGCAACAAAAACACAATTACTCGATTCTTTCATACATTCGGATATGTCCTGTATTAAGCATCATTTATGACGGCGTCTCAGTGACACCATTTATGACGGCGTCTCAGTGACACCATTTATGACTGCGTCCCAGTGACACCATTTATGACGGCGTCCCAGTGACACCATTATGACGGCGTCTCAGTGACACCATTTATGACTGCGTCTCAGTGACACCATTTATGATGGCGTCTCAGTGACACCATTTATGACGGCGTCTCAGTGACACCATTTATGATGGCGTCTCAGTGACACCATTTATGATGGCGTCTCAGTGACACCATTTATGATGGCGTCTCAGTGACACCATTTATGACGGCATCTCAGTGACATCATTTATGATGGCGTCCCAGTGACATCATTTATGATGGCGTCTCAGTGACACCATTTATGACGGCGTCTCAGCGACACCATTTATGACTGCGTCCCAGTGACATCATTTATGATGGCGTCTCAGTGACACCATTTATGACGGCGTCTCAGCGACACCATTTATGACTGCGTCCCAGTGACATCATTTATGATGGCGTCTCAGTGACATCATTTATGACGGCGTCTCAGTGACACCATTTATGACGGCGTCTCAGTGACACCATTTATGACGGCGTCTCAGCGACACCATTTATGACTGCGTCCCAGTGACACCATTTATGACGGCGTCTCAGCGACACCATTTATGACGGCGTCTAAGAACAACGTTCTATCGTTATTTAGCGCATGGTTGAATCATTTTCTATCATAAAAACACGTCTCAGTCTTAAATAAATAGTGTGAACATGAGTGAACATAAGTGAACAATAGTTTACTTATACACAGAAATAAACACATGCCCAATACAGCTCACTTATCGGTAGTGAATACATGGAACTAGCCTGGGTTCCAGTCTGTCAATTTTTCACCAATTTACTTCTGACAAAATGACAAACTCAATACAGCCCAATTAATGATCTCAGTATTAAAATATATTTATGTCACTTAGCTGTTGGTACATTTTCTCGGTTTGATTTCCCAGAACAAAATGAAGAAACACAAATTCCGATTGAATTGAAATATGTAATTTAATAATAAATGATGGTATGCAATGCATAATAGTATAATTATAAACAAGTATAAACATGTAAAACATAATATGCAAAAACATGCCATTACATCATCAACATAATAATGCGCAAGCATGTATTGTATGACTAAACTAGTATGCATGTTATTGAGAATTATGTAACAAAAATATTGTTAAGTTTAGTTCAAAGATTTATTTATTGATTTTTATTAAATCAAATGTTGGTTATGAAAAACGGCCAAATATTGCACAATGCAAACAGCCAAGTATTGCTGTATTTGCAATAACCCCAAGAAAATGGTACCAACATAGCAAGAGTTAGTCGAGAGGCTCTTGTCCCCATGGACAACGACTTGGTGTTGATAGAACTATGTATGACGCCGTACATACATGTAACAGACATGTTCGTAAATATACATCCACAAGGAACTACATGACAAATTGCCTGAATATTGGACTTGCTTTATAGTGTTAACGAGAGTCATCGTTGTCCGAGGCCCTTGTCCCCAGGTACAACCAGTGTCCCGCCAGTGTGTCATGAATTCAGACAACTTGACCTGCATGCACATGTAAGTACAGGTGACCATCCAACCTGCTTCTGAAGCTAACTGTGATGGTCACTCCCGTCCTTCTGAACTTATAAATACCCGCTATCAGAGGCTCTTGTCCCCATGACAGCAGAAATTGCTTTCCTAATAACCGTAACAATGTAATCCTAGCTTAGATCCATAATCCATCAATGTACACATCACTCCCTACGAGCATAAGAACTATTGTCAGAGGCCCATGTCCCCATGACAACTGAATTATCGCCCTACGTGTGATTACGGTTCTGTAACCCGACTCTTTGCATTCATGTGTTCATACATGTAATCCTTATCCTCACAGTTTGTTTTGCAATGCAAGACAAGCGTGTCAGAGACTCTTGTCCCCAGGGCAGCTGAATTATCGCCCTACGTGTAATTACTGTTCTGTAACCTGACTGCAATGCAAGCAAGACATGTGTGTCAGAGGCTCTTGTCCCCATGGCAGCTGAATTATCGCCCTACGTGTAATTACTGTTCTGTAACCTGACTGCAATGCATGCAAGACATGTGTGTCAGAGACTCTTGTCCCCAGGGCAGCTGAATTATCGCCCTACGTGTAATTACTGTTCTGTAACCTGACTGCAATGCAAGCAAGACATGTGTGTCAGAGGCTCTTGTCCCCATGGCAGCTGAATTATCGCCCTACGTGTAATTACTGTTCTGTAACCTGACTGCAATGCATGCAAGACATGTGTGTCAGAGACTCTTGTCCCCAGGGCAGCTGAATTATCGCCCTACGTGTAATTACTGTTCTGTAACCTGACTGCAATGCAAGCAAGACATGTGTGTCAGAGGCTCTTGTCCCCATGGCAGCTGAATTATCGCCCTACGTGTAATTACTGTTCTGTAACCTGACTGCAATGCAAGCAAGACATGTGTGTCAGAGGCTCTTGTCCCCATGACAGCTGAATTATCGCCCTACGTGTAATTACTGTTCTGTAACCTGACTGCAATGCAATGCAAGACAAGCGTGTCAGAGACTCTTGTCCCCAGGGCAGCTGAATTATCGCCCTACGTGTAATTACTGTTCTGTAACCTGACTGCAATGCAAGCAAGACATGTGTGTCAGAGGCTCTTGTCCCCATGGCAGCTGAATTATCGCCCTACGTGTAATTACTGTTCTGTAACCTGACTGCAATGCATGCAAGACATGTGTGTCAGAGACTCTTGTCCCCAGGGCAGCTGAATTATCGCCCTACGTGTAATTACTGTTCTGTAACCTGACTGCAATGCAAGCAAGACATGTGTGTCAGAGGCTCTTGTCCCCATGGCAGCTGAATTATCGCCCTACGTGTAATTACTGTTCTGTAACCTGACTGCAATGCAAGCAAGACATGTGTGTCAGAGGCTCTTGTCCCCATGACAGCTGAATTATCGCCCTACGTGTAATTACTGTTCTGTAACCTGACTGCAATGCAAGCAAGACATGTGTGTCAGAGGCTCTTGTCCCCATGGCAGCTGAATTATCGCCCTACGTGTAATTACTGTTCTGTAACCTGACTGCAATGCAAGCAAGACATGTGTGTCAGAGGCTCTTGTCCCCATGACAGCTGAATTATCGCCCTACGTGTAATTACTGTTCTGTAACCTGACTGCAATGCAAGCAAGACATGTGTGTCAGAGGCTCTTGTCCCCATGACAGCTGAATTATCGCCCTACGTGTAATTACTGTTCTGTAACCTGACTGCAATGCAAGCAAGACATGTGTGTCAGAGGCTCTTGTCCCCATGACAGCTGAATTATCGCCCTACGTGTAATTACTGTTCTGTAACCTGACTGCAATGCAAGCAAGACATGTGTGTCAGAGGCTCTTGTCCCCATGATAGCTGAATTATCGCCCTACGTGTAATTACTGTACTGTAACCTGACTGCAATGCAAGCAAGACATGTGTGTCAGAGGCTCTTGTCCCCATGACAGCTGAATTATCGCCCTACGTGTAATTACTGTTCTGTAACCTGACTGCAATGCAATGCAAGACAAGCGTGTCAGAGACTCTTGTCCCCAGGGCAGCTGAATTATCGCCCTACGTGTAATTACTGTTCTGTAACCTGACTGCAATGCAAGCAAGACATGTGTGTCAGAGGCTCTTGTCCCCATGGCAGCTGAATTATCGCCCTACGTGTAATTACTGTTCTGTAACCTGACTGCAATGCATGCAAGACATGTGTGTCAGAGACTCTTGTCCCCAGGGCAGCTGAATTATCGCCCTACGTGTAATTACTGTTCTGTAACCTGACTGCAATGCAAGCAAGACATGTGTGTCAGAGGCTCTTGTCCCCATGGCAGCTGAATTATCGCCCTACGTGTAATTACTGTTCTGTAACCTGACTGCAATGCAAGCAAGACATGTGTGTCAGAGGCTCTTGTCCCCATGACAGCTGAATTATCGCCCTACGTGTAATTACTGTTCTGTAACCTGACTGCAATGCAAGCAAGACATGTGTGTCAGAGGCTCTTGTCCCCATGGCAGCTGAATTATCGCCCTACGTGTAATTACTGTTCTGTAACCTGACTGCAATGCAAGCAAGACATGTGTGTCAGAGGCTCTTGTCCCCATGACAGCTGAATTATCGCCCTACGTGTAATTACTGTTCTGTAACCTGACTGCAATGCAAGCAAGACATGTGTGTCAGAGGCTCTTGTCCCCATGACAGCTGAATTATCGCCCTACGTGTAATTACTGTTCTGTAACCTGACTGCAATGCAAGCAAGACATGTGTGTCAGAGGCTCTTGTCCCCATGACAGCTGAATTATCGCCCTACGTGTAATTACTGTTCTGTAACCTGACTGCAATGCAAGCAAGACATGTGTGTCAGAGGCTCTTGTCCCCATGACAGCTGAATTATCGCCCTACGTGTAATTACTGTACTGTAACCTGACTGCAATGCAAGCAAGACATGTGTGTCAGAGGCTCTTGTCCCCATGACAGCTGAATTATCGCCCTACGTGTAATTACTGTTCTGTAACCTGACTGCAATGCAAGCAAGACATGTGTGTCAGAGGCTCTTGTCCCCATGACAGCTGAATTATCGCCGTACGTGTAATTACTGTTCTGTAACCTGACTGCAATGCATGCAAGACATGTGTGTCAGAGACTCTTGTCCCCATGACAGCTGAATTATCGCCCTACGTGTAATTACTGTTCTGTAACCTGACTGCAATGCAAGCAAGACATGTGTGTCAGAGACTCTTGTCCCCATGACAGCTGAATTATCGCCCTACGTGTAATTATTGTTCTGTAACCTGACTGCAATGCAAGCAAGACATGTGTGTCAGAGACTCTTGTCCCCATGACAGCTGAATTATCACCGTACGTGTGATTACTGTTCTGTAACCTGACTACAATGCAAGACATGTGCGTCAGAGGCTCTTGTCCCCATGACAGTTGAATTACAAAATGTATGTATGTGTGGATCAACGAGATTACTGTTCTGGAACATTAATCTTTGCAGTCATTTGTTGTACATGTAGTCCTAATCCTCACCGTATGTTTTGTAATGCAAGACTTGTGTGTCAGAGACCCTTGTCCCCATCACCCATACCCTTGCACACCGGATATACATAAGTTATTACTATGATTTTCCAGAAGCCGAGTACTCCTGACCTGCGAAAGATTCAACGCATTCTTTGATGTAATGCTATCAGCTGTATATGTATCTATGTCCTTATGCACAAACAAGGAGTTATATTATAAGATATAATTATTAAGTTATGTTTCAAACTACTACATATATAGCGTATATACTAAGTGGATATATACACAACAACAATATTGTTATAAATTAAACACAGCAATCACATTCATAAAGTATAAAATATATTCATAATGTATAAAATATATTCATAATGTATAAAATATATTAAAAGCACATATTTTTTATAACAAAAATGGTTATTTCAAAACAAAACTACACAATATAAGACAAAGAGAAACGGATGAAAGAGCATAAAATGTGATTACCTCGTGAGACCACCCGAGGTTATAAAACTTTTCTCAGATCTCAAACTCAAGTGATCCGATTGGTTAATTCTGAGTGTGACTGTCAGCTGAGCCAATCAGACGCTTGAGACTGAGTTTTGAGATTGGAGAAACGTTTTATAACCTCCAGGCCAGGCATTACATATAAGACGTGTACCCCTACCATAATCAGCATGAACAGGATCGTATGGGCTTTAACGTGGTATAAAAGTGTACATTGAGAATTCCTGACGAAACCACACAGCTGAAAGATTCAGTGTCACCATTACTTTAAACAGGCCCATCTACCTGACCAAGAATCACTGCAGTCGTCGCATTAAACAAAGGTGTTAGATGTTAATATTAAATCCTCAAGAGTATTGATTAATGACGACCCATTACGAGAAATCATTTGAGAACCTGTTTGTTATGCTTTCCAATGAATGATCGAGTTTTCTCAATGAAAGAAAATGGTATCTTTCACTGTTTTCAAACAGTGGAAGATGGCATTGTCTCTGTCACTGCTCGAGTTTCGTATTCCTCCGCGGTTGGGTGTACTTTTGTATATTAGCTGTTTTCTGACAATCATGAACAGTTCAATATAAAGTAATATATTATAATAAATTTGTTTACTTTGTAGTTTTTAAATTCGACTGCAAACAGAAACTAATTTGAAAAATTTATACCGGAATTATTTCATATTATGTATGATTACACTAACACAAGCGGTTGTGCTGTAGTGTATTGTAGTGACATGAGGCTCCCGACATTGGTAGTTAAAATAAATAAAATTTGATTAAAAAATAATATATTAGCCAACAGCAGTTGTGCTGTAGTGTATTGTAGTGACATGAGGCTCCCGCCATTGGTAGCAGATTTGTGTTTATTAGTATTCGACGAAATATGTATTTCCAAGCTAACGGCATTCATGAAAATACAAATATCGGTGATCACTTGATGAAATAAAATTAAGAGTTACTCTCATCAAAGCATAATGGTATCACAATAGCTACACTGTATCGAAGTGGTATAATGTAACGTCACGGTCCACACATACGTGTCAGTAGGCTAGTGGTTAACCGTTGGATTGCGATTCTAAGGATCGCAAATTCGATCCCCCGTCTAACCATAATAATACTGACAGTCTCTCAGATTGAACATTAAACTGAAGTCTTGTGTCGTTGCTTTACACCGTGCACGTAAAAGAACAAGAGGAAAGTCTGTCTGTATTGCACTATCCTCCAAAAGTCAAAATGACTGATATCTTCAGGAGGCCTCGCTCCTATTGGCATAATGTAAATAAACGTAAAAACACAGTCCACCCATGAAATGTATTGTCTCAATGTTCAACTGAACAGGCGTGCAACCTTAAAAATGAAGTTCACTAATTGAACATTCATCAATCTGTCTTGTAAACATGTCATGTACATCGAATACAGCATTGGACACGTTGGAGGTACCGTGATAACGGATTAGTTATTAAACATTGGAATTGACTAATAAGGAGAGGTTCATCAACGATGTCCGGAATGACAAGTGTAGACTATTGACTTGTTTCAAAATGTGATTGAATAATTGTTTTCCATTATTAGGATTGTGGACATGTGTCATCTATTTATTTATGTGTGCTTTTATCTGTTTTAGAATATCCTTTCAGATAAGGAGTGATACACCTTTCAATACCATCAATTATATTGGTTGACGCCATTGAGACAACTGAATAGATGGGGTCATGTATTGCAGGAACACGGTTTATTTCCGCACAACATGCTAATACACTTTTCACACAAGTAGGCCAAATCACAGATCTTCTCATTGATTGGGCAATGCTGCTTAATGGGGAACACGGCGCTCTGATGATACTATGTGGCTTGTCGATAGTGTCTGAATTTAGAGATGACGGTGGCGATATATCCTCATAGACCGGTTTATCGTTGCTGCCTCTTGAAAATGAACGTGAATTAGGCGGTGAACTATAGACATCAAGAAAGTCATCTTGTCGCAGCAAACCATTCAATCCAAGCGTAGGTGTAGAAGACACTGAATCATCTATACTATACAAACTGAGTTCATGGCAATGACGCTTCCGTTCATGGCTGTCTTCTGCAAATAGAAGTTAACTTTTTAGTTTAAACTTTATTTATTTTACGATTGCGAAGCAAGTTCTAACAACTTATATTAATCACTCTCGTTGGCGAGGATGATGTGGTCATTCGTGTGGGAGGAAACCGGAGTACCCGGAGAAAAAGTACCTGTCCGATCTGGCAACCACCCTACCATCTCACATACTTCCCGGTCCAAGGATCGAAACCGGGTTGCATTGGTGAGAAGCGAGCGCGCTAACCACTGCGCTAATCGGACAGCTGGAGTATTATCAGGAAATGAAGATGTAGAATTAACCGTTTAAATGTACGTTAGTGCATGTTTCTCTGAATTAAAAAGGGCAGACTATTAGCACTAAATAATACACAAACCAGCTGTATCGAAATCGTTCCTTTCCCTTTTGCGATCCAGTTGCTGCTGGTTGATCCAGTTTAGTGTTCTTGATTGTTTCGAATCAAATTCCTTGGAAGCTGACCCTTGTCCAGTGACATCAGTACTGTTAGTTATGTCCTCGTCAGGTATATGTCCATCATAGATTAATCTATGAAGATACAATTGCAATGGCGATTCTTTAACGTTATCTGTAATGATAAATTCAAAAATCAAGAACTGTAGACAAACAAGATAAGGAAACAAATGTTAATTATGTTTTATGAATATAATATTCAAGAGTTGCTTTTGAATCATGCACACAATATAATATTATAATTTCACAACTTCATTTCAATTTAATGTTATTTTCCTGTTCAGAACGACACAATACTCTGTATATGAGTGTACCGATTTTGTTACAGTCTACATCCGTTATGTCAAAGTCGGTTATGTCGAATTCTCCGGTTAACTCCAAGTCGGGTCAAAGTCCCCGTTTCAGACACTATCATTTTACATATAACGTGTTCGGTCCGACAGAATTCGACATAACGGATGTAGACTGTACCAGCAATTTAAGTAGAACAAACTAAAAGGATCTACGAACATTAACTACACATTTTTTTTTCTAAACTAGACATCATACCGTTGCGTCCTGACAAGTCTGGCATAATCCAAACAAGGGGGTTTGAAGAAGAATCACGATAAGGTAAATCGGCAAAGGTAAAACAATATGGGGCGATAACTATGAATAAGGGGCCACTGTGGCCGAGTGGTTAAGGTCGTTGATTTCAAATTAATTTCCAGGCACCGTTGTAGGTTCAAATACCACTGGTGTATCGAAATGTTTAAGCTGGTGTGCGGATCGAGCACCCATGCTTCACTAATAACAGTTGGAGAGTCGTCATATGGCCTACGTTGTCAGTGCAATATTAAACAACAAAGCAAACAATAAACTATAAATTAAAACAATAGGATTAAAAAAGTCGTGTGTTACCGTATAAATAACAAACAATGATAATAACAATGTTCCGGCGTATAAATTTGTGCATTTGCATGTTAATAACAGCAATTATAAGCAATAAGTCAAGTTCAAACCAGTTCAAAAATCATTATGTAAAATGCAAGACAGATTTAATAAACTTTTGAGATGGATAATTAAAAATCTATTTGGAATTTTATAATTAACTTTTTCAATATGAATACAAACCTTGTTTATATTCCAGCCGAAATTCACCTTCAATGGATATACTTCTTTGTCCATCCAACTCAGACTGATAAAGTCTTGGACAATCTTTGTTCGAGTCTAAAGTATACATAGAAATAAAACCAGTGTTATTCGTTATTTGTCCAACTTTACGGATTGGCAAGCAGGAATAATAGATAATCGTTCACGCTTTTGGGGATTTTTTAAAAATAATTCATAAATATATTAAATGAAATATTATACGTACCAATGCTTCTGCGTATTGTTGTAGTGATGTTTTTATATTTTGAAATTTCCATGGCATCCAGTAGACACTTCCAAACGGAGCCAGTCCCGTTTAAAACATGCTTCAGTAAGGCAATTGCTCTGCTTCTTCTTGTTGAAAGCTTGCAAATTAAATCTATTTCCTTTGCCTTGATTTCGCGCCTATCAACAAATATTTGTCGCAAAGTACGTGGCTCTATTTCATTCACAATCAGTTTGTAATTACTGACCAATGCTTCTTTTAAAATAACGCTTTCTGAAAGAAATAATGTATGAAGTTACAATACTAGCATATTATATATTTTGAATACGACTCAAAAGTGGAAACATGTTATTATAAACACTAAGCGCGTTACTTTGATTGTATATTTACAAAACTATCCTGTAATCACTGTTGATTCACGTAGAAGAACAGGAGGAGACTCTGGAATGGGTCTCTGTCTGTATCATTGCACTATCCTCCAAAAATCTAAAATGACTAATCTCTTCAGGAGGCGTCGCTCATGGGCAACCGGCAGCGACGATAAATAAACGTAAAACGCACAAGATTGAAATCAATACGTGAACGTAGATAATCAAGAAGACTATACACGTGGATAGTATCATAAGCATACTGGTTAAGCATGTACTACTAAACATATGAATATAAAACGCTTGATACTTTTTCTTCCGATCGGGTCTTCACAACGCAATACTTGTATGAGCTTCCAAAACATATAATTTAATAATTACCCTCAGTATACCACTGTAACCTATCATCACTGATGGTCACGTGGTCGAGCCCCGCTCAGACCGTGTCTCATTTATATGAAAAAGTTGGCAGTTTCATACGGAGGTTGGTGCACCCAAGTACTGGTTAACCGCTGGAGCCTGCCCAGGAAAGGTGTTGTTAGGTAAACTGCCCGTCGGCGATATAGCCCAAAATGGTGCTGATGCCTTACCCTCATGTTTTCCAGATGCCTTAAGATAGTCCAACACATGCTGTTGGTCATTCCTTTCAAGCTCTGTAACAAATCTTTCCACAGCGCTATTCCCCTTGTGGATGATAAAGTTGAGAAGCATCTTGCATCTTTCTCGCCTTCTATCGGTGGATATTATCGTCTCTATCACAGGATCGCTTTCCGTAATGCCTGTGAGCATATCTATGAATTTTCTAGGTTCAAGCTCCTCAAGAAGGAAATTCATATTGCGTCGAATGTCCTTTGGCGACAGCTTGGTTTCTGTTGGAGACAACATGTTACAGTTACTCATGTAAATATTAAAAAGCATGCACACGGACAAAACATTTCATTTGTAAGGTTAGGCATGCTTACGGACAAAACATTTCATTTGTAAGGTTAAGCATGCATACGGACAAAACATTTCATTTGTAAGGTTAGGCATGCTTACGGACAAAACATTTCATTTGTAAGGTTAAACCAGCATGTATGAAATATATGAGCTGCCATAAATGTATGCACTAATATATTAACAAACTCACTTAAGTTATATGTTATGTTATATTTCGAGTTTTACGCCGGCATCGGCACCATTTTGGGCTATATCGCCGGCGGGCAGTTTACTTAACAACACCTTTCCTGGGCAGGCTCCAGCGGTTAACCAGTACTTGGGTGCACCAACCTCCATAAGAAACTGCCAACTTTTTCATATAAATGAGACACGGCCTAAGCGGGGCTCACTTAAGTTAAACCTCTGGCCGTACTGCTCATTTTTTTTTTTTTTTTTTTTTTTTTTTAGTCAACTAATGACATCGATAAAGGTTCATTCTAGTCAGAATTTTGGAGAAAGAAGCGGTGATCGCTTCTTAAATGTGTTCTTTAATATACTTCTGAAAATAGGGTTAAAATGCACAGTACAACCATTAAATACAACATTTGAATAAAGGAGTGCTTTATAATGGGCCAGTGTATCTTACTAGACAAAATTTTGTTTGAAAATCGTAAAAACCAAAACATATTTTTTTTTTTTTTTTTTAGGGGGAAGTCAGGGTCCCTAGGGGCGACAATTTCGCCCACATCGCCCTCTAAACTGATCCCTGGAATATTCGACTACCTTCGTCCTATAACACATTTAGATGTGTAGATACACAATCAAATGTGTCCCGAACACATATAACTAGACACTTCAATGTCCAATACTGTGCTAAATAAAGCCAAGCATGATGTATCCAAACTCATTTTCAGAAATATACAAATACCCAATCATAGAACAGGAAAATTACATAACTCTATAAACCATTCATCGATATGTCATACACGTAAATACAAGTGAAAATAATCTATAATGCTCATGTCAAAGCATCATGTCCCTCGCCAAGGACGGTGTTGCATAATAAGCTAGGGTTCGAACAAACTCTGATCGACTACATCGACGTCAGCTAGCAATAACAAATCCGACCACTGTAGCACTGGGTCACTGTGACAACCTTAAACAAAGCATCACATCATAATAGGTTTGTATACCTACTCCGTGGTTAAGGTCACTGACTTGTATACCACTGTAACCCATCATCACTGGTAGTCACGGGTTCGAGACATGCTCAGGCCGTGTCTATTTATATGAAAAAGTTGGCCGTTTCTTACAGAGGTTGGGGCACTTAGTACTGGTTAATCGCTAGAGCCTGCCCAGGGAAGGTGTTGTTAGGCAAACTGCCAGCTGGCTATATTATAAATTATGAAGGCATAAAACCCGAACAAACAAACAAACAAAACCGACTAGAAGAACGAGACGCCATAATCAACGTGTTCACATTAATACCAGGTATGTCAACATTACTAAATAAAACATAACGCTATATAATATGTGTAGTAGCATTTCTCCACTAATGGAGGCATCATTACAAAATAAAGAAAACGTTAATTAATACAGTAACCTTTTTCCTTTAGCGGACTCGATGTAATTCGTTTCAGAAGTTCTGGATTGGTTGTCTTCATTTCTCTCTCCAGAAGACAAAGATGGACTCCTGCATCTGATAGATCTAGTAAAGTTCTCAGGAACACTTCTACTTTGTTTTCACTGAGACTTTGATACATCTGCTTAAATACGTCTTTAATGGTATCATCAAATCCATCAAACATTGCAAATGTCTTTATCATTGTGTCCACTGAGGATAGATCCTTTTCTAATGAAGTGTAGTGCTGTACTATGATCTCTTTGGTTAACTTACAGTAACACTTGCCTATAAATGTAAACAATATCCAGTTAATATAACTGAGAATCACTAGTAAAACAGATGCATTTTATTAATTCATAGAACAAGTGTAGAAATTTAGTCAAGGGAAATACAATACAGCAGCCAATTCGACACGACTTCAGTACTCTCAATACAATACAGTGGCGACAATTACTTCGCCAGATGAGTCACATATTGGTGCTGTAGTAAGCTAATGATCTCTATACGAATAACACTAAATGATCTACGTCTCTAGCATAGTCGCACATCAAGTTTCAACCTTCTCAATGAATTACTATATGTACATGTTTCGCCTAAATAATCTCTTTATCTTAATGATATTCTAATTTACAGTTCAGGATTAAAACTTTTACTTACAATTGAAATTAATAGTTTAGAAAATATTCCAACACTGTCATATTGTAACTGCAATAAGTACCTCTTGCAATAGGAGAAAACCTCAGCAATAGCTTTCGGTTCTAATCGGTTTTCATTCATGTTTCGAAACTTTGTGTAAAATGTATATTTGTATATGTTGTAGCGTTTGAAACAAACTATGCTTAAACCAAACATCAAGTTATCGTAAAAATAGAAAATTATATTTATATTATATATGCATGTCTAAAATCTTAAATATTTACTTTCTTCCAGCTTTGGCATGGACACGTTTATTTTGAACATTATAGTATCTATGTTCTTCTCCTTCAAACTCTGTATATGTTTTTCCTTTATTAGGTTCTGTAACCATTTCTCCAGGAACATTGGTGACTCCCGGCATTTCTTCAAAAATACCATCTGTGATTGTCTCGACATACTTGTGAGATTCATACGAATACATGAGAACTGAATGTCCGAAATTTGAAATCCTCCAATTTCCATGGCCTGGAATAATTAATGTACTATTAGAATATATACAAAACAAATCATTAGGCTGTCCGATTACCACAGTGGTTAGCGTGATCGCTTCTCACCAATGCAACACAGGTTCGATCCTCAAGTATGTGAGATGGTACGGTGGTCGCCAGGTCGGACAAGTGGGTTTCCTCGGGTACTCCGGTTTCCTCCCACACGAATGACCACACATACGCTTTCATCCGCACCAACGAGAGTGGTTAATATAAGTTGCTAGAACTTGCTTCGCAATCGTTGTAAAATAAATAAAGTTTAACCCTTTCAACACCACAGACCTCTAAATAGACTTACAAAAAAGTGTAGATCCAGATGAGCCGGCTCATCACGAGCCGTCTCATCAGGATCTGCACTTTTTGCAAGTAATATTAGAATTTTTAGAAAATAATTTACCCATTTTGATAAATGAACTGATCCAAATGTAATTTTCTTATTAATTTAATTGGTCTAAGAATGTCATGGACCAGTCCATGTCAGTTACTTGGTGTTGAAAGGGTTAAACTTAAAACAAATCATCATCAGTGTATGTAACGTATGCAATTATAAATATAACTATCGTATTGTTTACCTCTTCCTGTAGATCATTGTTGATATCTGGAGTGTTATCATCCACAATCATCTGTTCCTCGCCTGTACAGTCTCCAAGAAATGTGAATGTAACCTCAGTTTCACCACCAGTCGCTAAGAAAGAAAGAAATACACAATAAAACAAATATATAATCAAAACAAAATTATGTATATTTTTATCACACGTAATGTTGCAGTGGAACTTTTGGAAATTGCTAATGAGCATGTCCTAGTAAATTAATGGCAGCATTCAATTAGCTGCATATTTAAGCATAAAAACATATACAATCAATTACTCACGAATGGTCCTTTGGTACTCTGAACCTGTACAGACAGTACATGTCTCTCTTGGTTTCCTTACCAGAGTAACATCAAGTACAGATGTCATGTCATGATCTGCAAAGAGATATCAGATGATATTTAACGTTTATAACTTATAATGCCGTACACAATTTAATGATAAAGCAAGTAAGATTGAATCAAATATCACATATATTTACACAAAGAAATACACGTACCTAATACATATTTTGGATCCTGTCGCAGTTGGTCAGCAAGAGGCTGATAATGCTTTTCAAGTACGTTGCAGAATGTCCAATATATATGTTCTGGTTTTCGGATAATATACTCGATCAAATACTTGACTTTCTTCGGTTTGAATGGTATATTTCGTATATCTTCATGCTCATCAAAAGTGAGAACGCCTTCTACAACCAGATCGTCAATGATTAATAATGGGTCGATCTCGTCTTCAAGATATGAACTGTTTGCAAAAAATCTTCGTCTTATTTCATCCTTAGTAAGGAACGCTGGAGTGTGTTTCTTTGGTGTGTTCACTGAAAGTCCGAACAAGAAGATATATTAGGCAGGAGTTTTTTTATTTTTTTGTTTCTCGAATTCTGTTAGCAAATATATGTCCGTAAAAAATATGCTAACGGAGAAATATTATTGACAATATAGATTTAGGAAATCCAATTAATTTGTAGTTTTGCAAGAATTATAGACATAGATCAGTATGGCAGTCAACGCTGTATGGTCAAGGTCAACACAGTTTTACATTCTGAACCGTACTTACTTTGTCAGTAAACCTAAGAAATGTAAGTGTTAAAAATACGCCACAGCTCCCTGGTAATGAATTGATGCAGTATGGATTGCGATGTGAATGAACGTGCAAGGCTGCATGGTCATAAATGCAACGAAAGTAAACATTGCGGTAAACCAAAGTGAGAGGACCTCCAAATATAGTGCTTCTTAAATTTGTGTAATTATTGAATTTTCTGACAGGAAAATTATAGACATCAGGTAAGGCATCAGGCAAAATATTGTTCTTATTTATACTCATCAAAACTGAATTTCATTTCAATTCATCTACATGATTGTAAGGAAGTCACAAGACAATTGTTTCAGTCACAGAGAAATAATGAAAATACAATTATAAAGTAGAATTTTATTTGTGATCAATTGTGCTACAACATATATATGCATAATTATGTGAATTGCCCATATGCCCACCATTTAAGAAATTAATCGAGAGTTAATAGTTTCCATTGAGGTATGAACGAAGGCATCCACGGTAACATTAAACACATCCAATGTAGTTCATACCACAATGGTAACTATTAACTCGGGATTCATTACTAATATTTACATTAATCATTCTTTTCTGAGACAAAGAAACAAATATTACACTTTCCAATTAAAATGTATTTAGTCCAAATGTGCGACTTATCGTGCGGCGGGTATTTGATAATTAGATCATTCTTGAAACAGCGTAAACTGTAAGACACGCCTTTTTCGCGACGAACGCTGCCTAACACTGCGAATGCGCATGTCGGTAACATCGAGTTTATATGTCAGCAGCATATCATTAGTTGGAAACCCTCATACGAAATTGTATACAATCAGGGCACATACGTTCATCGAAGGAAATGCAATAGCGATGTAAATGTATCTAAATAAATTCAATGTGTCTATCTCAAATGGTGCATGATGGCAATTTCTTCAAAACTTAATGTAATTCCCAGAAGTAACGATCCTACTTTCGCTTTCATTACATTCCCACAAAATGATCATTGGAGGCCAAATATTGTAGTTAGTTATAATTAACAACCAATCTGTCATCGATAATATATAGACATATTTCATATATAAAAATACGGTGACGATTAGTTTTGATTTGTTCCTTGTGTGAGATAAAAACGTTTTATGCACAAACTGAGTTGGTGCGAGGTCCATCCAAATTTTTAATAACCACCTAGTGGAGAACAGACTAAATCTTCGTACGATTTCTTCGCAAATACTGATTCAATGGACGGATGGATTAGAGTGACTAATCCTGAGAGAAACTTCATAATGTTTCATCAGATTCGCCTCGACCGTAATTTGACATTATATGCCAAACGGTATTAAAAGATGCGGTGATGTCGCCCATGTTGCCAAGACACACTTTACCGTTCACACATGCGCCTCCAGGCGATAGTGACCAATGCGTGTTTGTATGCACTCCCCGTACTTTAGTAAATCTTCAAATTACGGAATGAAAAAATTATTTTAAAGTTCGAAAAGAGTAAATAAAAAAACTGTATAATTATTTTAACCTTATTAAAACATGTTTTAGATTTTTTCTTCGATTTTGCAGATATCTATGACGGCTGGCTTTAGAAACGAAATATCAAAAAAGGCAACGCCGTATTCCTATTTCTGTAATGTGTGGCTTATGTTTCAAAACTAATTAATTCCTCTCAAATTTGAGCAGGAGAATTATATTCATCATGAACACGAGTATGTAACTTCATAACTATGTCTGGGATGACATTGTACATAAAGAAGACAACATAGCGTTATTGTTACAGCTGGAGAATGCGGCATATAATATGCTATCTTGATTTCCCATTGCAATCATTATGTTTGTATATGTGTATGCTCGCCACCTTAGTGCATCTTGCCAGGTGAATCGGCTGAGCTGGTTAATTCTATGCCAATCACGATAGTTTATTCGTGTAGTTGTATATTTGATGTAGAGTGTCTTGTAGAGTATTATTCTTGTAGTGGATGGTGATCGTGAGTTAAAAGATGACCTCTGGGTCATTGTTAGGGCGACCCGCCTCACTGTTGGTCATCCACATCAGCATATAAACGGACCCGGCAGCTACACATCTCGTCGTTTAGGTCGCCGATCATGGAAGTGGCAAATTTAAAGCTTGTGACGTCATTTACAAACTTCAATATTATATTTCATAAATTCTGTTAATTGCAAATGGAATAGACAAGACAATGTGTTTTCCTTTATCCTGAATTACATATATTTGACAACCCATCATGGAATTTAGGACAAATACTCCGGACAATATACATGGCAGCCTTTGACTGCTAAGCGAGTCTTTGGGAAATGCGCATTGGTCTTACACATGCCACTTATTACGGTGAACATTTGTGTGAAGTTATAATCCATAAAATGGCTGAGGACTTATAGTTTGGAAAAGACATTCAAACCCTATGACCTATGTAATAATAATAATACTTTATTGTCCTCCACATTTGTAGACGTATAACAAAGTTATTACGAGGGAAACAAAATGAATTATGCATGGACTGACGGACTGAGGGTTGACATATAGCTCCGTCCGGTTCAGACCAGTAGGGGACTAATTACCGGTTATGGGGATGTCAAACAAACAAAAATAAGTTTGCACTGTGAAACTTTACAACTTATGGTACTTAGAATATTTCTGTATCCTACCTTTTTCGTTTTCAAATTCGTTGAACAGATATCCATATCTCTCAGTTCTAAATGCGTATATTACTTTTCTGGCGGTGTGGATATCACCTGTCGTTGTGTATCTAGCAATGGCTTTGATGAGTATGTCACATTTGTCAACTCTGAACCTTTCCTCGTTTATCTTTTCAATATCCTTGTAGGATATTATTCCCTCTGTATGTAATATATCTGCTATGCCTGTTGGAAGTATTTCCTCTTTTATTTTTGCGAAATTCTCTTGAAGATATGACTTTAGAGACAATGGACTGATTGGTCCAATTACCGTCTGCAGAAAAAGTGTGAATGTGTTTAATTTAACATTGTTCAAACGACAAATATGCTTGTAATTATATAGTTATAATTTATATTATACTTGCATCAATTAGCAATAAAATACTAAATTAAATTATTACTCGATTATTAATTAATGATACGATACCCAATGATAGACAGAGATCACATTAACTGGTGGACTAACTGCACACATAACTATCTCCACGTAGTTACTATGGATAGGCAATCGGTAACCATTATTTAAATAGCTGGCGGCTCACAAACCAACAATATCAGAATGAACCCCTGACGAGGTTCAAACATTCGACCTCCAGCAACGCCTTAACCACTAGGCCACGGATACGGTATATAACCAGGGTGTTATTGCTGCATGGTCATATTCCTGTAGAACGAATTTGCGAGTTTTGTACAAGCAACGTTAATGCAACATGCTAAATGCAAAATGTAATTTTCCAACATTAATTTCTTTAATATTTTAACTTTTTTATGGAGAAATGAAGAAACCTGGACGAAAATAAAATATCCTAGACAAAATAAAATTATGCATTTCTAAGCACATACTTAGTTAAAAATGATTTTGTAACGATTTGTTTGGCTTCATTTTGGATGTAAGGTCGCACTAACACCATAGGTCATAGTGCAACTCTCCAGTTCGATAGTGCAACTCTCCAGATCGCACCAATACCATAGGTCATAGTGCAACTCTCCAGTTCGCACCAACACCATAGGTCATAGTGCAACTCTCCAGTTCGCACCAACACCATAGGTCATAGTGCAACTCTCCAGTTCACACCAACACCATAGGTCATAGTGCAACTCTCCAGTTCGCACCAACACCATAGGTCATAGTGCAACTCTCCAGTTCGCACCAACACCATAGGTCATAGTGCAACTCTCCAGTTCGCACCAACACCATAGGTCATAGTGCAACTCTCCAGTTCGCACCAACACCATAGGTCATAGTGCAACTCTCCAGTTCGCACCAACACCATAGGTCATAGTGCAACTCTCCGGTTCGCACCAACACCATAGGTCATAGTGCAACTCTCCAGTTCGCACCAACACCATAGGTCATAGTGCAACTCTCCAGTTCCACCAACACCATAGTGCAACTCTCCAGTTCGCACCAACACCATAGGTCATAGTGCAACTCTCCAGTTCGCACCAACACCATAGGTCATAGTGCAACTCTCCGGTTCGCACCAACACCATAGGTCATAGTGCAACTCTCCAGTTCGCACCAACACCATAGGTCATAGTGCAACTCTCCAGTTCGCACCAACACCATAGGTCATAGTGCAACTCTCCAGTTCGCACCAACACCATAGGTCATAGTGCAACTCTCCAGTTCGCACCAACACCATAGGTCATAGTGCAACTCTCCAGTTCGCACCAACACCATAGGTCATAGTGCAACTCTCCAGTTCGCACCAACACCATAGGTCATAGTGCAACTCTCCAGTTCGCACCAACACCATAGGTCATAGTGCAACTCTCCAGTTCGCACCAACACCATAGGTCATAGTGCAACTCTCCAGTTCGCACCAACACCATAGGTCATAGTGCAACTCTCCAGTTCGCACCAACACCATAGGTCATAGTGCAACTCTCCAGTTCGCACCAACACCATAGGTCATAGTGCAACTCTCCAGTTCGCACCAACACCATAGGTCATAGTGCAACTCTCCAGTTCGCACCAACACCATAGGTCATAGTGCAACTCTCCAGTTCGCACCAACACCATAGGTCATAGTGCAACTCTCCAGTTCGCACCAACACCATAGGTCATAGTGCAACTCTCCAGTTCGCACCAACACCATAGGTCATAGTGCAACTCTCCAGTTCGCACCAACACCATAGGTCATAGTGCAACTCTCCAGTTCGCACCAACACCATAGGTCATAGTGCAACTCTCCAGTTCGCACCAACACCATAGGTCATAGTGCAACTCTCCAGTTCGCACCAACACCATAGGTCATAGTGCAACTCTCCAGTTCGCACCAACACCATAGGTCATAGTGCAACTCTCCAGTTCGCACCAACACCATAGGTCATAGTGCAACTCTCCAGTTCGCACCAACACCATAGGTCATAGTGCAACTCTCCGGTTCGCACCAACACCATAGGTCATAGTGCAACTCTCCAGTTCGCACCAACACCATAGGTCATAGTGCAACTCTCCAGTTCGCACCAACACCATAGGTCATAGTGCAACTCTCCAGTTCGCACCAACACCATAGGTCATAGTGCAACTCTCCAGTTCGCACCAACACCATAGGTCATAGTGCAACTCTCCAGTTCGCACCAACACCATAGGTCATAGTGCAACTCTCCAGTTCGCACCAACACCATAGGTCATAGTGCAACTCTCCGGTCGCACCAACACCATAGGTCATAGTGCAACTCTCCAGTTCGCACCAACACCATAGGTCATAGTGCAACTCTCCAGTTCGCACCAACACCATAGGTCATAGTGCAACTCTCCAGTTCGCACCAACACCATAGGTCATAGTGCAACTCTCCAGTTCGCACCAACACCATAGGTCATAGTGCAACTCTCCAGTTCGCACCAACACCATAGGTCATAGTGCAACTCTCCAGTTCGCACCAACACCATAGGTCATAGTGCAACTCTCCAGTTCGCACCAACACCATAGGTCATAGTGCAACTCTCCAGTTCGCACCAACACCATAGGTCATAGTGCAACTCTCCAGTTCGCACCAACACCATAGGTCATAGTGCAACTCTCCGGTTCGCACCAACACCATAGGTCATAGTGCAACTCTCCGGTTCGCACCAACACCATAGGTCATAGTGCAACTCTCCAGTTCGCACCAACACCATAGGTCATAGTGCAACTCTCCAGTTCGCACCAACACCATAGGTCATAGTGCAACTCTCCAGTTCGCACCAACACCATAGGTCATAGTGCAACTCTCCAGTTCGCACCAACACCATAGGTCATAGTGCAACTCTCCAGTTCGCACCAACACCATAGGTCATAGTGCAACTCTCCAGTTCGCACCAACACCATAGGTCATAGTGCAACTCTCCAGTTCGCACCAACACCATAGGTCATAGTGCAACTCTCCAGTTCGCACCAACACCATAGGTCATAGTGCAACTCTCCAGTTCGCACCAACACCATAGGTCATAGTGCAACTCTCCAGTTCGCACCAACACCATAGGTCATAGTGCAACTCTCCAGTTCGCACCAACACCATAGGTCATAGTGCAACTCTCCGGTTCGCACCAACACCATAGGTCATAGTGCAACTCTCCAGTTCGCACCAACACCATAGGTCATAGTGCAACTCTCCAGTTCGCACCAACACCATAGGTCATAGTGCAACTCTCCAGTTCGCACCAACACCATAGGTCATAGTGCAACTCTCCAGTTCGCACCAACACCATAGGTCATAGTGCAACTCTCCGGTTCGCACCAACACCATAGGTCATAGTGCAACTCTCCAGTTCGCACCAACACCATAGGTCATAGTGCAACTCTCCAGTTCGCACCAACACCATAGGTCATAGTGCAACTCTCCAGTTCGCACCAACACCATAGGTCATAGTGCAACTCTCCAGTTCGCACCAACACCATAGGTCATAGTGCAACTCTCCAGTTCGCACCAACACCATAGGTCATAGTGCAACTCTCCAGTTCGCACCAACACCATAGGTCATAGTGCAACTCTCCAGTTCGCACCAACACCATAGGTCATAGTGCAACTCTCCAGTTCGCACCAACACCATAGGTCATAGTGCAACTCTCCAGTTCGCACCAACACCATAGGTCATAGTGCAACTCTCCAGTTCGCACCAACACCATAGGTCATAGTGCAACTCTCCAGTTCGCACCAACACCATAGGTCATAGTGCAACTCTCCGGTTCGCACCAACACCATAGGTCATAGTGCAACTCTCCGGTTCGCACCAACACCATAGGTCATAGTGCAACTCTCCAGTTCGCACCAACACCATAGGTCATAGTGCAACTCTCCAGTTCGCACCAACACCATAGGTCATAGTGCAACTCTCCAGTTCGCACCAACACCATAGGTCATAGTGCAACTCTCCAGTTCGCACCAACACCATAGGTCATAGTGCAACTCTCCAGTTCGCACCAACACCATAGGTCATAGTGCAACTCTCCAGTTCGCACCAACACCATAGGTCATAGTGCAACTCTCCAGTTCGCACCAACACCATAGGTCATAGTGCAACTCTCCAGTTCGCACCAACACCATAGGTCATAGTGCAACTCTCCAGTTCGCACCAACACCATAGGTCATAGTGCAACTCTCCAGTTCGCACCAACACCATAGGTCATAGTGCAACTCTCCAGTTCGCACCAACACCATAGGTCATAGTGCAACTCTCCAGTTCGCACCAACACCATAGGTCATAGTGCAACTCTCCGGTTCGCACCAACACCATAGGTCATAGTGCAACTCTCCGGTTCGCACCAACACCATAGGTCATAGTGCAACTCTCCAGTTCGCACCAACACCATAGGTCATAGTGCAACTCTCCAGTTCGCACCAACACCATAGGTCATAGTGCCAACACCATAAGTCATAGTGCAACTCTCCGGTTCGCACCAACACCATAGGTCATAGTGCAACTCTCCAGTTCGCACCAACACCATAGGTCATAGTGCAACTCTCCAGTTCGCACCAACACCATAGGTCATAGTGCAACTCTCCAGTTCGCACCAACACCATAGTGCAACTCTCCGGTTCGCACCAACACCATAGGTCATAGTGCAACTCTCCAGTTCGCACCAACACCATAGGTCATAGTGCAACTCTCCGGTTCGCACCAACACCATAGGTCATAGTGCAACTCTCCAGTTCGCACCAACACCATAGGTCATAGTGCAACTCTCCAGTTCGCACCAACACCATAGGTCATAGTGCAACTCTCCAGTTCGCACCAACACCATAGGTCATAGTGCAACTCTCCAGTTCGCACCAACACCATAGGTCATAGTGCAACTCTCCAGTTCGCACCAACACCATAGGTCATAGTGCAACTCTCCAGTTCGCACCAACACCATAGGTCATAGTGCAACTCTCCAGTTCGCACCAACACCATAGGTCATAGTGCAACTCTCCAGTTCGCACCAACACCATAGGTCATAGTGCAACTCTCCGGTTCGCACCAACACCATAGGTCATAGTGCAACTCTCCGGTTCGCACCAACACCATAGGTCATAGTGCAACTCTCCAGTTCGCACCAACACCATAGGTCATAGTGCAACTCTCCAGTTCGCACCAACACCATAGGTCATAGTGCAACTCTCCAGTTCGCACCAACACCATAGGTCATAGTGCAACTCTCCAGTTCGCACCAACACCATAGGTCATAGTGCAACTCTCCAGTTCGCACCAACACCATAGGTCATAGTGCAACTCTCCAGTTCGCACCAACACCATAGGTCATAGTGCAACTCTCCAGTTCGCACCAACACCATAGGTCATAGTGCAACTCTCCAGTTCGCACCAACACCATAGGTCATAGTGCAACTCTCCAGTTCGCAACAACACCATAGGTCATAGTGCAACTCTCCGGTTCGCACCAACACCATAGGTCATAGTGCAACTCTCCAGTTCGCACCAACACCATAGGTCATAGTGCAACTCTCCGGTTCGCACCAACACCATAGGTCATAGTGCAACTCTCCGGTTCGCACCAACACCATAGGTCATAGTGCAACTCTCCAGTTCGCACCAACACCATAGGTCATAGTGCAACTCTCCAGTTCGCACCAACACCATAGGTCATAGTGCAACTCTCCAGTTCGCACCAACACCATAGGTCATAGTGCCAACACCATAAGTCATAGTGCAACTCTCCGGTTCGCACCAACACCATAGGTCATAGTGCAACTCTCCAGTTCGCACCAACACCATAGGTCATAGTGCAACTCTCCAGTTCGCACCAACACCATAGGTCATAGTGCAACTCTCCAGTTCGCACCAACACCATAGGTCATAGTGCAACTCTCCAGTTGAGTTGCTATTGACGGAGGAAGATGCCCCTCCGAGCAGTATCTCAGGCACGGATGGACACCCACGTAGAATCGCCGCCCTATAAGCCAGCTCTGGATAGCTATTTCACATGAAGGAATCCGTCAACCCCAATGGGATTCCGACCTACAGCGACGAGGGCTAGTCAAGGACACGGCCTCGGAAGTCTCTCATTTCGTAACAAATACAATTGCATGATAATATTATGTTATGTTATAGTTCGGGTTTTACGCCTGCATCAGCACCATTTTGGGCTATATCGCCGGCGGGCAGTTTACCTAACAACACCTTTCCTGGGCAGGCTCCAGCGGTTAACCAGTACTTTGGTGCACCAACCTCCGTAAGAAACTGCCAACTTTTTCATATAAATGAGACACGGTCTGAGAGTGGCTCGAACCCGTGACCATCAGTGATGATAGGTTATAGTGGTATATATGTCAGCGACCGTAACCACTCGACCACGGAGGCGGATGCATGATAATAACCTATATAGAAAGGTTCATGTTGAAAAGGAATGTGACATTAACACTTAAGCCACAACTATTTTCGAACCTCGATTAAAACCATTAACAAATCTGCTGTGACACATAAAGCTAGGTTATATTGTAGATATCAAGACAACCTGCGCAATACAGGGGAATAATACTGGGTACCTTTTCTTTGAAAATCCAATCAGGTGACAATGGACCGGGTGTTCTCTGGGTTCCACAGTCAGAACCTGAAAAATGCATGCTATTATACTTTACATTTACTTGCAATATTTATATAAAAGGTCATATATCTACTGTTGCCAGTTAATGCGAGTACTCGTTTCTCCTACCTATGGACATGTTGCTGTATCTTACTTCATTTATGTTAAAATGCTCATAGATGTTACTGTATCTTCAGACTAGTTATCTTCCCAGTAGCTAATAACGATATGCTGACTGCATAGGCAATTATGATAGCTATAAGGCAACACATATGGCTTTTGTTCAAGAAAAGAATCTGATGAAAGGTGTTGATAGGTAAACTCCCCACCGACGATATAGCCCAAAATGGTGCTGATGAAGGCGTAAAACTCGAACAAACAAACAAACAAACAAACAAGTGTTCAAGAAATATTAGACATACAATTAGTACACCAGACATACATGTACTATAGCTACCGTATATCACTTCATTTCCTCCAGATGTTCGTATACGAATGACCACATTTACGCTTTCATCCGAGCCAACGAGAGTGATTAATATAAGTTGTTAAAACTTGCTTCGCAATCGTTGTAAAATATTTGTATTTGTAATATTTGTAACCATAAGACATTTATATACATCAAAACCATTGGACAACAAGCAAGAATAATGCGTTTATGAATTCCTTTCAATGGTGGAGCTACAGCAGTAAGATAGGTAGCCCGTGTGAGAGCAGTTTGGCTTGTTAATGAAATTATAATGTTTTTGCTTTGATACCGGCTCAACTATATAATACTATGTAAAACTATATAATAATACTGCTATTATTTTATCTGAACATTATACATTCGAACTGTTAGGATGTTCGTATAGTGTACATTGGAATGGTATTCAATATATTTGCTACATTACCAGATATATATCCGCTTGATCCAGGCTGCACAAATACACATGGTTTATTAGAACCTGGTGTATTTGTGAAAGAAACGTCGTACCCGGAGTCTGCCAGTGGAGATGCTGCAGCTGAGTTGTCAGATGCTATCTTCTTTAGTGGTGACAACTGTGTTTTATTCGTTTCTTTCACCGGCCCATCTACAGATGTATCTTGACTAGCTGTAATCGATATAATATGCATGCAATAGCTTATACTAAAACAGAGAAGTATTGACGAAATATTGACAAACAATTACATGAACTAGCTTAGTCTATTTGACCAAATGAGAATCGGATTTTAACAAAATAGCGATACACTTGACCAGTGTTGATGGATATTTCATCTATAAATTGCAACATACCTTCCGATAACTTTGCTTTCTTCGAGTTTAATAGTGCCTCATCTTTATCATCCGTCCCATTCCCTGCCACGCTGACAATTAGAATAATTAAACAGATGCATGTATAATATGGCAGTTGATCATTGGGTGGAAAACGAGGCAATACAAAAGTACAAAATGGTTCATAATCCAAGAAAGCCATCGAGTCTGAAAATCATGACAATATGCATGTGTGCACTAGATAATGACGGTTTATACCTACGCTCGCCCACATGGTTCGCCGGCAGCGATGGTAAATAAGCTCAATCATCTATCAATCTTAGGTTAATTGGATGAAAACTGAAGGAGGTGACCTGGTTAGGATAATGTTTGTTGTTTGGTTTAAAGTTGCACCAACAACGTAGGTTCTAGGGCGACTATACAGCTATTATTGGTGGCAGAAGACCCAGTCCGTATCTAACATACCACCGGTGAGTGGCAAGTGATTTGAAGTGAATGACCATTTGTCATCCGCCCGGCTTTCAATCGGTCCTGCGACCAATCAACAAATACCACTAAATATGAGAGACGCTTTAATCCAGTTTTTATACAACTGTACATATTTGGTCAGTGCTGGCTGCTATGTGACACAGTGTCACTGTCAATATTAATGTTATCATATTGCGAGTATGACATAGTAAGGCAGTCACTAGATATGATGATGCTGATCTTAATGAATGATACTGTTGCTGATGAAACGGCCTGTCATCAGTCGACAGCCCGCATACTTGCTGCCAATTGCCTGGTGTACAGGATCATTAGGAGCATGAGGGGTGCACAGCCTGCTCCAACAGGACAATATTAGTATACAACTATGGAAACAAGATTGGCAGATGAACTTCAACCCGGACAAGTGTAAAGTAACCCGAATAATAACAAGAGTAACAACCATCAAGTCGTCATACAACATGCACAGCTCAACACTGAAAACAACAAATGGAATAAAAATAACTGGTCGTTCACACCAGATCTCTCTTGCAAATATACATATTAACCAAATCACGGAAAAAGGCAAACTCCACCACGGCTTTCATCAGAAGAAACATTCGTTCCAGCCCGCAAAGTGCCAAGTCCACATCACTCAAGACGTATGTTCGCACCGCGATCGAATATGCCCCACACACAGATTAACTCATCAATCAACTGGAGAAGGCCTAAGACAAGTGGCCCGATTTGCAAAGAATGATTACGCCAGGACAAGTAGTTACACCGAGATGGTGGATGAACTGCAGTGGGACACACTACAACACAGGCGGAACATGTCCAGAGCCGCAATGCTATGCAAAAATTCCTAAACAACTTTATCAACATTTCACCTTTTACACTTATACACACAGGTAGATCGACGGGGGCCATACCCAACAATACACGCAGATCTACAACAAGATCCACTTATACACACAGGTAGGTCAACGAGGGCCATACCCAACAATACACGCAGATCTACCACAAGATACACTTATACACACAGGTAGATCAACGAGGGCCATACCCAACAATACACGCAGATCTACCACAAGATACACTTATACACACAGGTAGATCAACGAGGGCCATACCCAACAATACACGCAGATCTACCACAAGATCCACTTATACACACGGGTAGATCGACGAGGGCCATACCCAACAATACAGGCAGATCTACCACAAGATCCACTTATACACACAGGTAGATCGACGAGGGCCATACCCAACAATACACGCAGATCTACCACAAGATACATTTATACACACAGGTAGATCAACGAGGGCCATACCCAACAATACACACAGATCTACCACAAGATACATTTATACACTCAGATAGATCAACGAGGGCCATACCCAACAATACACACAGATCTACCACAAGATACATTTATACACTCAGATAGATCAACGAGGGCCATACCCAACAATACACACAGATCTACAACAAGATAACTTATACACACACAGGTAGATCAACGAGGGCCATACCCAAACAATACACGCAGCTCTACAACAAGATACACTTTTACACACAGGTAGCACTCAGTAACATTCTAATAATCTGCATGTATGTAATCCAGGTCATATTTAATTATATTAAATAATTATTAATGGTACATAAATATATTCCATAACCCCGCTGCAAGCGTACCACCCAATCGTTTTCTCGATATGGCCTAATACAATCACTGGTCTGAGTTATATTATAATTATATAGTATGGTCCATCTTATGTTATTGTATTCTGCATTACTATTGTGTCTATAGTATTAGGGGTGAGAGAGATAGTGAGTGGTGATCAGGTCAGATGTGTGAATGAGTGAACTCTAACAGAACTAATTATGTGCACTTCCCGCTGAATGCTTGCATTTCTCTAACACTTTTTATCTACTCGTCATCAGGATAAGTTGTAAAACATATCCTTACAAATAAAATAAACTGTATTAAATAAAATAAACAGGACTGTAGAAATAATTGCCATCAAGACTCTGGTAATGTACTAGCGGATTCAGGGGGGGCGCACCCGGGTGCGAAACCGTGAAAATTTAAAACGATGATGAGTAGCTTTTTCCGAAAGAAACCAAAGAAAAGGTAAGATAATTGCTCAGAAAATAAACATATATTTTGCAGCAACGGTGATATAAAAAAAAATTTAATACAAAGTCCATTATTAAATTAATTCTACGTGTCACGCATGTCTTGTTGGTCTGGTGAAATTTCATGCGCGGATCCAGAATTTTTCTCAGGGGTTCCAAACTTCCCCTGATTAATAGAATACACCAGAATGCACCTGGTGGATCCATTGTTTTCAAAATTTTCCGGGGAGCATGCCCCCCCCCTAGATGCTAGCATTCAAATATGTTGCGCCCCACCCTAACGCCAAATCCTGTACCTGCCCCTGTAATGTGTGGTTTTTATATTCCTAACTATGTATATTTGCAACGATTGAAATGCGTAAAGAGTATCATGATTTAGAGAGAATGTTTGTTTATAATCTTTTTATTACAGGCTTTCTTTTTTTCCTTATCTCTGTGAACGAATAAATATTGGATTGAACCAAATTTACCTAGTCAAATATAACCTCGGTGACATGATGATCGTCACAGCTTTTAAAATATAATTTTAGTCAGTGGTAAAAAGAGGACACGTTAGTTGTACAGTACCAGGAGTACTGCGCATATATAATTTAAAACTATTTCGATTATACTCGTCTAGAAGTCTGCATATACCGAAGCAGAATATCTACTCATAGCATAACAATATGGAGATGGCAAACGACATAGCTATCATAATAAAGATAAATACTTACCCGTCTAATCTCTTCAGATGCACACCACTTGACGTTGGTGTCTAAAACAAACATGTAGTATGTGTTTCTATTTATAGGTCTCACGCAATTCCATTACGATAACTATTTAAGAAGATTAGTCAAGAAAACTCCATCAATTACTAAATGTATATAAATATATTAACAAACCACGAATGACAGCCGTATTACCATGTACCAGTGACATGTACACATCTAAAAATGTTGCTGTAATAACCTATAAATCGGTACACACGGAAACTGGGAAATACGACTTGACCTAGTTACTAATTGTGAATGATTTAGCTTTTCGTAGGTAGATCTACCGATTGTGTCCGAATCTCATACATGTACTTTGTTTAATGTTACATTAAATATCAAAATGCCATTTAAATTAGTACAATTAAGCGTAAATAAATATTGTATTACGGTGAAAAAAATAACATTGTTCTTACCGCCATTTCCGTACGATCACGTGGTGTTGTGCAGTTTTATTGTATCAACATTATCTGATTGTTCACAAGGTTGTGAAATGTTGGTCTAAGCTTCATTTATTTTTTTGAACGTAGTATTTATTCTTTGATGTAAATATATATAAATATATTAATATTATACATATATTCGCTTATCAGCGAATAAAAATAGATTGGGTATTTCCAAATCCACAAATTAGATATGGGAGATAATCGTGAATAATAATATTCTTACATAAGGAATGAGTTATTTCCCTGAAAATGTAAAGCTTAATTAGTCGCATTTTTGAGATCCGATTATGTTCCCCAAAGCTGTTACATGTGTGATTGGTGTGTGCGCAGATTACTCTGATAGCAAGGCCGTCGTCGCCAATCGATATATGTTGCCTGGTCAGTCATATAAATATATTTTTGATGAGTTTCTGTTACTATCAACTTTTTTGCCAGAAGTAAAAAGTGAAAAATCGACAGATTGGAACTCGGGCAAAGCCGAGCATGGATGGGCCGATTATGATGTTGCTAAAATGTTTCTTAATTTTTGCACTGTGGAATGTAGACCATCATAAATAACCGTCCCAATAAGCATATTTGTGTTTTACGTTTATTTATCGTCGCTGGTTGCCCATATGAGCGACGCCTCCTGAAGATATTAGTTATTTTAGATTTTGGAGGATAGTGCAATGATACAGAGCGTCTCCTCTGGTTCTTTTACGTGCACGGTGTAAAGCACTGACACGAGACCTCGGTTTAACGTCCCATCTGAAAGACTGTTAATTTTATTAGGATCAGACGGGGGATCGAACCTGCGATCCCTGGATTACGAGTCCAGCGTGTAACCACTGGGCTACAGATCCGTCTGGCTTGATATCCATCTTTTTGTATATTTCCAGCCTTAATTGACACGCGTGTCACGTTACATACATATAGCTGGAACAAAACAAACGTCGTTATTTAAAGCGAGACAACTATACTAGCACTAGTTTGGTCAGCAATCATTGACAGTAATTGACACGGCTTGTATAAAATACAGGTTATGCTAAAAATCATAACAGGCGAGGGTAAATAAGCTCAACCATCATCAAATCATAACAGACGGATCTGTAGTCCAGTGGTAGCACGCTAAAACAAACCAACTTGGCTACATTACGTGTTATGTGCCATCAGTGTGTAACCCATGTCATATTTATGTTAAAGGGAAATAATTATTGATATTTAGTACATGTACATTATAATGTTTCCCAACACCCTGTGCAAGCGTACACCAGTAGTTCCCCTTATGACAATATAACACTGGTCTGAATAATATCCTAATATATAGCTGGTCCCATTACTATGTCTTTGTCTAATATCTATCGTCTTCACACTATTGTGTATAAAGTTTATGGGTGAGTGGATTGTGAGGGACAATCAGGTCAGATTGTGAATGAGTGAAACTAACTCAACTAAAGTAGGTGCCACTTCCCCCAACAACTTGTTCAAGACCATTATCTTACTCCCTAGTCAAACGGATAAGTTGAAAAGCTATCCTGTTTACCTTAATATATACTATACTAGTAAATATATACATATATACATTATATGTATCAGCTGATAGCCGGACTCTGGTAATGTAATGTTTTATCTTTGATAGTTTACATTGTAAAATATTTATTTGAAATGCTTGAATTGGAATTGTGTATTTACTAGTTTGTATTGTGAAATTAAGTAGAATGATTTGTACATAATAATATTATGTATATATTGTATTTTACAGGCTCTTTATATCCATATATACGAAAATACGAAAACAACCAGAGTTTGTCATATCTATTAACTCCCCGGTCTACAAATGGCTCCCCGTCAAGGAATGATAGATGAGAGCCAGAGTCGGCAAAATGCTTACAGGCCGTAAAACTGCGCACGAGGAAGTTGGGGTCTACGGCATAGCATCACGAATGGGAAAAGTAGTGATATCACCACTGTGGAGTCGAATGGCGCCAGGAGGATGATTCAAGTGGAAGTGTTTTTTAAACGGGAAAGTGTGTTTTACAAGTGTGTTTTTTTAAGTGTAAGGTGTAAATATTTAGATGTACAGTGATTAATTAATCTGAAGTGTTAAAACTGTGTGTAATATATACAGGAATATTGTTTAAGGATATTGTCACGTAAGTGTTTTGTATTATGTATTGTCTATATTGTTGTGCTTTTGAAAGGTATCGGTTCGTACCAGTCATTTTGTAAATTTCATTTGAAAAGCATTTGTATTTCATTAGTCTACTTCATTTACTAGGCTTTTCATACAAGGTGTGTAGTTATTGTTAAAACTGTACATGATCTATTAATTGATAGTCCTAGTAAATTCATTGACGGTTATTTTTGATTCCACGTATTGTATTCTCGTGTGATTGTGAACCGATATATTTCAAAATGGTATACATGTAATTAGTGTGCTACATTTGTAAATTCAGTTACTATACATTATTTAATTGTCATCATCATTCTGTAAATGTGTCACTAGAGTTTGGTAGTGACCTACTTCTGAAAAATATTATTCAATTAAGTGTATACGTTATTTATACAAAGCGGTGTCGACATAGAAGTTCGATTACCTGGTTGTATAAATAAGGTTTCTTTATTCTGTATTACTAACACACATCCCTGCATGTCATTATTCACAAGTTGCACATATTAATTAAACTTATTGTTCCGGCAACATTGAATCGTGAGTAGCAGAAAGAAAGGTATGTAAGTGAGTAGATGTTGTTGTAGTATCGGATAGATCTATATTGTATATTATATTTATGTGATCTGTGTTACCCCATATATTCCTACGCCCCAGTATAATAGTACCCATATAACTAGGTTATATATACGCCCTTGCTAAGGCCTGTGGTGGTCATTCTTTTCAGACGGTAATGTTGTTCCAAATTTCGTGTTTCAGGTATAGATAGATGCCAGTAGGAGCACCAATTTCTATTTGCCATACAACATATTGTATAATCACTGTTAAATCAATTAAATTTATTTTCAGGATTATATGTGTATTGTGTTAGTCCAGTAATTGTGTATTCTTTTACAGTCCATTAAATTTTGTGTTGTGTGTATTGTGTTAAAATATAGTCTGTGTTTATTTACAGGTATACAGTATTGATTGTGGATAGGTTAAATTCCTGATCTGTTTACATACAATCAGTTTACACCTTTTCATTGTGACCTACTTATTTATTGGTCAGTTCAGCCTTTATATTGAAGGTGTTACATTGAATAGACAGTTATAATTAGCTACTGTTGGTTCTCAAGAGTATTAAAGGCCAACCATACATTTGTTTTATAGCATATATAATTCTTGCGTTTGTAATTTTTTTGCGAAATATTTTTGCGTTTCAACAATTATTTATCGCGATATTACGTACGGTTGCGACGGTATTTTTGCGCCGTATTCGCGTATCCACTATTGATTTTGTTGCATATTGTTGTACAACTCTTGTATTTATTTTCCTTATATCCTGGTTATAATTTTTATAATGGCTACACCAGGAAAGGAGAGCACTCCTGGAGGATTACCCCCGGGGATGATGGACCAGGTTTATAAACAGTTGAGTGAGCATTTTGACTTGGTTCCAAAGTCGGCTCAAGCACCCCCACCGCCCTTGCCCTTCACTTCTTTCAGAGGCAGACGGTTTGACATTCCAGACAACAGTGCAGATAGTACCCCACCAGTGCAGTCTTTTCTTAATAGACCACCTTCTGGATTTCCTTTTGTTTCAACCCCCAATGTACTTCCATATCCGACACAGTTTTCATCCAACCCTCCTAAGATACCCAGCTTCTCGGGTGATGAACCTATCAACAATGGGGGAGGTGCCTTACGTTATATGGAGATATGAAGTCCAATGTATGATGAACAATCCGGAAATATCAGCCACCAACCTGTTGTACACTATGCGCAGTTCCCTTCGTGGTTCTGCCCGTATGATGGTGATGCCCGTATGATAGGTCAGGAGTCAACACTTGTCCAGATTATGGATAAGCTAGACTGCATGTTCTCAGATGCATCGACCAAAGAGGACCTGATGACAGAATTTTTTAATTCCTCTCAGGCAGCGGACGAATCAGTAACATATTATGCATGCCGCCTAGAAACGTTGTTACAGGCCATCATCAATAAGGGTCAGTTACCAGGTGTTGCAAGGAATGACATACTTCGTCATAAGTTCTGGACAGGGTTATCCTCGGATATGTTGCGACTACAAACCCGCCACAAGTATGATACCCTGGCGGACTACAACCAATTACTTCGAGAAATCCGCAAAGTTGAGAAAGAGATGTTGCGCACTTCGACTTCTTCTAATCTCAACTCTTCTTCAACTGGTAATGTTCTACAGACAACTCCTTTCTCTAAGAAGGTTTCTGTTAAGAACAATTCAGTTACTGCGGACTCAGACATGCAACAACAGTTTTCTTTATTGGAAAAGAAAATGCAGTCTCGCTTGGATCAGTTTGATACCAAACTCACTTCCTGGGAGAACATGATGGACCAGAAGATCAACTCCAAGTTCGACCAGATTTTACATAAGCTGGACTCTACCCACAACCAGCAACAACAACATCAGTCATTCTCTCTACCACCACAACCATTTAGTACCAACAGAGGTCGCGGTCATAGACCTGGGAGATACAGTGGTGGCAACCAAGCTTCTGGTTATAGTCAGCAGGATTACAATCCGCAAGGATCACACCTGCAGCCGAACTCCGGACCAAGGTCATTTGGTCGCGGAAGAGGCAATTTCCCAATATCGCCAATCGTTAAACTAGATACCGTCTCTGTTGAGGGCCAAACAGGGACTGGTTATCAAGTTGCCCAAACAAACCCACACCCACCAGAACAACAATTTGTGAACCGTCTTATAGGTTCACCGAATGAACATGATATTGTTATCAACGGCAGTTCTTTTAAAGCCTTGGTTGATACTGGTAGTCAAGTAACCACTCTTTCTCTTTCTTGTTTCAAGAGACTTTCAGATGTTGTATTACAACCTCTCACCACTCTTGGTCTTGACTTATCAATTGCTGATGGTTCACGCATGGAGTACTCAGGTTATTTTGAGTCTACCATCACATTACCGTTTTTATCTGTTTTTAAATTGGATATTCCTGTTCTGGTCATCCCAGACAATAGTTTTAACAGAACGTGTCCCGTCATTGTGGGAACAAACGTTCTTAGAAGGAGTAAGACATTTTTGTCCCCATCTTCAGACAATTCTACTGTTGACATCCCAGTAGAATGGAAGTCGGCGATGGATAGCCTCGACTCCCGGACCTTCTCAGTAAAAGCGTGCGGTACCAAAACGATTACGGTAGCACCATATGAGACAGTTACTATCAATGGGATAGTCCGTAATTTCGACAACAACATCTCATCTGTTGTCACTGAGACACCTGAAACTGTTACAGGTTATACAGTATGTCCTCGGATTGTTAAAGTCAATCAACAATCCACAGTTAAAGTCCCAGTCAGGATTTGTAATATGACTGCGAAGACTTTATTTTTTAAACCCAAAACACAGATTTGTGACATTTCTGAAGCAACAGTTGTGGATGATCTTTCTACATATATTTGCCAGGATACATCTTCAGATACCTCTCTCGAAGACCTGGGTGTCAACGTTGACAATACAAATTTGTCTCCGTCTCAAGTTTTGCGGTTTCAACAAGTCCTGGGTAAATGGACACATGTATTTTCCAAAGACAGTCAGGACTTGGGTAAAACAAATCTTGTACAGCACAAGATAGTGTTAGAGGACAATACACCGTTTAAAGACCCATACAGACGAATCCCTCCAGCCATGTATGAGGAAGTGCGTCAGCACATAAAGGAAATGTTGGAGGCAGACGTTATTCGAGAGTCTGATAGTCCTTACTCTTCTAACGTTGTTTTGATTAGAAAATCCTCCGGTGCACTCAGGTTTTGTGTGGATTGGCGTCGATTGAACAACAAGACCCGAAAGGATGCTTTTATGTTACCCAGATTTGATGACACTATTGATGTCCTTTCTTCTGCCAAATATTTTAGTAAACTTGACCTACATTCAGCCTACTGGCAGGTCGAAGTTGCAGAAGAGGATAAGGCCAAAACAGCTTTTAGTGTCGGAGCACTGGGGTTTATGAGTGGAACCGGATGGGTTTCGGACTCACCAATGCACCCGCAACCTTCCAGCGACTGATGGAAAAATGCATGGGTGATATGCATCTTAGAGAATGTTTAATTTTCTTAGATGACATCCTTATTTTCTCATCTACATTTGAGGAACACATAGAGAGGATTGAATCCGTCTTTCAACGGTTGGATCAGCATCACTTGAAGCTTAAACCTTCAAAATGCGAATTCTTCAAGAAATCCGTAACTTACTTGGGTCATGTCGTTTCTGATCAAGGTATTTCTACGGATCCCGGTAAAGTTTCCGCCGTTAAAGATTGGCCAGCATGTCACGATCTGAAATCTCTCAGACAATTTCTTGGATTCTCGGGCTACTACAGAACATTTATAAAGGATTATGCCCAGATTGTACAGCCGTTAAACTCCTTATTAGAAGGATATGGTTTTAACCAGAAAAAAATCCAAGAAAAAGACCAAGAAGAAGACCAAGACACCCGTTCCATGGATATGGGGTGATGCCCAGCAAGCTGCCTTTGATACAATCAAAGATAAATTAACATCACACCCAATCTTGGCATATGCAGACTATTCCCAACCTTTTATTCTGCACACGGATGCATCCTCCCTTGGATTAGGAGCAGTATTGTACCAGGTCCAAGACGGGAAGGAGCGTGTTATTGCATACGCATCCCGAAGTTTGAGACCCAGTGAGAGGAATTATCCCGCCCACAAGATGGAATTTCTAGCCCTAAGTGGAGTATAACAGATAAATTCCATGACTACTTGTGTGGGAATGACTTTAAGGTGGTTACTGACAACAATCCCTTAACCTATGTCAAAACCTCTGCAAAGGTTGATGCAACAGGCCACCGTTGGCTAGCAGAATTAGCCAATTACAATTTTTATATTGAATACCGTAGTGGCAGCCAAAACGGAGACGCAGATGGTTTATCTCGTCGATACGTTTTTCAAGAAGAAATGAAAGCGATTTTTCAAGGTGCTGTAAATGCTACACCACTTGTCGACTGTTTATCAGATTCGGCAGCTCCTCATTCGGCCGATGAGGAGATGTTTGAATCTGAACATGTTAACAAGATTGACTGGAAAGCTGAGCAATTGAATGATTTTACCATTTTAAGGGTGATTGACCTCCTCGAAAGCGGTTTTCTTCCCAGAGGGAGAGGATCCGAGTCAAAAGCTGTACAGCGTTTTCTCCGAGAATGGAACAGACTTCATCTCGATGAGGGAATTCTGTACAGAACCGCTTTCTTGGATGGCCAGTCAGTTCGTCAACTTGTTTTACCTGTATCCCACAGGACTATTGCCTTGAAGGGTATTCATGACGATGCTGGTCACCAGGGCAAGGAAAAGGCCCTTTGGCTGGCCAGACAACGGTTTTACTGGCCTGGGTTGGAAGAGGATGTTAACAAGTACATCACCAATTGTAGCTCATGTATTAGACGAAAGACCCCTGTCAAACCTTTCGCAGAGCTTGTACCAATTTTTACCTCTAGACCTATGGAGCTAGTGTGCATCGACTTTTTAAAGCTCGAACCTAGCAAAGGTGGTGTGGAAAACCTACTGGTTATAGTGGATCACTTCACCAGATATGCTCAAGCAGTGCCATGTCGCAACCAGACTGCACAAACCACTGCCAAGGCCTTGTATGACCATTATTTCCGTTTTTATGGTTTTCCCGAGCGACTTCACAGTGACCAAGGTCGAAATTTTCTTAGTAGGACTATACAGGAACTGTGTAAGCTCACGGGCATTCGTAAAAGCCGTACAACGCCGTACCACCCTATGGGTAATGGTTCAGCAGAACGATTCAACGGCACTCTTCTGCGCATGCTTGGTACCTTAGAGGAACACCAAAAGAGCGACTGGAAATCGTATATCGCCCCTCTTGTTCAGGCATACAATGGTACCAAGAGTGACGCAACCGGTTTTTCGCCACACTATTTAATGTTTGGGTGGCATCCTCGACTTTCTGTCGATGCCTACTTAGGCACAGATCCACAAGACATTGGTGAATTTACACCTACGACCTCTGTAGCCAAACTAAAGAACCGGCTAGAATATGCATATAGGGCAGCTGCCAATGAAGCTGGCAGGCAGGCTGCCAAGAACAAGGACAGGTACGACTGTAAAGTTCGTGAGTCCAAGATCGAAGTTGGAGACCGTGTACTTGTAAAGAAAGTCGGTATCAAGGGGACACATAAGCTAGCAGACAGATGGGATCGCGACCCTTATGTTGTGCTAGCTATGCCGAACCCCGACATACCAGTATTTCGTGTACAACTTGAGAATGGCAAAGGACCAATCCGGACGTTGCATAGGAATATGCTCCTGCCATTCAATTGTGTACCCAGAGATACACCGACGGTGGATGTAAGTGTAGAATCTGAGATAGGCCCTATCCGCAAGGAGTTGGCCAGAACCAATCTCAGGACACCACCAGTACATGTACCTCACGCAATCCAATCTGATAGTTCTGATTTAGATAGTGAAGGCGAAAGCGTCAAACTATACAGACCTCCAGCTTTGCGAAAGCATAATCACCCTGGATTGCTGCCTCCGACGATACCTAGGACGGTTCCTGCGACTACTGATAGTCCAACCCATATTCCTAGCCGTATCGTCGAGAACAATCCAGGAGTGCAACACTCGACCAGATCTAACTCTGCGACATCGAGCTCAGAACTCTCTGTACCCAGTTCACCTGGTACCGGTAGTGCGATACCTGAATCTTCACAGATTCATGATATATCTGATAACACCACCCCGGAACCATCGGTACAGAGATCTGTCTCACATTTAGAGTCCATAATAGACCAACCTGTTGTCGTCCCTGCTGGCAATGCCCAAACTCCTGAACCGACCCGTCGTCCGGTGCGCCAAAGGAAGCCACCGGACCGGTATGGAGAATGGGTGGTCCCATTGACAGCAGTACCAAACACTGACAAGGTTGTGTACTATGTGTAAGACAGTGAGATATATTGAGTTTCAATTGTTTAAAAATATACCGTATTCTGGTATTTCGCTGTGTTATTACAGTAGTAGTATTTCTGGTATTTTACTGTATAAGTGCAATGTTCGAATCATTCTATGTCAGTATATATACAATGCGCGTACATTAGTATTACATTTCATTATGTCATTTGGAATGGTTGTTTTTATTTCATAGTAAATGTTCATGTTTGTCCAATTTGAAGGTTAATCTTACCTTTACAGGTCTCCACATAGTTGGAACAGATTTGTAGCATATTTCCTTTATTGTGGACATATACCTGTAAGCCAGCCATATTGAACATACACATGTACGGTGTAGTACTTAACTAATGATCGTTACATTAGTATCTTTAATTACATTGTATTGGTTGTTATGTTTTTATTTCAGGTTGTAAAATTATTTCAGTTGACAATGTCGGATGTTGGATAGTGAACGATGCAGTAAATAAAATTGTTATTATATAGCTTGATTATTTGGATTGATCTACACTATTCATTTAGTTTCAGGTAATTAAAATGTCAGGAGACCTTTTCTCCAAGAGGGGGAACTATGTAACCCATGTCATATTTATGTTAAAGGGAAATAATTATTGATATTTAGTACATGTACATTATAATGTTTCCAAACCCTGCTGCAAGCGTACCACCCACTAGTTTCCCCTATATGGCCTAATATAATCACTGGTCTGAATCATATCATAATTATATAGCCTGGTCCCATACTATGTCTTTGTATAATATATACTAGTCTTCACTACTATTGTGTATAAAGTATTATGGGTGAGTGATTGTGAGTGACAATCAGGTCAGATGTGTGAATGAGTGAACTAACTCAACTAAGTAGGTGCACTTTCCAACTAAATTGATCAAGACCCTTATCCCACACTCTTACTCTACTAGTCAAACGGATAAGTTGAAAAGCTATCCTGTTTACCTTAATATATACTATACTAGTAAATATATACATATATACATTATATGTATCAGCTGATAGCCGGACTCTGGTAATATAATGTTTTATCTTTGATATTTTACATTGTAAAATATTTATTTGAAATGCTTGGATTGGAATTGTGTATTTACTATTTTGTATTGTGAAATTAAGTAGAATGATTTGTACATAATAATAGTATGTATATATTGTATTTTACAGGCTCTTTATATCCATATATACGAAAATACGAAAACAACCAGAGTTTATTATATCTATAAACTCCCCGGTTTACAAATGTAATGCCGCTGTATGGCTTAATCTTCTCCCAAATATACTATACTCAGTACTTTATTTTGTTTTTGGAGTTTAAAGTAGCACCGACAGCTTAGGTCATATAGCGAATCTCCAGCTATTATTGGTGAAGGAAGACCAAAGGTATCCCGCCACAATATTTCAGGAGCAGACTGGCACATATGTAGAAACACCGACATTCCGCAAACCTGCTTGATAGCTTCCTCACATGAATGAATAGGACTTGCTTGCCCAATTCGATTCGAACCTTCGGCGAAGGTCAATGACCTTATCCGTTCCGCCACGGACCCCCCCCCCCCCCACACACACCCACATCTACAAGTTGTGATCTGATTGACAAAGCATAACACATATAACGTGTAGGACAATTTGACAGTATAAACTGATAGGGCTACTCTGCTCGGGGGAAAGATATAGAGGATGCTTGTGTTTGGAATTTATTTCATCGAGTGATCACTTTATTTCATAGAGAAATTTGTATTACCACGAGTGGCATTAGTTTAAACTTAAGCTTATTTTAAACTTTATTTATTTTACAACGGTTGTGAAGGAAGTTTTAACAATTTATGTTAATCACTCTCGTTGGCGCGGATGAAAGCTTAAATGTGGTCATTCGTGTTGGAGGAAACCGGAGTAGCCGGAGAAAACCCACATGTCCGACCTGGCGACCACTGTACCATCTCACATACTTCCCGGTCCGAGGATCGAACCCGGCTTGCATTGGTGAGAAGCGAGTGCGCTAACCACTACGCTAATCGGACAGCCTAGTGGCTTTAGAAAACACACATTCTTTTTCTTTTATGATTTACAATAATCTTGGCTAATTTAATATTTGTTATCCAATTGTATTCATTTTATCTTCCCCTGCGGCGAGAGCCTCATTGCACAATCGCACAACCACTTGTGTTAGTGTGTGAACGTTCGCCATAAAATAAAATAGTTCCGGTATAATGTTCAAGTTAATTTCTGTTTGCTATCGATGGTATAAACGACAAACAAAACAAATTCGCTATAACATAGTACGTTATAATAAATGTTTATGAGTGTTAGAAATATGCTTAAATACAAAAGTACATCCAACCGCAGAGGAATACCAAACACATGCAGTGATAATGAAAATGTCACCTTCCATTGTTTCGAAACGGCAACAGATATAATTGTCTTTCAACGATTCATTGGAAAGCATAAATACATGTATATACAATTCAGTATCTTACAGATTTCTCGACACACTCATATAACGGTTCTACTGTAACATTACAATATATCGTATTCAATCATCCGTAATAGTACATTAACATTAAGTATTCTCTTTTTTCTCAGCTAGTAGTGATTGTACTTTAATTGTGTTCAGCATAAATTTAACGACACCATGAACAGTTTGTATACTTACACGGTACACATACCGATCCAGTGAAACACGTGCTTGTAGTTAAAACCTTGTTAGGAAATACACATAGAAGCACTGTTGAACATTTTATATGGAACTTTGGTATGTGTAATATCATTTCTTGTATTGACCCGTTCTAGTAACCCCAAAACGGCATATCGAGAAACTTCATCAGAAAGTGTTAATAAACATTCTAGTAACTCCAAAACGGCATATCGAGAACTTCATCAGAAAGTGTTAATAAACATTCTAGTAACTCCAAAACGGCATATCGAGAACTTCATCAGAAAGTGTTAATAAACATTCTAGTAACTCTAAAACGGCATATCGAGAACTTCATCAGAAAGTGTTAATAAACATTCTAGTAACTCCAAAACGGCATATCGAGAACTTCATCAGAAAGTGTTAATAAACATTCTAGAAACCCCAACACGGCATATCGAGAACTTCATCAGAAAGTGTTAATAAACGTTCTAGTAACTCCAAAACGGCATATCGAGAACTTCATCAGAAAGTGTTAATAAACATTCTAGAAACCCCAAAACGGCATATCGAGAACCTCACCAGAAAGTGTTAATAAACACAGCAGAACGGTATATCGAGAACTTCATCAGAAAGTGTTAATGAACATAAGCTTAATGCTTACTGTAAGAACGTCTGTTTGTGATAACTCAGCATCAATCACAGCTTCTTAAATAAGCTATACAAAGTATACATACACGTGTACAGTTGAACAACATTCGTGTATTCCATGAATAAACAACACAGTTTCTTGATGCGTTGACACATTGTCATGACATCAATATTACATAAGCTTCAATCAGTTGGAATGATAAATACAGAATGTTCACTGTTCAATGCAAACTATATTTCAAATACAAATATAACAGAAAGACCTGTATTCTGTATAGTGAATTAAAGGGAATAATATACTTTTACCGAACTAGCACGGATGCAAATACAAACAGGACATAGACAGCGACAGAAGTGAATACGATACTGACAACGAAGCAACCCGTCCAAACAACCGAAGAAGAATAAGGTACTGCCTGTACTATGACAGACTGCAGGGATGACTGAGTCTTCTCTGTCGGTCCTAGGGCCCGAGGACCCCTGGAACACACCTTCTGTAATGGCAATGACTCCACCATTAGCCAGACCGCCAATAATCAAGGAAATAATACCGCCGGGATCGTCGGAACTACAGAGAATCATGGCGGAGATGTACGAAGAGATGGAAATGGAAAGAAAGATTAGGATGTTGGAACATGATTCATGTAATCCTGAGCCAATTAAAGTAATAGTGGGTCCAATAGGAAAGGTACTGACCCGGATACCAACAAGAGCTAGTTCTATGCAGAAACATGCCGGATTCAAAAGGAAGAAAACGGTGTTTATTAATGACTAGTTATTAGACATATGGAAGACCGATCGTTATTCTTGTGCATATCAGTGGCATAATATTGATTGTATAAACGGAATACAGTTTGATAAGTATATATACAGATGCTACAAACACATCAAAACTATTCTAATTACTAGAAGCAGTGTACTTTGATTGCTTCGTTCTTCCAAATTGACCATCTGAGCATTATTTCAGATTCAGCTAAAAACAAAGATAGAACCTTTCAACACGCCAACCAATTCCTCACTTAAAGGATCCGACCACTGAACTCAGAGAGTCAAATGATTTTCGTTCTACATATTCGCATAATATGCATATTAGATACTGTTATAATAAACAGGAATATCGAGCTATATTTGACTAGATCACGTTTATTACGGAACAATGTGTTTATTAATGTTTTCATTATAATCCTCTTCATTTGGTGGGAGTTAATGTCTCAATAGCAGCTAGTTTAAACTTTATATTTATATTAATCACTCTCGTTGGCGCGGATGAAAGCGTAAATGTGGTCATTCGTGTGGGAGGAAACCGGAGTACCCGGAAAAAACTCATCAGTCCGTTCTGGCGAACACCGTACCATCACACATACTTCCCGGTCCGAGGATCGAACCCGGGTTGCATTGGTGAGAAGCGAGCGCGCAAACCACTGCGCTAATCAGACAGCCAGCAGCTTAGGTCATCTGGCGACTCTTCAACTCTCCGCCTACTGTTTAGTGGAGGAAGACTCCGGGTGCCCCTCCGAGCAGTATTGGTGGAGGAAGACCCCGGGTGCCCCTCCGAGCAGTATTGGTGGAGGAAGACCCCGGGTGCCGAGCAGTATTGGTGGAGGAAGACTCCGGGTGCCCCTCCGAGCAGTATTGGTGGAGGAAGACCCCGGGTGCCGAGCAGTATTGGTGGAGGAAGACTCCGGGTGCCCCTCCGAGCAGTATTGGTGGAGGAAGACCCCGGGTGCCCCTCCGAGCAGTATTGGTGGAGGAAGACCCCGGGTGCCGAGCAGTATTTCTGGCACAACCGGGTAGAACCACCGTCATTCCACAGGCCAGCAGGATAGCTTCCTCACTTGAAAGAATTCGACACCCCCAGTGGGATTCGAACCTGCAGTGATAAGGGGCAAGTTATTTGCCTTAACCATTCGGTCACGGAAGCACCTACTATGCCATCGTGATATGTTTCTACAACAGCATGCATGTAAAGTATCGAATATAACGGAATGATGACTCATGGTCATTACTTGTGTCAAGTGTGATCCTTAATTATATACAGTCAAACCTGTCTTAAGCAGCCAGCCAAGGGAATGCCAGAAAGTGGCTACTTAGCACAGGTGGCTGCTTAATAGATGTCAAATGTATAATAAAACAACATATTGGGAATCTGGAAACTGGCTGCTTAATACAGGTTGGCTGCTTAATGGAGGTGACCACTAACACAGGTTTAACTGTATATATAACATTGGAAACTGTTTCGCTTGTTGTGCTTGGTATATACAGCACATGTCAGTCGATCTTTTATATATGCAGCTTCATCAGTCAATTGAACTAAGTGATACATAATTAGTTGTTATTATATATGAGGACGCATGTAACAACTATGTTTTACTTTGAGTAGCAAACTTCAGGTGACGTGTGATTATAATCTAAGTGGTCAAGTACCAGATCGACAAACAGTGTTCTATTCGCCGATAAACAACGACAAGACACATATTATTTCCATTCTAACATGACCCAATATAATACTACAAACGAATAAATGTGTGTGTTATTTGGTCCCCTTGTCTGTTATTTGGCTGATGGCTTTACAAAATACCTCCCTGTAAGACACTCTGTATTCCAGTTGCACTGAAAATAATCCTCCAGCTATCAACACTATTTTTCCTGTTTACCTTGTTATTGACACTACACATCCTGCCCAATCGCTGTATTCAATTCACGATGTTTTACCGAGACCTATTTACGTCATAAATAAGTTTGTTATAAAGGGGGCAAAATTCAACAGCCATAAAATAGACCTGCTGTAGCCGTGATTTGTTTTGATTTGTTCTTTGCTTATCCGAACAAAATCTCAAGTCATATTAGAATAATAATTAAATAAAGTGTTGGTTTAGGTAGTAGTTCTTGCTAAATTAAATACAATCAGGTGTATGTCACAATCTGGATAATGATACAGAATGACTAGGCCAATGATAATTGGTACCATCTTTATTAAACCACGCAACATAGAACATCGCAGCAAGGTACAATCGCGACAACGAGATTATGACATTGACATGCTACTGAATGGACTAAGTAACAACATCTATGAAGAGTCTATCATAGTATTCATTGACAACAGACACCATTTCAATTATTGCCATATACAAACGGATCTGTAGTCAAGTGGTAACACGCTGGACTGGTAATCCAGGGATCGCAGGTTCGAATCCAGGGATCGCAGGTTCTATCCCCCGTCTGACCCTAATAAAATTAACAGTCTTTCAGGTTGGACTTTAAACCGAGGTCTCGTGTCGGTGATGTACACCGTGCACGTAAAAGAACCAGAGGATACTCTGGAATGGGTTTCTGTCTGTATCATTGCACTATCCTCCAAACACTAAAATGACCAATCTCTTCAGGAGGCGTCGCTCATATGGGCAACCGGTAGCGACGATAAATAAACGTAAAGCACACATGGGACGTTAAACCGAGGTCTGGTGTCGGTGGTTTAAACCGTGCACGTAAACGAACCAGAGGATACTCTGGAATGGGTTTCTGTCTGTATCATTGCACTATCCTCCAAACACTAAAATGACCAATCTCTTCAGGAGGCGCCGCTCATATGGGCAACCGGTAGCGACAATAAACGTAAAACACAATATTGCTATATATATAACTCGTTTACACATTAGCTATTAGACGTTACAAACGATGATACCATCCGATATATATTTTAATTGTTTATGGCGGTGGCTAGGAGCCAATCTGGCTGGTACAATAGCGAACATTCTGATCGGTGTCGGGTCATTGCCGATTCAGTGATGTTTAGATTGCGAACCACTCCGTCCGAATATATTAATTGAGTATTCCTGGCATGTGTGGCCCAATACCCGCGTTGGACACAACTGAGGCACATTTTAGCATTTTCAAACCACTCTTCCTTTGTAATAGAAAAACAAAATTGAGAATATTGGGCTATGCAACAATTAGATAAAAGATTCGAACTGAAAACCAAACCAGCTTGGTTACGTCGACAATACTCAAACTCTCGAGATCTACGTTCCTTTACATCCTTCTTCAATATGTCTTGTAAATGTTATCTGCACGTTCTCGCAAATAAAGATTTGTCCCTCCTCACCGCTGTAGGTTAGGACACCACTGAAGCTGTCGAATTCTTTCAAATTATGACGCTATCCAGCTGATGACAGGGGACAGGAGCAACCCTGTATATGACATATATTTCATTGAATGTCCGTGATGGAATTACCATAACACTGTTCGAGTAGGAGCGATGTGTCGATTGATAACCGTGGGTTACGATGACGCAACTATGATGAATTCGTGTTACACTGGTTCTCACATGCGCATGCCGACAGCGCATCGCCTTGACATCCGGTCCGGGCCGGTACCAGAAAGTGCGGGCCGTTGGTTCCAATCCAAATGTTTTCTATTGCAGCACTTTATTCTTGTATGTTATTTTCTGAATAAATACGCTTAAATTAACCCTCGGGCGTTACTGGCTAAAACCCGTTCCGGCCCCTAAATTGACCGTGTTCGTGAAGCACTACTGGTCCTGAGTGGTTGAGATCAGGCGTTCGGCGGTGACGAGCTAGGAAAGGCGAGTATATAGTTTATATATATGTATATGCTGATACATTGTTTCTACAGACGGATCTGTAGTTCAGTGGTAACACGCTGGACTGGTAATCCAGGGATCGCAGGTTCGATCCCCCGTCTCAACCTAATACAATTAACAGTCTTTCAGATGGGACGTTAAACCGAGGTCTCGTGTCGGTGCTTTACACCGTGCACGTAAAAGAACCAGAGGAGACTCTGGAATGGGTCTCTCTCTCTCTCTCTCTGTATCATTGCACTATCCTCCAAAAATCTAAAATGACTAATCTCTTCAGGAGGCGTCGCTCATATGGGCAACCGGTAGCGACGATAAACAAACGTAAAACGTAAACCGAGGTCCCGGGTCGGTGCTTTACACCATGCACGTAAAAGAACCAGAGGAGACGCTGGAATGGGTCTCTGTCTGTATCATTGCATTATCCTCCAAAGTCTAAAATACTAATATCGCTCATATGGGAAACCGGTAGCGACGATAAATAAACGTAAAGCACACACATTGTTTCTTGTATGACCATGGATGATACATTGCTGTATGGTTCATTGTTCTCTTTGCAAGATACGCGGTTTATGGCACGTGTTCCAACAAGTCTATTTAGCGTTCAGTGCAAATGTGTTAACTATGACAGAATTAAATGAATTCAGAGACGTAAACCAATGTATGACGTGTTGCTATATTGTTTTGGCGTGTTGTTATACAATCAGAAAACAGTTGGAAGAATGCCGTGTGTTGTCCAAATACAGTCAGGCCCGTCGCTGGGCATACGCAAGTACGCACGTGCGTATCATTGGTCTCAGAAAATGAAAAAAAAATGAAAACTCCAAAAATGCATTAAAACACCGGGGGGTAGTAGGGATACATAGGCGCCGCGATGTGTGGAGTAGTGGAATAGTTGAGCCCATTGCAAATATGGTGCATCCCGAAAGTTAGTGTGTGCTAGATTACGTGCATGTTTAATTGATAAGGGCGATATATCATGTATATTATACATCTAGCCTTAATTTATACCTTTATACCGATTGTCGTAAGTACTTTAGTCCTGCAAGTGTATGTTACAAAATGCATTGAAATGCAGGAAATAGCTTTCTCATTTCAAAAAAGCTCCGGGGGGGTATGCCCCTGGACCCCCTAGCGTACTCGCTCACTATGATCACTCGACAAATAAGCATATTTGGTCGTGCGTATCATCAAAATAGCTCCAGCGACGGCCCTGACAGTTTATAACATATACCAGTAATTGCCGCTTAATTATATTGTATTTTGGTGGACAGTTTATTTCAGTTCAATCGATGTATATATTGATCGACAAGTATCTTGTCATTTTCTGGCATTTATATTACATTTACATGCTGTAACTCTCACGTTCTTTCTTGAATAAAGGCGAGTTCATGGTTTATATCACGCACGCTTCAGGTGATATCTGTTTAAATGTTGATATCTGTTTAACAATCTTTGAGTCGGTAATTGAAAAGTTACGGTCAATGAACTGAATGTTATTAAAACCAGGTTTACTTTGATGGGACAATAAAATTAACAATTGCGCTTGGTCGAGGTCGTAACAATACGGTTGGAATCCTTTCCATATACATTTAATATACAACTCTCAAGCAAGATTGGTCATATTTAGAATTCATTTAATTGCGCAATGGCATGACAGCAAATCATGAAATTCATATATTGAAGTCATTCATTGATACACCCAGAATACGTTTTGTATGCTAAACATTCATTGAAACACCCCAGCATACGTTATGTATACTAAACATTCATTGATACACCCCCAGCATATGATTTGTATGCTAAACATTCATTGATACACCCCAGCATATGATGTGTATGCTAAACATCCATTGATACACCCCAGCATACGTTATGTATGCTAAACATTCTTTGATACACACCCTAGCATATGGTGTATATGCTAAACATTCATTGATACACCCCAGCATACGCGTTGTATGCTAAACATTCATTGATACACCCCAGCCTATGTGTTGTATGCTAAACATTCATTGATACACCCCAGCCTATGTGTTGTATGCTAAGCATTCATTGATACACCCCAGCCTATGTTTTGTATGCTAAACATTCATTGATACACCCCAGCATATGATTTGTATGCTAAACATTCATTGATACACCCCAGCATATGCTTTGTATGCTAAGCATTCATTGATACACCCCAGCATATGATGTGTATGCTAAACATCCATTGATACACCCCAGCATAAGTTATGTATGCTAAACATTCTTTGATACACACCCTAGCATATGTTGTATATGCTAAACATTCATTGATACACCCCAGCATACGCGTTGTATGCTAAACATTCATTGATACACCCCAGCCTATGTGTTGTATGCTAAACATTCATTGATACACCCCAGCCTATGTTTTGTATGCTAAACATTCATTGATACACCCCAGCATATGATGTGTATGCTAAACATTCATTGATACACCCCAGCATATGCTTTGTATGCTAAACATTCATTGATACGCCCAGCCTATGTTTTGTATGCTAAACATTCATTGATACACCCCAGCCTATGTTTTATATGCTAAACATTCATTGATACACCCCAGCCTATGTTTTATATGCTAAACATTCATTGATACACCCAGCCTATGTTTTATATGCTAAATATGCATGGATACGCCCCAGCCTATGTGTTGTTTGCTAAACATGACACTATACTGAAGCTCCAGCGTTAACTATGTACCCGATGGGGAGAGGTAGAAACCATGTTAGAAATGTGTAACTGTGTCATCGCTTCACATCATACCAAGCATTAAATTGGATAAATGCATGTCACGACATGTATACACGAGCTTACACGTTTATCATTAATACACAGTTGTTTAGTGTAAAAGTGTTTGTTTATTATAATATCAATATAATATTAAACTTGTATTTACAACGATTGCGAAACAAGCTTTAATAACTTATATTAATCAATCTCGTTGGCGCGGATGAAAGCGTATATGTGGTCATTGGTGTGTGTGGGGGGAGATCAGAGTACGCGAAGAAAACCCACATGTCCGATCTAACAACCACAGTAACATCTCACATACTTCCCGGTCCGAGGATCGAACCCGGATTGCATTGGCGAGAAGCGAGCGTGTTAACCACTGCACTAGCGTTGTTATAAGTTGTTTCGCAATTGAGCTAAAATAAATGTGTATACAAATGGAATACGGCGGTCACATCTTGTCGGATAGGATGGACGGTCCGGCGGGCGTCCAGGTCCTGTTGTAATGAAACGAGGCATGAAAGGATGTTGCATTGCATTACATTTCATTGTTTTAATTAAGACTTAAATTATTATAATCATTCATATTTCATGGATGGATTCATTTCTGTTGTACTATTATACCCTATTCCTATGTATAAATAACATGTAGATGGTTTCAATTAATTCAATAGCACCAATGACATTGAAAGTGTAAAGTACAGTCTCTAGCATCTATAGATTCAAAATAAACTGGCCACATTAGTCATTACGCCGGAGTGTTTTACCTATATTTAAAGCGACACTATATCGATGAAAACGCAAATGTCTGCAGAATGTAATTTGCTATAATATGGTATAATTTGTTTCCAAATATTTACCTCAAAAACGTGAGTATTTCAACAAATAAACAAACGTCGTATACACGGTTTGTTGACATAACAAAATAATGTAAATATGGTCGACATTCATGCGTAATGCAACGCGCTTACCCTGAATAACACAAGGTGTGGTACATATTTACCGTGATATCTCACATGTGTGCCAATGCATATTTATTTGTAGACGAAAGTATCGCGTGTTTAGTATTGACTCCAATCATCACAAACGTCAATTCAAGAGCGTGGGTGACCGTTATATGAAATCCTACTTTTACTTTTGAAAGTTTGTATACCACAAAAAAACACTGTTTATTGATTCAATGTTAGTGTTCGAATGTATTCACAATAATTTGTAGTATCAATGCATTTATACGTGAAAAATGCATTTCATTTGCTTTTTGCGATGTAATGTCGCTTTAGGCATAATGTATTTCTTTTTGACAATATGCATACATATTAAACACAAATGCATGATAGAATAGGCTGAGATGTTTCAAATGTTGCACTTAAAAACCAATTGTTGACAACATTGAGGACCGCAAAATATCGATGTTATATGACGACAGTATTGTGTTATATTCATCCTGTTTACAGGTCGCTCAATGACGGGGTACTTTAGACATTCAGATTGCGCCACCGAGACATGACAAGACAAATAACCGTCAAACCTGTCTTAAGCAGCCAGCCAATGGAATCACAGAAAATGGCTGCCTAGCACAGGTTACTGATTAATGCCATGAAGATCAATTAGTTGACATTTGGGAAATGGCTGCTTAATTCAGGTTGGTTGCTTAACCCTTTCAACACCACATACCTCTAAATAGGCTTACAAAAAGTGTAGATCCAGATGAGCCGGCTCGTGACGAGCCGTCTCATCAGGATCTGCACTTTTTGCCAGTGATATGACTATTTTTAGACATAATTACCTATTTTGATAAATGAACTTGTCCAAATGTGATTTTCTGATTCATTTATTGGTTTATGAATATAATGGACCAGTCCATGTGAGTTACTTGGTGTTGAAAGAGTTAATAGATATGACCACTAACACAGGTAACTGTACATACATTTTAATATATAATAAATGTATTTATGAGTTTATATACATGTTTAATTCTGATTGGTCAATTTTCAATGTTACAAAATCCAACCAACTATAGAATTAAAGAATGAATCGCAGGTTAGTATAGTTTCCATCGATGTATGAACTACATATGGCGTGTCTAAAGCTTGTTTCATTTGGGATATGAACTACATGGGTGCCGTTAAAAGTGTATGGAGATCCGAATCCACGCCAACTGTAAACATGCCCAATGTAGTTCATACCCTGATGGAAACTATTAACACTCGATTCATTACTGATATTTACATCAATATTTCGAAGAAGCTCTGCCCAACACTGCGAATGAGCATGTCCGTCCATAACTTCGAGTACGCATGTCAGTTGCAACCATTACCCCTATATTACCCCTATATTACCCCTATATGTCACATATGCACATTGTTAGATATATTTATTGTCATTAATTGTCTCATTCCCATTTTCTACTATGTTAGCCAATTCCATATATCATCATATTCCATTACATATTATATATAAACAACAACAACAATAATGTATTGCATAAAACATTGTCCTATGCTTATAGCAAATACACAATATATATGAGTTGACATATATATATTATATAATTACTCTACTTTTCAGCTACTATATAATTCCAATGTGCAGTTCTCACTTATAGTCCTATCTTTTGATTGCATATGATTTGTATATATGTTGAGGGCCTCATGATTATCATTTGCTAAATGATTTAGTCTATGCAAATTTATTTTAGCTCGATTGCGAAACAAGTTCTTATAACTTATATCAATCACTCTCGAGACCTCATTCCTGATGGAATCCATCGCCACGAGGGAGAGAGAAGAGGCAACGTGGAAATTAAATGCCTTGCCTAAGAGCACAATCGTAACTGCTCCAGTGGGGCTAAATGAGTTAATGAGTAAAATAACGTCTTTATTATAGTGGGGAAATTCACACGAAAATAGAATACAGACAGGGCATATACATTATACCTCCAACGAATGAAATGCAATAGCGATGTAAATAGCTGATAGTAATGAGATACATCGCTTGCTTTTCTATTACCTCCCTTGGCAGATAAAGTCCGATTTATCCCAAAATGTAAATAGGTCCTTTTAGTTTTATTCCTTTGTTTTTACTGTTGTTCCTTAACCAGATATTGCGGTATGATAAATGTGATTTTATCAAAATCCTGTTAATTAATTGATAAGATTTTTATACAAATAAGTACCCAATGCGTATAATGTAGGGTATCTGTCGGGGATACTGTAATTTAATAATTATAAGATTTGAAAGTAAATGAAACTTGATAGCATGTTGTGCAAAGGAAACAACGATAAAAACAGAGGAAACACTTAATAGGACGTATCTATATTTAGGGAGTATTCAGGGGGAAGTAACTGACTGATTTCTCTCATTGTGCTGGCCATAAACAAGTAATTGAACACGTTTTACCGGAATATATGTGCTTCAATTGAGAACTATCAGAAATGGCATGCTTTTGAGTAACTCAATGAACATGTGCAAGATGGAAACAATCTAAGTGAATGCGTACAAGTAGCTAGATATGTATATATGACAAACACAAGCAGAACCGTAGCTTGGGAACAGGCGTTGATATGTGTTGCCTGGTCAGTCATATAAATATCTTTTTAACACCGATACAATTAATTGATCCGAAATGAGTGTGTCTGGTAATACCCAAACATTTTGCCAGAACTAAACAAGTAAAAAATCGACAGACTGGAACACAGGCTAGCGGCATTGGACCGACCTTAATTGTAGATAAGCATGAAGTTATAGAACAGAACAGAACAGAACAGAACAGAACATAGAGTTTATACACTTAAGCAATACACAGCTCATCGTCATACTAGTACATACATAATTGCAGTAATGCTTGTGTTTGCCAAGAAATATCAGTGACTACGTCATTTGCATTGATACTGTGCTATACAGGTATTCAGAAAATGATAATATATGATATTGGTTAATCATTGATACAAATATATATATGTGTGATGGTGTATATTCATTTCCCCTCTTGGTACTATTTACTAGTTATCATTTGCATCTACACTTGCGAACTGAACAAGATCATTATCAAGCCATCACAAATGTGCAAATACGTGCTCGAGCACACGTCTGCGTTTCATTTCATTTCCTTTCGTCTAATATATCCAAGAACTATTTAGCCAAGAATTCGCGTTGCGATCTAGACCTTGTCAGCATTTTAATCGACGTCATCCTCCACCTGTTGTTCCTCGCATTCTTATTATCTTCTGCATTCACTTCAGTCTTTTTCTTCGCCGTTGCAAACGCATTTAAAGTCTTTTCAATTAACGCGTTCTCGGCCTCCTTCTCTCTACGTATTTCTTCCAGTACTTGCTGGAATGTTGTGGATCCTCGTGGCAAGAAGGACTTTGACACAGATGCATGGACTATCGTGTTATTATTTTCGTGGTCGTACCGTTCTGATCGTTGCTCCTCATTCTCGGAAATTGTCGGGAAATTGTTGTTGAGGTCACTGATTGTCTTCATGTTTATAAGCTATAAAGTTCCTCGAATGTTTTATGTGTTAATCCGTTACAAATTGCTACCTCACAGTCTTATCAAATCTATTTCAAATGTAAGATGTTCTAAGTTCCTCGCATGTTCTGATAATTTATCCTGTTTATAGCATAACTCATTTGCAATAATGTATATGCAGGTGTTCATATATTTCACTTCGTTATTGCGCTATAGTGACTTCAGCCGATACAGCTATGTGTCTATGTTCCACAATCAATATAGCGTGTTGTATAAAACTCATCAACTATATAATAATAAATTATTATTTCCAATAAATTAAAACCCGGTTTTGAATATATATTTTTTTTATGTATTTCTTAAATATAATCGTTTTTTATTTTACATATTATGCTTCTCAGTATGTCTGTTTATATAATAGCATTGATATGTGGGGAAGCATTCCTTTTCAGTACATAATGAGGTATGAATATGTATCCTTTTACGCCGTTATTCCGATCAGCCACTCGTAATATTCGCAACAACAGTGTCAAATGCTATTCAGTCAATCTCATATTTATGCAAATCCAATGTTGAATATAAATATTTCCACGGTAGTATTACTCGTTTGGAAATTAATTGACAATGTTGTCGTTTGGTAGAAACGTACGTATAAATCCCGCTGCTTAATGTTCATAATTTTAAAATACCACCTGAGAGTGTTATATGCAAGCTTCGCGTGTCTTCCTTATATTAAATAACAAGTTCAAAAAATCAAATTTTACAATTTGTTTTGCATTCTAAGTAAGATGACACCCACTTTTCTCATGAACCGAGTCGTTGCAAATTTTGTTTGTCTGGATTTCGTTTATAGTAAATATGTTAAGCTAATAAATGGAACTGCGGGATTAAAACTTCTCCATTAAATAAGCATTAATAAGTACTTAAATTGCTGGGCGTAGAGATAATATTGGAAATCTCTTATTGAGGCCCGAAATTAATATACGTAAAACGCAATTTTCTATCTTCTTTATGTAAACCTCAATGACAGATGACAAGTAAACACCATTTATCGAGTTCAATTATAGTTTTCCTAATCCCAAATACTAATCAATCTTTTCTAACCTTTAATTAAAAAATCGTAATTCGCCATTTCACCCGTTTCCGCATCGAAGACTTTTACGTCAACAAAAATGAGATTTAGTTTATGTTGACAGGTATTCCATTTCGTCCTTCTTTAACGAATGATTCCTCGTGAAAATATAGAAATTATTCAATGAAATACATGGCAGCTTGATTAGTATTTCTGTTATCTTAACCCCGACCGGTCATAAATACATATGATAATGCTATATTTCTATTGACTGTTTCCCACCCTAACGCATTGTATCATGTATGAAGTAGTTGAAGGTATGTGTGTGGTATTTGTGTATACATACAATGGTGTTAATGCACGGACAATCCCAGTTTTGTTTTGTTTGTTTTTGGAGAACTGCCGACCTTCCACAGATAGCAAGGGCTGTTGCTAATGTTGTCAACACGTGTAGCCCAATCCTTTTGCACTTTGAAAATGTGATGGGTGTCTTGATTTGTATGTATGTTAGAAATTTGACAGTAATGGTATTGTGATATGTAATTGTAAATTGTGTTGTCCTCAGTGTGAAAAATGTTGCAATAAAATATTATTAAACTAAATTGCCACAGATGGATAGCTTCCTCACACGAAATAATTCGATACCTCCGATTTGGTTTCTAACCTACATCGATGAGGGGGCACGTGGTTTGTAGTCAACGATCTTAACCTCTCGGCATCGGAGGCCACGTCTACAAGCTATCCCAACTTTGCATTTTAGTGTCCGTTTGGTTTCTAACCTACATCGATGAGGGGGCACGTGATTTGTAGTCAACGATCTTAACCTCTCGGCATCGGAGGCCACGTCTACAAGCTATCCCAATTTTAGTGTCCGTTTCCTCACGTCTTCCAGACTCACATATGCAGGGGTCACAGTTTTTCCATGATGGATTTCAAATGGATTATATTGTAATACATTTAGCAAACAATCAAGTAAACGTGTTCTAAAACCAGTGTTAGGGCGGGTGTTAAGGAGAGATAAAAAAATATCATGGGCCATATAACTGTACCCATTAGCAAATGCAGTGCACTTGAGGTTAACATAAAGTGGGGATTTAGGTAAACATTTGAAATATAAAGTAAATGAATACATAATCCAAACAGCCCCTTTGTCGTCTGGTAGTATGTTCCACCATTAGCATAGTTTTAGGGAAAGGTGATAGCGCAATTATAAGAGTGTCATTGCATTAAAAGGCCTCATACTATAATTATTGTGCGGATAAAAGAGCTTCTATATATCGTCTGTCAATATCGAGTTGCTGAAATTAAGTTAAGCCACAAAGGTTGCATTAACTTTAGGTTTCATTTGAACTTTTGTGTACACAATCTATCGCGTTTGTACATTAGCATTGCTATAGTTACTAGATTCTGCGAATTTCTTTCTTTAAGCTGATTTCAAACATATTTTGAGTATATCCCTATAAGTGATATATGCACATTGTTATATAGATTTATTGTCATTAATTTAATTGTCTCATTCCCTCTTTTCTACTCTATTAGACAATTCCATACATCATCATATTCCATAACATAGTATATATAGTATCTCTACTTTTCAACTTTTACATTGCTATATAATTCCACATATGCAGTTTTCACGTATATTCCCATGTTCTGAGTGTATTTGATTTGTATATATGTTGAGGGCCTCATGGTAGATTAACTTGTTAAATTACAACAATTTCAGTCATATAATATTCGTTACATTTCATTTCTTATATAACTATTGTGCAGTGTGTGTGTATATGTATGTTATTTGAAAGCAATAACATATGCTTAAACTAATTGTTGTTCAAATGAGTTCTCTCGTAAAATAAAGTCTTTATTATTATTATTATTTATCGGTATGTATAATCTAGTTTTTGCAGATTGGTTTTCACCCAATGCTGTGGGATGGATCAGGATATGTCACGGTGTAGACCGAATGAGCAGTGAGTTGTATTGCCTTATATACCAGGATTTGTCACGCTGTAGACCGAATGAACAGTGAGTGATGTTGCCATATAGACAAGGATTTATCACGCTGTAGAACGATTGGGCAGTGAGTTGTGTTGCCTCATAGACCAGGATTTGTCACGCTGTAGACCAAATGTGCAGTGAGTGGTGTTGATATATAGACCAGGATTTGTCACGCTGTTGACCGAATGTGCAGTGAGTTGTGTGTTGCCTTATATACCAGGATGTGTCACGCTGTAGACCGAATGAGAAGTGAGTGGTGTTGCCTCATAGACCAGTATTTGTCACGCTATCGACCGAATATACAGTGAGTTGTGTTGCCTCATATACCAGGATTTGTCACGCTGTAGACCGAATGTGCAGTGAGTGGTGTTGCCTTATAGACCAAGATTTGTCACGCTGTAGACCGAATGAGCAGTGAGTGATGTTGACTTATAGACCAGTATTTGTCACGCTGTAGACCGAATGAGAAGTGAGTGATGTTGCCTCATAGACCAGTATTTGTCACGCTGTAGACCGAATGAGCAGTGAGTTGTGTAGCCTTATAAACCAGGATTTGTCACGCTGTAGACTGAATGACCAGTAAGTGGTGTTGCCTTATAGGCCAGGATTTGTCACGCTGTAGTCCGAATGACCAGTGAGTGGTGTTGTCTTATAGACCAGGATTTGTCACGCTGTAGACCGAATGAGCAGTGACTGGGTGTTGCCTTATAGACCAGGATTTGTCACGTTGTAGACCGAATGAGCAGTGAGTTGTGTTGCCTTATGGACCAGGATTAAATCCGATTTGTCAAGCTGTAGACCGAAGTAGACGCACCGTCCAGTTGTCTACATATACTAAATACACATAGTGCTGCTTAGATTAACCCAAGCACTGCATGAAACATATAGGCGTGCTGCTTAGATTGATCTACCCACTGCAGTGACTTTATGAAACATATAGGCGTGCTGCTTAGATTGATCCAGGCACTGCAGTGACTTTATGAAACATATAGGCGTGCTGCTTAGATTGATCCAGGCACTGCAGTGACTTTATGAAACATATAGGCGTGCTGCTTAGATTGATCCAGGCACTGCAGTGACTTTATGAAACATATAGGCGTGCTGCTTAGATTGATCCAGGCACTGCAGTGACTTTATGAAACATATAGGCGTGCTGCTTAGATTGATCCAGGCACTGCAGTGACTTTATGAAACATATAGGCGTGCTGCTTAGATTGATCCAGGCACTGCAGTGACTTTATGAAACATATAGGCGTGCTGCTTAGATTGATCCAGGCACTGCAGTGACTTTATGAAACATATAGGCGTGCTGCTTAGATTGATCTACCCACTGCAGTGACTTTATGAAACATATAGGCGTGCTGCTTAGATTGATCCAGGCACTGCAGTGACTTTATGAAACATATAGGCGTGCTGCTTAGATTGATCCAGGCACTGCAGTGACTTTATGAAACATATAGGCGTGCTGCTTAGATTGATCCAGGCACTGCAGTGACTTTATGAAACATATAGGCGTGCTGCTTAGATTGATCTACCCACTGCAGTGACTTTATGAAACATATAGGCGTGCTGCTTAGATTGATCCAGACACTGCAGTGACTTTGTGAAACATATAGGCGTGCTGCTTAGATTGATCCAGACACTGCAGTGACTTTATGAAACATATAGGCGTGCTGCTTAGATTGATCCAGGCACTGCAGTGACTTTATGAAACATATAGGCGTGCTGCTTAGATTGATCCAGGCACTGCAGTGACTTTATGAAACATATAGGCGTGCTGCTTAGATTGATCCACACCAACAAAACAAACCCAAACCACACCAACAAAACAAACCCAAACCACACCAACAAAACAAACCCAAACACCCACCAACAAAACAAACCCAAACCAACACCAACAAACAAACCCAAACCAACACTGCAGTGACTTTATGAAACATATAGGCGTGCTGCTTAGATTGATCCAGGCACTGCAGTGACTTTATGAAACATATAGGCGTGCTGCTTAGATTGATCCAGGCACTGCAGTGACTTTATGAAACATATAGGCGTGCTGCTTAGATTGATCCAGGCACTGCAGTGACTTTAATGAAACATATAGGCGTGCTGCTTAGATTGATCTACCCACTGCAGTGACTTTATGAAACATATAGGCGTGCTGCTTAGATTGATCCAGGCACTGCAGTGACATTGTGAAACATATAGGCGTGCTGCTTAGATTGATCCAGGCACTGCAGTGACTTTATGAAACATATAGGCGTGCTGCTTAGATTGATCCAGGCACTGCAGTGACTTTATGAAGCATATAGGCGTGCTGCTTAGATTGATCCAGGCACTGCAGTGACTTTATGAAACATATAGGCGTGCTGCTTAGATTGATCCAGGCACTGCAGTGACTTTATGAAGCATATAGGCGTGCTGCTTAGATTGATCCAGGCACTGCAGTGACATTGTGAAACATATAGGCGTGCTGCTTAGATTGATCCAGGCACTGCAGTGACTTTATGAAACATATAGGCGTGCTGCTTAGATTGATCTACCCACTGCAGTGACTTTATGAAACATATAGGCGTGCTACTTAGATTGATCCAGACACTGCTGTGACATTGTGAAACATATAGGCGTGCTGCTTAGATTGATCCAGACACTGCAGTGACATTGTGAAACATATAGGCGTGCTGCTTAGATTGATCCAGACACTGCAGTGACTGTGAGAAACATATAGGCGTGCTGCTTAGATTGATCCAGACACTGCAGTGACTGTGATAAACATATAGGCGTGTTGCCTTCGGCTTCCACACACTTTATCCACGCCCAATGTAGTTCTTACCCCGATGGACACTATTAACCCGCAATTCATTCCTTAAGTAAATTTATTTTAGCTCGGATGAGAACCAAGTCTTACAGCATTAGATGAATCGCTCGCGATACCTTATTGATAAGAACAAAGAGACAATGTGGATTTAAATATCTTGTCGAAGGACACGACCTTTGTGGTTCTTGCGAGGATCGATAAGTGAGAAACCCCAAGCATGTCATTGTCCGTCAACATTGCAGTTAATCATATACACAGTGAGACAACCCAAGCATTTCATTGTCCGTCAACGTTGCAGTTAATCATATACAAAGTGAGAAAACCCAAGCATTTCATTGTCCGTCAACGTTGCAGTTAATCATATACAAAGTGAGAAAACCCAAGCATTTCACTGTCCGTCAACATTGCAGTTAATCATATACAAAGTGAGAAACCCCAAGCATTGCATTGTCCGTCAACATTGCAATTAATCATATACAAAGTGAGAAAACCCAAGCATTGCATTGTCCGTCAATATTGCAGTTAATCATATACAAAGAAGTAACAGTACAAGAAGTGTGACATTGCATACTTTTTGTGGTATTTGAAAGTATGTCCGGTGTGTCGTTATGTGCAGATATGTGTTCGGGCCTCCAATACTACAGCATTGTAGTCCTTTGCAAACAATCTC
>CM026397.1:69377103-69432775 GCA_014843695.1 Archivesica marissinica
TGTCACGCTGTAGACCGAATGAGAAGTGAGTGATGTTGCCTCATAGACCAGTATTTGTCACGCTGTAGACCGAATGAGCAGTGAGTTGTGTAGCCTTATAAACCAGGATTTGTCACGCTGTAGACTGAATGACCAGTAAGTGGTGTTGCCTTATAGGCCAGGATTTGTCACGCTGTAGTCCGAATGACCAGTGAGTGGTGTTGTCTTATAGACCAGGATTTGTCACGCTGTAGACCGAATGAGCAGTGACTGGGTGTTGCCTTATAGACCAGGATTTGTCACGTTGTAGACCGAATGAGCAGTGAGTTGTGTTGCCTTATGGACCAGGATTAAATCCGATTTGTCAAGCTGTAGACCGAAGTAGACGCACCGTCCAGTTGTCTACATATACTAAATACACATAGTGCTGCTTAGATTAACCCAAGCACTGCATGAAACATATAGGCGTGCTGCTTAGATTGATCTACCCACTGCAGTGACTTTATGAAACATATAGGCGTGCTGCTTAGATTGATCCAGGCACTGCAGTGACTTTATGAAACATATAGGCGTGCTGCTTAGATTGATCCAGGCACTGCAGTGACTTTATGAAACATATAGGCGTGCTGCTTAGATTGATCTACCCACTGCAGTGACTTTATGAAACATATAGGCGTGCTGCTTAGATTGATCCAGGCACTGCAGTGACTTTTGAATCATATAGGCGTGCTGATTAGATTGTTCCAGGCACTGCAGTGACTTTATGAAACATATAGGCGTGCTGCTTAGATTGATCCAGGCACTGCAGTGACTTTATGAAACATATAGGCGTGCTGCTTAGATTGATCTACCCACTGCAGTGACTTTATGAAACATATAGGCGTGCTGCTTAGATTGATCCAGACACTGCAGTGACTTTGTGAAACATATAGGCGTGCTGCTTAGATTGATCCAGGCACTGCAGTGACTTTATGAAACATATAGGCGTGCTGCTTAGATTGATCCAGGCACTGCAGTGACTTTATGAAACATATAGGCGTGCTGCTTAGATTGATCCAGGCACTGCAGTGACTTTATGAAACATATAGGCGTGCTGCTTAGATTGATCTACCCACTGCAGTGACTTTATGAAACATATAGGCGTGCTGCTTAGATTGATCCAGGCACTGCAGTGACATTGTGAAACATATAGGCGTGCTGCTTAGATTGATCCAGGCACTGCAGTGACTTTATGAAACATATAGGCGTGCTGCTTAGATTGATCCAGGCACTGCAGTGACTTTATGAAGCATATAGGCGTGCTGCTTAGATTGATCCAGGCACTGCAGTGACTTTATGAAACATATAGGCGTGCTGCTTAGATTGATCCAGGCACTGCAGTGACTTTATGAAGCATATAGGCGTGCTGCTTAGATTGATCCAGGCACTGCAGTGACATTGTGAAACATATAGGCGTGCTGCTTAGATTGATCCAGGCACTGCAGTGACTTTATGAAACATATAGGCGTGCTGCTTAGATTGATCTACCCACTGCAGTGACTTTATGAAACATATAGGCGTGCTACTTAGATTGATCCAGACACTGCTGTGACATTGTGAAACATATAGGCGTGCTGCTTAGATTGATCCAGACACTGCAGTGACATTGTGAAACATATAGGCGTGCTGCTTAGATTGATCCAGACACTGCAGTGACTGTGAGAAACATATAGGCGTGCTGCTTAGATTGATCCAGACACTGCAGTGACTGTGATAAACATATAGGCGTGTTGCCTTCGGCTTCCACACACTTTATCCACGCCCAATGTAGTTCTTACCCCGATGGACACTATTAACCCGCAATTCATTCCTTAAGTAAATTTATTTTAGCTCGGATCAGAACCAAGTCTTACAGCATTAGATGAATCGCTCGCGATACCTTATTGATAAGAACAAAGAGACAATGTGGATTTAAATATCTTGTCGAAGGACACGACCTTTGTGGTTCTTGCGAGGATCGATAAGTGAGAAACCCCAAGCATGTCATTGTCCGTCAACATTGCAGTTAATCATATACACAGTGAGACAACCCAAGCATTTCATTGTCCGTCAACGTTGCAGTTAATCATATACAAAGTGAGAAAACCCAAGCATTTCATTGTCCGTCAACGTTGCAGTTAATCATATACAAAGTGAGAAAACCCAAGCATTTCACTGTCCGTCAACATTGCAGTTAATCATATACAAAGTGAGAAACCCCAAGCATTGCATTGTCCGTCAACATTGCAATTAATCATATACAAAGTGAGAAAACCCAAGCATTGCATTGTCCGTCAATATTGCAGTTAATCATATACAAAGAAGTAACAGTACAAGAAGTGTGACATTGCATACTTTTTGTGGTATTTGAAAGTATGTCCGGTGTGTCGTTATGTGCAGATATGTGTTCGGGCCTCCAATACTACAGCATTGTAGTCCTTTGCAAACAATCTCATTTTAATAACAACAGACATATTTTCGGACCGAACAAAATACTTCGACATTACCGCTGTTTGACATAGCAAATATTGACCATATTTCCAAAGATGATGTTTTTCATACTAGTCGATCACATCCTTACCCATCGTACATTTGTCCCATACATCATCATCCATGTTGTTATTGTTATAGCCGTGACATGGGCACGCTTGATAAAATAATCAGGTGAATTTGAAAGTCGCACTTCGGCGACAAAGTGACACTTTGACATAACGAGCGTGAAATACTGCACATTTATACTGATATGACCAAACAATAAATTTAAAATAACGAAAATGTAAAGCCAATTGTATGTAAAATGATAGTGTCTGAAACGGGACTTTGACCCGACTTCGAGATAACCGGAGAATCCGACATAACCGACTTTGATATAACGGATGTAGACTGTACTATAGGTGACACGACATTACTTGCCAAATTATCAAAACGATATTTCCAACAATTGTATTTAATAGTACACGAAACCTTGCGTTACTAGATATCTGACACAATATACAATATTGACAACCAGTGGTAAATAATGACTACTGTGTCAGCTTAATAAATCCTAGTTGGGTTTCGATTCCAAAAATGAATAGAATCTGTGAAATAATTTACTACTTGACGTATTATTAATATATTTGAAGAAAGGACAGTGTAAAGTAATATGATCAGATGTTTAATATCACACGTGAGTTCGTCTTCTTGTGGTGAAAGTTACAATAATTGTACAACCGCCCTCGGGTAGTCGTGTACAGTCTACACCCGTTATGTCGAATTCCGTCGGACCGAACAAAATACTTCGACATAACCGAAGCTTGACTTGAATTCGATATAAACTGATCCAGATATATAAAAAATGATAGTGTCTGAAACGGGACTTTGATCTGACTTCGAGATAACCGGATAATTCGACATAACCGACTTTGACATAACGGATGTAGATCTGTATATTCCACAATAAAAATGCACTGTGTAAGTAACTGATTATTGACAGTAGATAATTGAATGTTGTGGGGAAAATGCAGCTACTCGTTATGCAGCTACTCGTCAATACTTTGTAGTAATGCATACATTTCAAGATTTAAATATTTCTTAAGCATCGTATACGACGTTTGTTTATTAGTTTAATTACTCAGAACATGTGGCAAATATTTGGGAGAATTTGCAAAAATTAAATTCTGTAGAAATTACCTTTTTCACCGATTGTTGTCGCTTTAAAAGTTGCTTGTTAGTGTATACAAATTTATTTTAGCTCGATTGCGAAACAAGTTCTTACAACTTATATTAATCACTCTCGAGACATCATTCCTGATTAAATCCATCGCCACGAGTGAGAGAGAAGTGCCAATGTGGAATTTTAAAGCCTCCCCTCAATGCACAATCGTAACGGCTCCAGCGGGGCTCGAAATCGGGACCTTTCGCACCTGAAGCGAACGCGCTTCCACTGCGCTATCACGACTTCCAGTTTCTTGTTAAATGAGCACATGCTCGTATATGACGAATAGTTATCAACAGGACAATGTACATCCGATCTAATGAGCTTGCCGAGTATCTATGGATGGCAACTGTTCGATCCCCCGTCTGACCATAATAAAATTAACAGTCTTTCAGATGGGACGTTAAACCAAGGTCTCGTGTCGGTGCTTTACACCGTGCACGTAAAAGAACCAGAGGAGATTCTGGAATGGGTCTCTGTCTGTATCATTGCACTATCCCCTAAAAATCTAAAATGACTAATCTCTTCAGGAGGCGTCGCTCATATGGGCAACCGGTAGCGACAATAAATAAACGTAAATCACACACATGGATGATAAATAACTATTCGCGAAGCTCAATAGGCTGCATGCATACTGCATAGAGTATGTACCGAATGCAATACAACCGTTTTAAAAAAGAACTGGTATTCTCTTCCATAGAATTTATCAAGATAAAAAGTAGAGATAACAAATTACCGATGATAGATATACTATTGTTGGAACCTAAGAAAACAAAGGAAAACTGATCGGCCGGAAAACCTGCAGTACATTTACGATTTGGAAAACGATAAAGGCATCCATGACAGAAATGTGCCATTAAATAGTACAATGGAAACTTGTGTATACCTGTTGATACAGTCAATACTGGTATCGGTTACAGTCTGTGTTTTTTCTGCACCGTAATGCATTTAAGTAACAATACGTTATTATGGATCACGGCTTTCATATTTCCTGTGAGACACGTTCAACGACAGTTCCCATTTGTAATACATACCCAATGACAGTTCCTATGAGTAAAACACGTTCAACGACAGATCCTAAGTGTACGACACGCTCATCGACAGTTCCTATGAGTAGGATACGCTCAGCGACAGTTCCTATATATAGGATACCCCAACGACAGTTCATATGAGTAAGATACGCTCAACGACGGTTCCTATATATGACACCCAACGACAGTTCATATGAGTAAGATATGCTCAACGACAGTTCCTATGAGTAAGGCATGCACAACGACAGTTCCTATGAGTAAGGCATGCACAACGACAGTTCCCATGAGTAAGGCATGCACAACGACAGTTCCTATGAGTAAGGCATGCACAACGACAGTTCCTATGAGTAAAACACGTTCAACGACAGTTCCTAAGAGTATAACACGCTCAACGACAGATCCTAAGTGTACGACACGCTCATCGACAGTTCCTATGAGTAGGATACGCTCAGCGACAGTTCCTATATATAGGATACCCCAACGACAGTTCATATGAGTAAGATACGCTCAACGACAGTTCCTATATATAAGACACCCAACGACAGTTCATATGAGTAAGATATGCTCAACGACAGTTCCTATGAGTAAGGCATGCACAACGACAGTTCCTATGAGTAAGGCATGCACAACGACAGTACCCATGAGTAAGGCATGCACAACGACAGTTCCTATGAGTAAGGCATGCACAACGACAGTTCCTATGAGTAAGGCATGCACAACGACAGTTCCTATGAGTAAGGCATGCACAACGACAGTTCCTATGAGTAAGGCATGCACAACGACAGTTCCTATGAGTAGGCATGCACAACCTCAGTTCCTATAGGCATGCACAACGACAGTTCCTATGAGTAAGGCATGCACAACGACAGTTCCTATGAGTAAGGCATGCACAACGACAGTTCCTATGAGTAAGGCATGCACAACGACAGTTCCTATGAGTAAGGCATGCACAACGACAGTTCCTATGAGTAAGGCATGCACAACGACAGTTCCTATGAGTAAGGCATGCACAACAACAGTTCCTATGAGTAAGGCATGCACAACGACAGTTCCTATGAGTAAAACACGCTCAGCGACAGTTTCCAGGAGTAAGACACGCATGGCGACAGTTTCCGTTGAATTTCCTCTATAATATATATAATAGCATTCACGTATGTTCAGAGTAATGCCTCTTTAATTAGGAATTCGATTACATGTTGAAGTATACCTTCTTTGAAACATATACACAACGCTTTGACAACTACCGTTTATCAGTTGTCGCTTGTCAAGCCCAATGTTTCGAACTTCTTTCATCAAATTTGATGAATATGTTGGTTTAGTCTTGTTTTGTCATAAGGTATGTGGCATTTTACATTCAGATTTAGCTAGCTCGTTAAAGTAAGCATCGTGTTTAACACACATGTCCATATCCATAATCAATCTTATACCACCACAGGGTGATGGAACTTGTCTATCAAATTTACAATACCGACACCTTAGTGTGGGTGTGTTTGATTGTTTTGCGGTTTTGAAGTCGCACCAACAGCTTAGGAATGGCATATGGCGACTATCCAGTTAGTCTTGGTCTAGGAAGACCCGGGTGCCTCGCTGGCAGTATTTCATTTCAGACACGGGCGGGCTCGCGGGTAGAATCATAGATCTTCCGTAGGTCAGCTGGATAGTTTCGTCACATGAAATAATTCGACACTCCCTATGGGAGTGGACGCTGTAGCGGTAAGAGACAAGTGATATGTATGAAGTCAGCGACCGTAACAACTCTGCCGCGCAGACTCGCTCCTCCCGACTCCTTAGTCTATAAAGGTGATATGTGTCTTGTAATTTACATCGATGACCGCCTCCTTGGTCGAGTGGTTAAGGTCGCTGACTTGTATACCACTGTAACCTATCATCTCTGATGGTCACGAGTTCGAGCCCCGCTCAGACCGTGTCTCATTTATATGAAAAAAGTTGGCAGTTTCTTACGGAGGTTGGTGTACCAAGTACTGGTTAACCGCTGAAGCCTGCCCAGGAAATGTGTTGTTAGGTAAACTGCCTGTCGCTCAAATGGGAAACCGGTAGTGACGTTAAATAAACTTTAAAAAAAAATTTACATCGATGACCGCCCCTGTGGTCGAGTGGTTACGGTCGCTGACTTGCATACCACTGTAACCTATCATCTCTGATAGTCACGAGTTCGAGCCCCGCTCAGACCGTGTCTCATTTATATGAAAAAAGTTGGCAGTTTCTTACGGAGGTTGGTGCACCAAGTACTGGTTAACCGCTGGAGCCTGCCCAGGAAAGGTGTTGTTAGGTAAACTGCCCATCGCTCAAATGGGAAACCGGTAGCGATCTTAAATAAAAAATGTTTTTTTTACATCGATGACCGCCTCCGTGGTCGAGTGGTTACAGTCGCTGACTTGCATACCACTGTAACCTATCATCTCTGATGGTCACGAGTTCAAACCCCGCTCAGACTGTCTCATATATATGAAAAGTTTCTTACGGAGGTTGGTGCACCAAGTACTAGTTAACCGCTGGAGCCTGCCCAGGAAAGGTGTTGTTAGGTAAACTGCCCATCGCTCAAATGGGAAACCGGTAGCGATCTTAAATAAAAAATGTTTTTTTTACATCGATGACCGCCTCCGTGGTCGAGTGGTTACAGTCGCTGACTTGCATACCACTGTAACCTATCATCTCTGATGGTCACGAGTTCAAACCCCGCTCAGACTGTCTCATATATATGAAAAGTTTCTTACGGAGGTTGGTGCACCAAGTACTAGTTAACCGCTGGAGCCTGCCCAGGAAAGGTGTTGTTAGGTAAACTGCCCGTCGCTCAAATGGGAAACCGGTAGTGACGTTAAATAAACTTTTTTTTTTTTTTATTTTTTTTTTTATTTATACAAATTTATTTTAGCTCGATTGCGAAACAAGTTATTTCAACTTATATAAATCATTCTCGAGACCTCATTCCTGATGGAATCCATCGCCACGAGGGAGAGAGAAGAGGCAATGTGGAATTTAAATGCCTTGCCTAAGGGCACAATCGTAACGGCTCCAGTGGGGCTCGAACTCTGGACCTTTCGCACCTGAAGCGAACGCGCATCCACGGCGCTATCACGACTTCCACAGTAAATAAACTTAAATAATAAATAAATTTACAACGATACTGGATGGATATAAGAACTTATAATACATCATAGTACTGTATGTATTTAGGCATAAGCCTGGTTTCCAACCTGCGACACTAAACTGTGACGTGGAAGTCGTGGTAGCGCGGTGGTAGTGCGTTCGCTGTGTGCGAATGGTCCGGAGTTCGAGCTACTCTCTCTCTCTCTCTCCCTCGTGGCGATGAATTCCACGAGGAATGAGGTCTCGAGAGTGATTAATATAAGTTGTAAAACTTGTTTCGCAATCGAGCTCAAATAAATTAGAATAAACTAAGCTGTGACGTCGTCTAACAACAGTATAAATATTCACTATACTACTGCGCCAACGCCACCACATCCAGAACAGTCAATGTGTTGGCGTTCCTTGCATCACGCCGATGACACTTGCAGTAAAACCCTGTTTAATACAGAATACACTATACGTCTAGTCGACATCGATTGTTTGCTTATTACAAACATGAGGCATAAATACACGGAAACACGGTTTGGCTTATTATATAGTGCGCACCGTTTTTACCTACTTTCGCCAAAACGAGACTAACAGGTAAATAAACGTAAATATGCATTACTCGTATAGGAATGACACACATAAGTGTCACATAATCTTGAAATTTACCAGTAGTTAGACGCAATATCTGTTCCTACGAATGTATATGGGTTATATGGTTCAGAGAAGTACTTAGTGTGTCGTCCACTTCCAGTGGTACAGTGGTAGAGTGTCTTATTTGGATTCAAAGGGTCCCGGGTTTGATACTAGTTTGGGGCACATATAGTGTAATTGAGTGAGGCATCTCGGTACTGGTTAGTGACTTAAGCCTGCTAAGCCTGTCCAAAAAACATGTCAAGGTCCCCACAAGGTACTTGGCATCAATAAAACATACAATGCACATACATAATTGAATGCATTAGTAACATTTAGGTCACACGCACCATATTAACTATAATAACGCATGACCTTGGAATGGCCTCCCTCCCCTCAACGAAGGATCATTGCCGGCCCAATGGAAGTCAGCAAATGTTGCTCCCATTTACAAAAAAGGGGACAGGTCACACCCCGCCAACTATATGCCCATCTCACTGACTATGCAAGGTTCTAGAACATATACTTAGTTATTAGTACTTTGTTACTCCTCGATAGTAAAACACTTCACTAACCACAGTATTCTGTACCATTTGCAGCATAGTAATGCTAATCAATGACTTGGTTACCTCTGTCTACAATAAGCATCAGGTAGATCTCATCATATTATACTTCAGTAAGACTTTCGATAAGGTCAATCACGAGAAAGTACTACTAAAAATGCATGACTATGGAGTCAGAGGTCAAACATTAAGGTGGATTAAGAGTTTTCTAGATAATAGACTCCAGTCAGTTGTCCTTAATGGTATTAGTTCAGATGCCATTCCTCTGGAGTCCCTTAGGGATCCGTACTTGGACCCCTGCTTTTCCTAGCCTATATAAACGACCTCCCACAAAACATCAGTTCCAAAATCTGTATCTTTGCAGATGATACTGCAGTCTATCTATCATCTGCAAATGAATCGGTCACACTCCAAAACGATCTTAAAAGATTATGAGTGCGAGTTGGTGTGGGACATGGAATTTAACCCCTCCAAATATCAAGTTATCCACGTCACCAGAAAGAAGCATCCTATTCCCAGTCAATATGAACTCTACTTGAGTCGGTCACCTCAGCCAAATACCTTGGCGTGGATATCTCAAATAACCTGTCGTGGGACACTCACATAAAAAGGTCAACTAAGAAAGCAAACCAAACATTAGGATTCCTACGTAGAAACCCCCAGGTCAAATCCGAACCCCTTAAGTCCATGGCTTACCAGACACTAGTGAGACCCCAGCTTGAATATGGCTCCGAGATCTGGTTGCCCCATACCCAAACATTGATAGACCATATGAAGGTGTCCAGCGAAGAGCAGCCCGTTGGATAAAGGCTGACTTCTATCGTACCTCTAGTTTTACAGATATGTTACATTCCCTAAGTCTATGCAGACTAAATCAACGGCGTATTGACAATAGGTTATCCATTCTGTATAAAATTCATAATGATCGTGTTGCTATTCCCATTGAAAATTACCTAGTTCCCCTCTCCCGTCCTGCTCGCCATTGCCATTCCATAAGCTATAGGTTAATTACAGCAACTACAGACTACTACAAGTTTTCCTTTTGTCCACGAACAATCTACCATTGGAACCATCTACCTCCTGACATTGTCCATCTCCCTACCACAGAGCAATTCAATACGACAGTTTGCCATATTGACCATGCCAGTCCCTAGTTGTTCTGTGCAGCTGCTTTTAAACTTTTACCACAACTTATTTTCATTACTTTCTTAAATTATGCTTTTAACTATTCATACTTTTAACTTCTTTGTGGTTTTTGACGCGCAACATGTCTACATTCCCACAAGGGGTTCGACATTAAAGGAAGATAGATAAAGGTAGGTAGACCGATAAAGGTAGGTAGGTAAAGGTGGGTAGATAAGGATAGATAAGGATAGATAGATAGATAGATTGATATGATATGATATGATATGATATGATAGATAGATAGATAGATAGATAGATAGATAGATAGATAGATAGATAGATAGATAAGATAAGATAAGATAATATATGATTGATATGATATGATATATAGATAGATTAGTATAAGATACTATGTACAGTCCAGCCCCAGCCGTTACCATTTTTGCTGAGTGGCTGGCCACTGTACCACTCGGGACTGTTTTTGACCTTAGTATGTGGTTATTTTCAACATTCTGTGTCTCAAATTAGATGTTTATTAACGGTCCCCGACAAGCGCCACCCTGTCATACTCAGTAGTGTGTGCTGGGAGTACCCAGTATATTATGTGGATGAATAAGTTACTACCCGAAATCATCGTTAAACAAAACGGTTTTTTAGACGAAACTAGTACGTGAATTCGTGTTTACTCTCTAATATTCACTTCTGTTATCAGTAGTTATATAAATACGGATATAATACAGTTACAAAACAACTTACTAAAGTAAACAGAGTATGTCGAACGTAGTATATTGCCTAAATACGCTAAACCGGTGATTTTATAATGAACGGTTTTAATGTTTGTTTACCTGTTTATACGAATCTGGGTCAAGACGTTGTCCAAACCGTGTTTCCGTGTTTGCCATTCTGGAATCCATTTAGTAACGGCACACCAGAAAGTCCCATATTCCGGCCATCAGGAACATATTGTACTATAGAATGTACCAAATGCCTACCCGTACTCTCGCTTGAAATGGTGAAAAAGATACCCCTCATTTGGAATAAATAATACGTGGAAAAAACTACCCGTACTCTAGACTGAAATGGTGAAAAACATACCCCTCATTTGGACTAATACGCGGGATAAACTACCCGTTCTCTAGACTGAAATGATGAAAAACAGCCCGACAATGCTACCCCATACCCTCCATCAACATTTACACCGTCACGGTGACCTAATGGTTAAGGCGTCCGCATACGGAGCAGGAGGTCGAACGTTCGAACCTCATCAGGGGTTCGTTCTGATATGGCCGGTTGGTGAGCAGCCAGCTAGTTAAATAATGGTTCCCAATTGCCTATCAGCCAGGCACCTGGCATGCACGGCTAGGATTCGGTAAGTACAGATATCCATAAGAGGTGTCTCATAAGTCAGAAATGGCGGGCCCTTTCAATAATATTTTATTGTATATGTGTCATGCGTAATATTGACAACGTACATCGTGAGTCTCTAGAATATAAGTTTGGTTATGATCTGTTCCTGGACCCTTGAATAGCGTCCTTATTGTGCAAGTCGTGATAGAGCAGTGGTAGCGCGTTCGCTTCAGGTGCGAAAGGTCCGGAGTTCGAGTCCCGCTGGAACCGTTACGGTTGTGCCTTTAGGCATTTATTTTATTTAAATTACACATTGCCTCATCTCTCTCCCTCGCGGCGATGGATTCCAAGGTCTCGAGAGTGATTAATATAAGTTGTAATAACTTGTTTCACAATCGAGCTAACATATAATTGTATAAACCAATGTGTAAAATTCATTTGAACAGCAGGCAGGGCCTATGTACATGTATATAAGTAACAAGTGCATACATAATCAACACAACAATATTTATGTTCATATAATCAACAATGCGTTCATATAAAACACCACAGCGCTGGCCACACCCAGTCCAACATGTATGTACAACACAGTAAACTGTATCTTCACTAACACAGTCGTATATCATCTCATTTGTCAAGCACTACTACTGATTTGTACACTCGGTACGTTCCTTGCACTAATCCAGTCTATCAAGATTTACTAAAGTTTTCTTATAATATGACTGTCCCCGGAGGAAGTGGTACGGCACGGTACGGCAGTTAATGGCATCTTCCAACCTGGCTTCCACTTGAAAGCACGCCTATAAATCGTGGCTATTTGGCCTATATGCCGCTTGGGAGGCGCACGAGACAACATGATTTAATGATAATAAACACATGTGACTCAATAGTAGTCTTATAAAAGATCAACAATACATGCCCAACCTCGGTGTCACAACCTCCCATTCCGTTTTGTTCCTAGTCTGTGCACTTTATAATCGACCTCTACTGATACGTCAGATCGTGTCACACAAAATGATCAACTTTTCCATTTAGAAGTCGCTAAGCCTACTATTTTATATAATGAAGGTTTTTCCAGCCGTGCTCTCGCAATAAACCACATCTGTGCTGGTGATGAGCGCGATTGTGAACCCGCACGTGATCTTGGTGGGCTATCCAATCCGTGCAATGAATGATGGTTCACGTGCGTGTTAAATAGTACCTTCTCGTGTTCTATTTCGTCACGCACGGATTCAAACGCGTCCGAGCCTTTCGGTAGTTTCGGTATTTTCTTGAAACTTATGTTTCCGTCTTTTTGTTTTGGTACGGCCATTTTCAGACACAACTCTTGTTTATAATTGACTACGTTTGTCCCGGTTACATCCAATTCCGTTTCTCGTTTAAACGTTCAAAATGTCGTCAGTATGTCTCTCCTATAACTATGATTGTCTGGTACAAACTCTCCAGTACATACCATCTCAACAAGCACAATGAATATGTGAATGCAATGTATGGCTCTCAAATTTGGCTTTACGTAGTCTTGTTATAAAGGTAATGAATGCATTGGAAACGACGAGCTCTTTTTATAACAGAAAACGGGTTCATTATTCGGGACAAATATGACGTTGTGCTTATTTGTTCTTTCAGATTTTAATTGCAAACTGTTATTTTATTACTTGGCTTCACAGGAGAAATGGATAGATTCTACTTGAAGTCTTGAACTGTTTGCTACTCTGGTAATTAAAGAAACTGAATAGCGGAGAAATCTTTAAGCAAATATCTTCAGTTAATTGGGTGTCGATATGACGTCTTAAATACATTGTGTTGTATACGACACCGCTGTGTGAATCACGTATTACTGTACGTTGTTGGGAAAATAATTAAAGGAATCAGGTACGTCAAAAACATATTTGTTGATATAGTTACTTAAAACCTGTATGTTCTCACACCCTTCATGTTGTATCATGTATCATGTTATTATTTGTAATTCTTCTTTGAGTATAGGACGTTCAAGGTGACCTGTGTTATGTTTTGACATACATGTATAATGTACTATTGGCATTGACCAAACCTTCTGCTTTCCCTACGATGTTATAAACACAAAGAGTTCATGATTTAAAAACATAGCAAATCAATTGAAATTGTTGTGACTGGAATTTGGAATATTGACAAGCTACATAAATTTGAACTGTAACTATAAACATGCTATTATAACAATATGTATGCTGTATTTGATTCTTATGCAATATTTTAACGCGAGTGTACTTTGTATGGTCGATATATTTGTTGGTTTAAGCATATTTTATTACAGATAAAATGTATACTGGACGGCATTAAAAACGCAACATTATAAAATGTTATTTTCTATGTACATGCTCTATATTGCACATATTTTTTCTAGCGATACACTTTAGCTGTGAATTATTACATGAAACTGTGAGAACTGGATTAATTTAGGTTAGTGTCTAGTTCATAGACTTGCTTAATGAAATTAATAATTTAGGTTAGTGTCTAGTTCATAGACTTGCTTAATGAAATTAATAATTATATGCGTTGAAATTCAACGTTGATTATTGGTTTAAACAGTATTTATTCCAATAAATTTACATGTATAACACAACAATTTTACAAATTACATAAATTGTGAATGGTTTGGATTGGAAAACAAGTTTTCAGAAAACTTATATTAATTCCTCTCCAAATGTTGATTATTAAATATTCTTATGTAAATGGTTGCGTTTCTATTGCGTTTAAGTATATATTAATCAAATATGTACAAAAGTAATGTTTCAGAATGTGAACGAAATATGAAAATCGCTAGACATCTACCTACGATAAGTGTGTTTTTACATGAAAAACAATAACTATATAAATACATAGTTTTAAACATTTTGGAATATTTTTAGTTGTTCAGTTTGTGTTTTGTAATAAAGATGTGATATATCTTTGATGGAATCCTTCGTATTTCGTGTTCATGTAATAATAATCATATAATGTAGGTGTGCGTTTTCTATGTCCTCTATTGTATATGTACGCATGTATAGTAATTGTTTTGTTTGTTTTCGTTTTGGCATCCATTAATTAATAAAATCGTTCAACATGAGCATAAGGAAAATTACAGCGATAGAACAAAAATATGGAGTTATGTAGTCATGCTCTGTAACACGTGCGCATTGTCACGTCGGCGTGACCCTAATCTATCATTTCTTTCAACTGTCGTCGGCCTTTCAATTTGAAAATGTATGGTTTCTCCAAGAATTATTTTCTGAGTTTCATCTTTCCTGGTAATGTTCAGGAATCCTTGCGGCTGAGTAGCCGGTTCTGTACCGGCCCCATTATTAGGGGCAGTCAATACGAACTGCTTTGTTGCTATTTCTCTCTGTGGGTAGAATGTTAGATCCATCTAGAATAATGAGATATTGGTTTAATATACTAGAAGACATAGAAAACGCACATCTACATTATATACTAGAAGACATAGATAACGCACATCTACATTATATACTAGAGGACATAGAAAATGCACACCTACATTATATACTAGAGGACATAGAAAACGCACACCTACATTATATACTAGAAGACATTAAATTACGGAATGTTGTACGGCTGAGGTTTCAGTAAGGCAGCCTTGAAGCCTATATGTTCTTTTACGGAAGTCGGAGACTGCCGGAGACTGTCGGAGACTACTTGTAGCACACAGTTTGTCTGAAATCCAACAAAGCCAACACATCAACACACTATATCGATGATGTATGTGCACGCATTGCAGGACACGTTTTCTTTTTTAACTTACGTTTATTTAACGTCGCTACCGATTGCCCATTTGAGCGACGAGCAGTTTACTTAACAACACCATTCCTGGGCACGCTCCAGCGGTTAACCAGTACTTGGGTGCATCAACCTCCGTACGAAACTGCCAACATTTGCATATAAAGAGACACGGTCTGAGCAGGACTCGAACCCGTGACCATAAGTGATGATAGGCCATAGTGATATACAAGTCAGCGACCTTAACTAATCTATCTATCTTCCACTCGACCAGATTGAGGGCAGTATCTGAAAGCCATGCCAAATTTACTGAGTTACCTTGTCAGAGTTTACTGGTTTAGCAGTTATATCACCGGAGAATTGTAGCGACAGTGTATCACCTTCTAACAAACAGAACTGTGAGCTTGGATAACCTCCTATGCAATAGCCCAACTCTTTTAATTCGTAAATTCCTGAAATACAGAATACTTGGCTTTTTTAATGTTGGAACTGGTGTGACGCACGTTTCTCACTGGGAACTGGAATGGAGCACATTTTTCACTGTTAGACCTGTGAACTGGAATGACGCACAACTTTCACTGTTAGACCTCCGAACTGGCATGTCGCACGTTTCTCACTGTTAGACATTGGAACTGGTGCGATGCACGTTTCTCAGTGTTAGACCTGGGAACTGGCATGTCGCACGTTTCTCAATGTTAGACCTGGGAACTGGTGCGATGCACGTTTCTCAGTGTTAGACCTGGGAACTGGCATGTCGCACGTTTCTCAATGTTAGACCTTGGAACTGGTGCGATGTACGTTTCTCACTGTTAGACATTGGAACCGGTGCGATGCACGTTTCTCACTGTTAAACGTGGGAACTGGTGTGATGCACGTTTCTCACTGTTAGACCTGGGAACGGGTGTGATGCACGTTTCTCAATGTTACATATGAGAACTGGTTGCTCACTGTTAGACATGGGAACTGGTTTCTCACTGTTAGACATGGGAACTGGTTTCTACTGTTAGATCTGGGAACTGGTTTCTACTGTTAGATCTGGGAACTGGTTTCTACTGTTAGATCTGGGAACTGGTTTCTACTGTTAGACATGGGAACTGGTTTCTACTGTTAGATCTGGGAACTGGTTTCTACTGTTAGATCTGGGAACTGGTTTCTACTGTTAGATCTGGGAACTGGTTTCTACTGTTAGATCTGGGAACTGGTTTCTACTGTTAAATCTGGGAACTGGTTTCTACTGTTAGATCTGGGAACTGGTTTCTACTGTTAGACATGGGAACTGGTTTCTACTGTTAGATCTGGGAGCTGGTTTCTACTGTTAGATCTGGGAACTGGTTTCTACTGTTAGATCTGGGAACTGGTGTGACGCATATTTCTTACTGATGGTGTGACGCATATTTCTTACTGATGGTGTGACGCATATTTCTTACTGATGGTGTGACGCATATTTCTTACTGATGGTGTGACGCATATTTCTTACTGATGGTGTGACGCATATTTCTTACTGATGGTGTGACGCAACTTTCTCACATAGTTGTACTATACAGAATTTCCATTTAGACAATGAATTACCTTTTTTGACAATTTTGGACTGTAAGCAAATGACAACAGCTTGAGTCGGGTCATCTTCCCTCTGTCTGAAGAGCAGTCGGACAAGATAGTGACTTGCATGCTCATGCAGCATCTTCACAGCTTGTAGCCGCTCCTCTGCACTCATAACCGTGGGCAACTCCAACCCGAGTATTCTAAATCAAAATAATTTGAAAACCTGTCTGAAAATATGACTGAATCAATTTTCAACAGTGTGTTTATACAAATTTATTTTAGCTCGATTGTGAAACAAGTTATTTCAACTTATATTAATCATTCTCGAGACCTCATTCCTGATGGAATCCATCGACACGAGGGAGAGAGAAGAGGCAACGTGGAATTTAAATGCCTTGCCTAAGGACACAATCGCAACGGCTCCAGCGGGGCTCGAACTCCGGACCTTTCGCACATGAAGCGAACGCGCATCCATTCCAACAGTGGGTGACATCGGTGACAGACGAAGTTCCATTTTGACATGAAACTAATGCACAATTTTGGCGCAATCTAAATGTTCCAATTTATAATATGCAAATCGGATAATGGAGCTTTTATTTAGTACAATAAATGTGTGAACTGTAACACTCACAGGACTTGTTTCAGGTCATAAAAATATATATACACCAATAATGAGGTCTCAAGATCGACAAATGTTGTAAGACCTTGTTTCGCCATCGTGCAAAATTAAATGTATGTAAAGTAAAGTATGCAGAGTCAATTGGGTCAAATGATCCACCGAGCTAATGCCTTCCGTGTGTATTTCTTGAAGGCGTATCCATTTATATCATATGAATGTAACGCGGCTTCGAACCTGACCGGTAATATGATCGTAGATACAGATATATTCCTGTTTCCATCCGCAAACAACCACAGTGGGAGTCCTCTACAGCGAAGTGGTTATACTTTGGTTGACTTCAAATCACGTGCAGCTCACAGCTGTGGGTTCGAGTCTCACTAGGGTGTCGTCTTCTGTCAAGTAAGGAAGCTATCCAGCTGGTTTGCGCAAGGTTTAATGTTCTACCGGGAGTATGGCAGGGGTTAAAATACTGCTCGGAGGAGCACGCGGGGACTTCCTCCATCAAAAATAGCTGGAGAGTCACCATATGACCGACGCTGTCGGTGCGACTTTAAACCCACTTTAAAGGCCCAAAAAAACTTGCTCGGAGGAGCACCCGGGGACTTCCTCCATCAAAAATTGCTAGAGAGTCACCATATGACCGACGCTGTCTGTGCTACTTTAAGCTCCAAAAGCCCAACATAGCTTGCCAGGAGGAGCACGCGGGGACTTCCTCCATCAAAAATAGCTGGAGAGTCACCATATGACCGACGCTGTCTGTGCGACTTTAAACCCACTTTAAAGGCCCAAAAAAGCTTGCTCGGAGGAGCACCCGGGGGCTACCTCCATCAAAAATAGTTGGAGAGTCACCATATGACCTAGGCTATTTGTACGACCCCAAAAGTCCCAAAAAGCTAACAAACCACAAACACAATATCCAAACGGGTATTATAAACTGTTGACACGATCTGATACTGTGGTGTATAACAACTTACTGGGTACATTCGAGAACATCTCGGAACACCTACCTGTATTGCTTTAAGCCTGACCGTAAATGAACCACCAGTTGTTTCTCATCTTTCTGCCAGTCACAATCCGCCAGGGTCCAGCCGTAGTTATCCAAGCTGAACATCGTATATTTACACTCCTCGTCTGCAACTTAGATTATAACAGACTTTTCATTTGTTCAATGGTTAACACGTTGGACTGCGAACCCAGGATAGCAGGTTCGATCCGCCGTCTGGTCCTAATAATATTAGCAGTCTTTCAGTTGGGATTATAAAACGAGGTCTCATGTATCGGTGATATACACCGGGTATGTAAACATGATGTTTGAATAGGTTCTATATATGTAGCTTGTTCATGCCCAAGTTTTGTTGTACAACATGCGGGCGTATAGGTATTTAAATAAACCAACAATGTAATGTACACATGACTTTAAATCGGTAAATATTTATTGACCATTCAAGAGATCACAGCAGAACAGACTTACTCATCAAATATAATCAATCTTATATTTACTGTTAAGATTACATAAGATACTGGTACAATTCGATAATTTGACAAGTGTGTATATAACACACAGTGCGTACTACAAACACTGGAAGACATCCCTTGGAAACATCCACTGTGTTCGATGCTACATATTCCCCGTACCGTAAATTGTCACATTCACAAATTATTTTATCCTAGAAAATACTAGTAGATAAAAACTTGGAAAACCTGTTTCCATTGGGATTTGTTAATAGATGACTTGGATTATGCCAAGTTGATATTTTCCACCCAAAATCATTCTTCAATTCAAGACGAAATTAAACTATGCTAACAAATATACTCTATTCGTATTTCAAAGAAATAGTCACATGGTGGGTTTTCCAGACAATTATGTTTCCAACTGATAGAATATTAAAATATTCCGTCTGTTATTTTAAAAATAGAATACATATAAATCGAATAGTTGCTTGGACAATCCACATTATGAAGTAGATGTTACATATACTAGTAGTACGTATTATGCTTTGTATGTATTCACCTATATCTCCAGGAAGCTACACTAGAGGTTCGCGTATTATGCTTTGTATGTATTCACCTATATCTCCAGGAAGCTACACTAGAGGTTCACGTATTATGCTTTGTATGTGTTCACCTATATCTCCAGGAAGCTACACTGGAGGTTCGCGTATTATGCTATGTATGTGTTCACCTATATCTCCAGGAAGCTACACTGGAGGTTCGCGTATTATGCGTTGTATGTATTCACCTATATCTCCAGGAAGCTACACTAGAGGTTCGCGTATTATGCTTTGTATGTATTCACCTATATCTCCAGGAAGCTACACTAGAGGTTCACGTATTATGCGTTGTATACATTCACCTATATCTTCAGGAAGCTACACTAGAGGTTCGCGTATTATGCTTTGTATGTATTCACCTATATATTCGGGAAGTCGCATTACCACACACATGTCTTTCTTGGTAATCTGTTCACAAAGGATGGATACAAACGCCGTACACGACATGACCTGCTTGCACTCGTCATGTAACTCCACCGCCGACAGCATCTCCCGACGGTGTGTATCGTGTACCTACAACATATGCTATATATGTATACATCAACTACATACCGCATTTACAGACCGTATTTATCCACAAATGCTTGTATCGTTGCCAGAGCCATGCATGTGCACTACAAGGAACATCATTGCTGGTTTTTCTATTACCTCCCTTGACAGTCAGATTTATCCCGAAATGTGTATTGGTCGTTTTAGTTGGAATTCTTTGTTTTTACTGTAGTTCCCTAACCATAGAGTGTGGTATGATAAACATGATTTTATAAAGATCATGTTAGTTAATTAATAACACTATTTTACAGTAAGATATCCATTGGATATATATGTATCACATATGTAGACATCTAATAATTTAATAACTATAAGATGAGAAAACGGATGAAAAGTGATAGAATGTGACGCAAAGGAAACAACGATAAAACTGAGGAAACCAATAAAAAAGACGTATACTTCTTAATGAGTATTCAGGGAGCAGTAACTGACAAATGGCGGTCATCCTACTCTGCTCAAACAATGTCACACTATTTATCCTACAATAGATAAACTTACATATGTTCTAGTCATCAAGCGAACACATTAACGGATCAAAATAATGCGTATATATATATTGGTTTCGTCAGTTTTATCATTGCTTACTTTGTACCACTTTCTCTATATATACATGTATTTTTAAATTGCTGATATATTATATATAGTATATTTATGGTGTAATACGGCATATGTTAAATATAAATCATATAGTAATGTTTACATCGCTATTGCATTTATTCGATGATCGATGTCCATAGAACGTATTTTCCGTGTTTGTATTCTATTTTCGTGCGAATTTCCTCACTAATGATATGCAACGGACATGCGCACTAGAAGTTACGGGCATGCGCATTCGCAGTGTTGGGCATCGTTTCTTTCTCTTTGAATAATTAATGTAAATATAAGCCATGATTCGCGGGCTAATAGTTTCCATCGGGGTATGAACTAAATTATGCGTGTTTTAAAGTTAGTGTGGAGGGATACCGCATTCTTTAAAGCGACAATACATCGGTGAAAACGCAAATTTCTACAGAATGTAATGTCCTATTATATGGTACATGTAGAATTATTCTCCAAATAATAATCTCAAAAACTGAGTATTTCAACTAATGAACAAACACCGTCTACGACGTTTGTTGACATAACAAAATAATGTAAATATGATCAACATCCATTCGTAATATAACGTTTGTGTACTAAATAACAACATGTATGGTACACATTTGCCGTTATATCTCACATGTGTGCATATGCATAATTATTTATTTTATAAATTATCTCTAAACAACAGTATCACACGTTTAATATACACTCACATAATAAACAAACGTATATTCAGGAGCGTGGCTGACCGCTATATGCTCACACGTTTTTGAGCGTTTGTAGACAGCAAAAATAACAGTTTATTGGTTGAAATTAAGCAAATGTTCGAATAATTTCGGAAACATTTGTAGTAGTAATGCATAAATATATACGTATAAAATGCTCTTTTAACTGTTTGTGAGTAATGTCACTTTATGCACTTTGGTTCATACCAGGATAGAAACTATTAACCCGCGATTCATTCCTTAAGCAGTTGCAGATATATATCCTACCAATAATTTGACTTCTGTTCTAGACTTAAACGTTGCTGTGCTCATTTTCATCGTTACCGTTGTGTCGTATTTGGACTCGTGGATGACGTCATACTCCCCCGCGATGATATTCTCCACCTTCTCGCGTGCTATGACTATCAGCGTTATGTCTGTCAAGTCATCCAATTCCGTACATATCATGTGTACATCCTTAAGTATTGACACATGTTGAAAGAAGAATACACTTTGCATAAATTTGTACTAACTGCTCAATGTTCAGATATTACACTTTGCATAAAATTGTACTAACTGCTCAATGTTCAGATATTACACTTTGCATAAAATTGTACTAACTGCCCAATGTTCAGATATTACACTTTGCATAAAATTGTACTAACTGCTCAATGTTCAGATATTACACTTTGCATAAAATTGTACTAACTGCTCAATGTTCAGATATTACACTTTGCATAAAATTGTACTAACTGCCCAATGTTCAGATATTACACTTTGCATAAAATTGTACTAACTGCCCAATGTTCAGATATTACACTTTGCATAAAATTGTACTAACTGCCCAATGTTCAGATATTACACTTTGCATAAAATTGTACTAACTGCTCAATGTTCAGATATTACACTTTGCATAAAATTGTACTAACTGCCCAATGTTCAGATATTACACTTTGCATAAAATTGTACTAACTGCTCAATGTTCAGATATTACACTTTGCATAAAATTGTACTAACTGCCCAATGTTCAGATATTACACTTTGCATAAAATTGTACTAACTGCCCAATGTTCAGATATTACACTTTGCATAAAATTGTACTAACTGCCCAATGTTCAGATATTACACTTTGCATAAAATTGTACTAACTGCCCAATGTTCAGATATTACACTTTGCATAAAATTGTACTAACTGCCCAATGTTCAGATATTACACTTTGCATAAAATTGTACTAACTGCCCAATGTTCAGATATTACACTTTGCATAAAATTGTACTAACTGCTCAATGTTCAGATATTACACTTTGCATAAAATTGTACTAACTGCCCAATGTTCAGATATTACACTTTGCATAAAATTGTACTAACTGCTCAATGTTCAGATATTACACTTTGCATAAAATTGTACTAACTGCTCAATGTTCAGATATTACACTTTGCATAAAATTGTACTAACTGCTCAATGTTCAGATATTACACTTTGCATAAAATTGTACTAACTGCCCAATGTTCAGATATTACACTTTGCATAAAATTGTACTAACTGCTCAATGTTCAGATATTACACTTTGCATAAAATTGTACTAACTGCTCAATGTTCAGATATTACACTTTGCATAAAATTGTACTAACTGCTCAATGTTCAGATATTACACTTTGCATACAATTGTACTAACTGCCCAATGTTCAGATATTACACTTTGCATAAAATTGTACTAACTGCTCAATGTTCAGATATTTTACTGTACATACTGAATTTAAATAAGGTACCATGAACGTTTCAATAATAGTAATTAGTATGCGTACATTTGCGCAAACCAATCTAAATAAAAGAAACGAAATCATTTTATAGTGACGTCATTCAATGGTAATATTGTCATAGTTATTGCGTATAATTCGGGACGAATTTAAAATGATCGCTTATAGAGGGGGTCGCTTATAGAGGGGGTCGCTTATGGTATGTGGTTACTATCACCAAGTTAGACTGCATTTGCAACACAGATGAAAACAAATATAGTTACGATTATATAGGTCATGTACTTTCTATAGTCGTTTCTTAGCATACCGCTGGTCTTGACATACCGAGGTACACACACATTTTCAGAACGAGGTACAATAACGCCACAAGTCCACTCTCCTTTCTATTGGATCAGTGTTGATCCAGAAAGACAAGCATTTGCTGATAAGCAGGAAAACATAAACTGTCAACGTAAATGGTATGTAAACCAATTATGCAAGATGCTTACCTGAATATCAAATTCCATGAAAAATTACCCCACGCCTTAATCTGAAAACATGCTCCAAATGCCCTTCATATGTATTAACGTTCATGGCAAGTCTGTAAGATCTGATATTTATTAATGAAACTGCTTTGACCATGTGTTCCGGTAACTACGTACTTCCGGTCGCTACCAAATATGGGAATTAAATAGTCTCCGTCTCCGTGGCCTAGTGGTTAAGGCGTCCGTCCGCCTACGGAGCGGGAGGTCGAAGGTTCGAATCTCGTTAGGGGTTCGTTCTGATATGGCCGGTTGGTGAGCCGCCAGCTAGTTAAATAATGGTTACCGATTGCCTACCAGCCTGTCGCCTGGCATACATGTATAGGATTCGGGAAGTACTGATGTTCATAAAAAAAGAGGTGTCTCATAAATCAGAAATGGCTGGCTCTTTAAATAGGGGTGACACTATAATAAACAAACACATTACTTTACTTTTAGTCCGATATAACCAGTTACCCGCATTGTATTAGTCATAAAGAGTAGGCCCATGGTAGGCCTAATGTGTACACAGAGCGTCCATATTCTGTATCCAGATATCTGTAACATATGTACCCAGATCCACACCCTCTCCACACCCTCTCCACACCCTCTCCCTACACACACTCTATTAGTTATTATATATACATGTATACACATAGTTCTATCGGAATATACAGTTGAAGTACACAGTCGACCTGAGGCAAAGATGAGTTGTGTTTCATAAATCTAAGTGATTTCTGTAAGATTCAGTGTTGTAAAATCCTGTGATTACTTACCTCAACGGAAGTGGGCGTCTCGTCTAGCGGGTCACATGGCTCCCAGTCCCCACCATTCACAGACTTTATCAAACTCGACTCCTCAAACTTGTTCACTTGCCTGTGTGGTACAAACAGTCGGAGCGATTCGTCCACCTAATCGGGATAGAGAATATAAACCAATCGTTTCTGGAATTACCTCCACATATTCAGTTATACTATTCTACATAATTATTGTGAAGGGGTATCTGCGATCGGGTTGTTGGCTTGAAACCACTAGCCCCTCACCACTGTATGTGTGATTCCCTATGGGGACATTAAATTATTTCAAGTGAGAAAGCTCGCCAGCTGACTAGGTACCCGTCCATACATGAACTACTGCTCCGAGAGGCACTGGGGTCTTCCTCCACTATTAATAGCTGGAGAGTCGCCATAGGATCTAAGCTGTTGGTGCGACTTTAAACACAATACAAACATATATAACGAGCGTTCTGATTGGATTATGATTATTCTTCATATATAAAAAACATCTTGTTACATCCAATCAGAACGCTCGTTTCAACGCTCGTTTCAACGCGAATTGCGCCGCTTTAGAATTTTTCAAAACAAATTGAAAATGCTACGAAATCTCTTTTTGACGTACATTTTTGCCGAATAAACCTACACGTTAGTGGAAACACATTTTATTGATAAAGTTATTCACAGTTAAAACTCTCCCGACGAAGATTTTTTGTTGTTGCTAACAGAACCCGTGTCCTAGTACGGAAATGTGACCTGCTATGGTCAATGTTTGTGGCAATTGTTTGCAAAGTATACATGCATGCAGCTTAAAGTTGTGTTTTATTTGAAGAACAATATAAAGACTCGGGATAGGCGTTATATTTGGACAGCTTTGTACAAAATTGTCTCAGATAGGGCCATTTTACTGATCGATGCGAAATCTGACGGCCCACAGAGTAGAATCCCTGTACTTAAATATATATACTAGTACCCCCAAACGTGCCGAATCCCTGTGTACTAGAGCACATAGAAAACGCACACCTACATTATATACTAGAGCACATAGAAAACGCACACCTACATTATATACTAGAGGCCATAGAAAACGCACACCTACATTATATACTAGAGCACATAGAAAACGCACACCTACACTATATGATTAGTATTACATGAAAACGAAATACGAAGGATTCCATCAAAGATATATCACATCTAATGATCTGTATTACAAAACACAAACTGAACAACTAAAAAATATTCCAAAATGTTTAAAACTATGTATCTATATAGTTATTGTTTTTCATGTAAAAACACACTTATACGAAGTGTGCGTTTTCTTGTCCTTATAAAGTTATTTTGACAGAACGTTTCAATATTTCGGTGAATTAAAGGTTTGTTTTCAAGCATGAAAGGGGATCTAGCGACATGTTTCTTTACAATATGAGACATGTAAACATTTAATCACTCAAACATCTTGTGAAAGCGATGCGACATCGACGAACATGGCCGGTACATCCTACTCAGAAACGCATTATCCTGCATGTGAAGATCTCGTATATCATATGATCAGGTAGCTGAACAAACAGGTATTAGTCTTTCCGATTAGCGCAGTGGTTAGCGCGCTCGCTTCTCACCAATGCAACCCGGGTTCGATCCTCTGATCGGGAAGTATGTGAGGTACGGTGGTCACCAGGTCGGACAGGTGGCTCCGGGTACTCCGGTTTCCTACCACACGAATTACCACATGTACGCTTTTCACCTGCGCAAACGAGAGTATTTAGTTGTTAAAGCTTGTTTCGCAATCGTTGTAAAATAAATAAAGTTTACACGGGTATATGTCTACGAACATGATACACTTACGATATGTTACAATGGGTATGACCGATGCATTGCTCAAATACCTTCAAACTGAAACTCAAACCCAGAACAACTAGCTCAGGTGTGCCTGTTAACATTCAAATGAAACACAACAACAGGTGTCTAGATGGACAGTTGTTTACCTTTATATTCAATTCAACGCCGTACTTCTTCTGAAAATGTAGCTGGAAACTTACGACCCTCTCGCCCTCCACGAAGTCTGGTAACATGTCTATAGCTAACTCGTCGATAATCTCGCAGCTGACACTGTCCACACCAAACTCCTTGTTGCAGGTCTGTATCACCGCCCCTATACCTCTATGGTACGACAGGTTGCCATCTATGTCACTGTCATTGCGTTTGTATCTGGTAGAACGTAGTGAACCCGGGATTAATTAAGGAGAACAAACCGAAAGCTGTTATAGATATACATCCAATTGCATCGTGTATTGTTGTAAATGGTCAGGTATTGTTGTAAATGAACATGTATTGTTGTAAATGGTCAGGTATTGTTGTAAATGATCATGTAGTGTTGTAAATGATCCTGTATTGTTGTAAATGATCATGTAGTGTTGTAAATGATCAGGTATTGTTGTAAATGATCATGTATTGTTGTAAATGATCAGGTATTTTTGTAAATGATCCTGTATTGTTGTAAATGATCATGTAGTGTTGTAAATGATCATATATTGTTGTAAATGATCATGTAGTGTGGTAAATGAGCAGGTGTTGTTGTAAATGATTAGGTATTGTTGTAAATGATCAGGTATTGTTATAAAAATATTCGACAGGTGACAACAAAATTCATTCAAGTGGCGCGAAATCTCGTGCACGAAACTATAAGGGTGCAAGGAACCAATGAAAACAGTCATCTCTAAATATTATCCAATGACTGAATGACACCAATATGACTGTTGCCTGACTGTAAAGATTAAGGTGCTAACGACTTAACATGAGCAGCGCTTCAGTCTTAATTAAATATTTTAATGGAACTAAAATCTACCAATAATCAGGTTTTGTTGTAAATGATCGTGTATTGTTGTAAATGATCATGTATTGTTGTAAATGTATTGTTGTAAATGATCCTGTATTGTTGTAAATGATCATGTATTATTGTAAATGATCAGGTATTGTTGTAAATGATCAGGTATTGTTATAAATGATCCTGTATTGTTGTAAATGATCATGTATTGTTGTAAATGATCAGGTTTTGTTGTAAATGATCATGTATTGTTGTAAATGATCAGGTATTGTTGTAAATGATCATGTATTGTTGTAAATGATCAGGTATTGTTGTAAATGATCATGTATTGTTGTTGTAAATGATCATGTATTGTTATAAAAATATTCGACAGGTGACAACAAAATTCATTCAAGTGGCGCGAAATCTCGTGCACGAAACTATAAGGGTGCAAGGAACCAATGAAAACAGTCATCTCTAAATATTATCCAATGACTGAATGACACCAATATGACTGTTGCCTGACTGTAAAGATTAAGGTGCTAACGACTTAACATGAGCAGCGCTTCAGTCTTAATTAAATATTTTAATGGAACTAAAATCTACCAATAATCAGGTTTTGTTGTAAATGATCGTGTATTGTTGTAAATGATCATGTATTGTTGTAAATGTATTGTTGTAAATGATCCTGTATTGTTGTAAATGATCATGTATTATTGTAAATGATCCTGTATTGTTGTAAATGATCAGGTATTGTTGTAAATGATCCTGTATTGTTGTAAATGATCAGGTTTTGTTGTAAATGATCATGTATTGTTGTAAATGATCAGGTATTGTTGTAAATGATCATGTATTGTTGTAAATGATCAGGTATTGTTGTAAATGATCATGTATTGTTGTTGTAAATGATCATGTATTGTTGTAAATAATCAGGTTTTGTTGTAAATGATCGTGTATTGTTGTAAATGAGCATGTATTGTTGTAAATGTATTGTTGTAAATGATCCTGTATTGTTGTAAATGATCATGTATTGTTGTAGATGATCATGTATTATTGTAAATGATCAGGTATTGTTGTAAATGATCAGGTATTGTTGTAAATGATCATGTATTGTTGTAAATGATAATGTATTGTTGTAAATGAGCATGTATTGTTGTAAATGATCAGGTATTGTTGTAAATGATCAGGTATTGTTGTAAATGACCAGGTATTGTTGTAAATGAGCATGTATTGTTGTAAATGATCAGGTATTGTTGTAAATGATCATGTATTGTTGTAAATGATCAGGTATTGTTGTAAATGATCCTGTATTGTTGTAAATGATCAGGTATTGTTGTAAATGATCAGGTATTGTTGTAAATGATCCTGTATTGTTGTAAATGATCATGTATTGTTGTAAATGAGCATATATTGTTGTAAATGATCAGGTATTGTTGTAAATGATCATGTATTGTTGTAAATGATCATGTATTGTTGTAAATGATCATGTATTGTTGTAAATGATCAGGTAGTGTGGTAAATGAGCAGGTATTGTTGTAAATGATTAGGTATTGTTGTAAATGATCAGGTATTGTTATAAATGATCAGATATTGTTGTAAATGATCAGGAATTGTTATAAATGATCCTGTATTGTTGTAAATGATCATGTATTGTTGTAAATGATCCTGTATTGTTGTAAATGATCAGGTTTTGTTGTAAATGATCATGTATTGTTGTAAATGATCAGGTATTGTTGTAAATGATCATGTATTGTTGTAAATGATAATGTATTGTTGTAAATGAGCATGTATTGTTGTAAATGATCAGGTATTGTTGTAAATGATCAGGTATTGTTGTAAATGATCATGTATTGTTGTAAATGAGCATGTATTGTTGTAAATGGTCAGGTATTGTTGTAAATGATCAGGTATTGTTGTAAATGATCAGGTATTGTTGTAAATGTTCGTGTATTGTTGTAAATGATCATGTATTGTTGTAAATAATCAGGTATTGTTGTAAATGATCCTGTATTGTTATAAATGATCCTGTATTGTTGTAAATGATCAGGTATTGTTGTAACTGATCCTATATTGTAAATGATCAGGTAGTGTTGTAAATGATCATGTATTGTTGTAAATGATCATGTATTGTTGTAAATGATCCTGTATTGTTGTAAATGATCATGTATTGTTGTAAATGATCATGTATTGTTGTAAATGATCAGGTATTGTTGTATATGATCAGGTATTGTTGTAAATGATCATGTATTAATGTAGATGTCATGTACAGTTGTTAATGGTCGTTTATTGTTGTAAATGATCATGTTTGACAGAAAAATAAATGTGTTAAACCAACATACTAGTAGATATATACATTAAGTTCCTCCATAGAGGACAGCAAAACAAATAAACGTATGCACATATAATACAAGTGCACATAAACATATGTACATATCATACAAGTACACATAAACGTATGCACATATAATACAAGTACACATAAACATATGTACATATCATACAAGTACACATAAACATATGTACATATAATACAAGTACACATAAACATATGTACATATAATACAAGTACACATAAACATATGTACATATAATACAAGTACACATAAACATATGTACATATAATACAAGTACACATAAACATATGCACATATAATACAAGTACACATAAACATATGCACATATAATACAAGTACACATAAACATATGAACATATAATACAAGTACACATAAACATATGTACATATAATACAAGTACACATAAACATATGAACATATAATACAAGTACACATAAACATATGCACATATAATACAAGTACACATAAACATATGTACATATAATACAAGTACACATAAACATATGCACATATAATACAAGTACACATAAACATATGTACATATAATACAAGTACACATAAACATATGAACATATAATACAAGTACACATAAACATATGAACATATAATACAAGTACACATAAACATATGCACATATAATACAAGTACACATAAACATATGTACATATAATACAAGTACACATAGACATATGTACATATAATACAAGTACACATAAACATATGAACATATAATACAAGTACACATAAACATATGTACATATAATACAAGTACACATAAACATATGCACATATAATACAAGTACACATAAACATATGAACATATAATACAAGTACACATAAACATATGTACATATAATACAAGTACACATAAACATATGAACATATTGTATAAATAAACAAATACAAATGTGTACAATAATGATTAGTTTAATAATTAGATTGGGGGCTTGTATATTTATTCCAGGAAATAAATCATAATAGAGCGACACTTACGACATATCTATATTATTCTGTCGTTTCTGCTCACTCTGATATTCTAAGCAGCGAAGAGGAAAGTCCAGCTTAGTGTTAGTTTAAGCCATAATACAAACTATGAATTGATAATCATCAGGCGTGTAGCTGCCATTAGGCCAAACGGCCCGGGCCTGCACATCATTTTGACCACAAAAAAATTAATATATATATAGAATTGTTATTGCTTTTGATGTACATGTATAGCTAAGCAGAACAGTGTATTATCATGTTTATTTGTTTTAAAAACATGTCCGAATGTGTCTTTCAAATGCAGCAGAATGCGGGAAATTGCATCCTAAAAAACACAAAATTCCGGAGGTGCATGTCCCCGGACCCCCTTGCAACCTCGTTCGCTACGCTCACTCAACATTCTTTACCCGGGCCTGCACATAATTTGCCTCCTGGCTACGCCCCTGATCATTGTAAAACTTCCCAAATAAAAGCTAACTCAAACATTAAAAACTAGTTCAAAACAGTGTTTCCAACAAACACATATTTGGCATTAATGAACAATTTGCAAATTCCATGTGATTCATTACGTCATTCATGTGTACAATGTGTACAACACAGAGCAGAAATGGGCAAAAAAGCGCGATAACTATTCTTTTTAATTATTCACAATTTAATCATAAATTAATGTTCTCTCTTGTGAAAAGTTGATCAGAAAAGACATTAACATGTAAATATAGTCAGTTAGGAATTATTAAATTCTAAACATTTAGATTATATTAGTTAACTGACGATGTGTGTGTTTTACGTTTATTTATCGTCGCTACTGGTTGCCCATATGAGCGACGCCTCCTAAAGAGATTAGTCATTTTAGATTTGTTTGGAAGATAGTGCAATGATACACACAGAGACCCATTCCAGAGTATCCTCTGGTTCTTTTACATGCACGGTGTAAAGCACCGACACGAGACCTCGGTTTAAAGTCCCAGCTGAAAGACTGTTAATTTTATTAAGGTCAGACGGGGGACCGACGGAGCATCAGTGGTGCAATGGACACGGTATCCACCACGTTACACTAGGGGTTAAACTAAAAACTATAAAAACTTATATTAATCACTGTCGTTGGCGCGGATGACAGCGTAGTTCTGTCCATTCGTGTGGGAAGAAACTGGAGTACCCGGAAAAAACCCATCAGTCCGTTCTGGCGACCACCGTACCATCACACATACTTCCCGGTCCGAGGATCGAACCCGGATTGCATTGGTGAGAAGCGAGCGCGCTAACCACTGCGCTAACCAGACAGCCTATTGTCATACGAATAACAATTCTGTATAACTATTCTTTTGTATAATTGGAATTGGGATAAAAATGGATTTACCCAGCAATTAGGGATGTAATAAAGTATAACAATGTTGTATATATGTCAAACATGTTCTATTTATGCCATTTCTTGTCATATTATTAACTTAGTAAGTCGTTCCTCTAGTATTAATATGTTATTAAAATGATATAACTTTATTTATGTATAATATCAGTGTCTGTAAATGCAGATAAAAACCCATCTCCCCCATCATGTAATAGAATCGACCGACCTCACAGACGAACCCAACAATATTAAACAAATTTAAAATAGTTCCATATACTTTTGTTATATTTGTTTATTTATAATAGTCCGTTAAGTTTAGGAACATCAATCCATGGGGTGAAAGGTTAGTGAGTTGTTATTGGGAAAATATGTTTGGTGTTGGGCGTTGTTGGCAAAAAAAATCACTACACAGTAATTGTATACATATATGTACAATTAAAAAAATAGCATCATTTTACGGCGAACAGAAAAGACCGATGTTTTGCAGCCTGTGATATAATGTTAGCAACGTTATATGTCTAATAATAATAACAAGTAAGTATTATCGTTTTGATTTAGAAATATTTCTTTATGATACTGGAAGATAGATGTAGTCTGTTTGGTGTAATTATTAGAACCTGTTTTTCAATGTTGACCTACTTTCCAGAAATCATAGCATTCACTTGATTCAGTTACATTGAACTGCTTTGTACGTAAAATCTTTTTCTCGACCAGTCAATCAGATCCCGATATATATTTGTCAGTTATCAGAGATAAACCCATTTATCTTGAAGGTCGCAACATAATAAATATTGCAACAAGTGCGACTATATTTGTTTCCACCAGGTCCTGTTACATAACAATTTATTGCGTATTATTTATCATAGACTTGAACTGTGGTGGGTGGGGTATTTTGTTAAAACATATTAAAATTGTGTTCCCGTGATACATCATTACATTCCGGTATCAGTATGTTAATATACTATTAAAAGTATTATTATTTTGTGTTTGTGTATTTATATTTATGTGTTTTTGCATTGTTTAATGCATTTAATGAGTTTGGGTATGTTGGGATCTTTTAAAAACTTTACAATTATGTACACCTGACCTGTGTCCTGGATTTCCCATTGAATTATTGAAAAAAAATGGGTGGCGTCCTTGTAGTAATATTTAGACTTGAAAAATGTGACCTTTTACTATCCAGGCACAGGCACAAGACACACTTTTTTTTGCCCTATGGTCATATAGTAAGTAACATTAATATATGACCATAGCATAGGCCAAACAATATTGTTTGTGTCTTGTGCCTGTGTATCACTAATCCAGGCATTTTTCAAATTCTAAATGCTAAACCTCAATTATATATTTTATGTAGAGATCTTATATATATATTGTATAATTATATATCAATTACATATATATATATGAATAGCGTCCTTGGTCCATTGGTAGAGCGTCGGATTTGGTATGGAACTGTCCCGGGTTGTATGATCGGTCAGGTCACATATGTAGTGTCATTGTTGCAAGGCACCTAACACACATTGCTTAGTATTTGTCGGCTAACCCTGCCCATGAAAACATGGCTAGGTCCGTGCAAGGGGTTTGATATTAATGGAACATACATACATACAAATAAGTAAAATGGTGCAGGGATTGAACCCACGACCACCAGCTTGCAAGTTGGCTCTCCTAAGTGGGCATGTGCAGTCTGATGTATAGACTGTGCCGAATCGCTACACTTCTCCCTCCTGTTCTTTGTAAATGTACAGACAAGTATGAGGTGCTGAGAATTACTCGCAAAATAAAGCTACTCATTGTCCTTTACACCATCAACAACACTAAAGATAACCGATGCCGCTACATTGTAAATACCCCTGGCAAGGCAAACGTTTCTTTCCTATGTTTTAAGCAGAAAATGTCAGTCACACGCTATATCTGCAATGACTTAGAACTAATTATACAACAACACCAATGTTTATTTAGCAAATCCACATAATATATGCCTTTGACAACAAGGAGTGTAGCAAACAAACTCACTGAAAACCTGTGTTCTGGGGGCTTGAACACATGGCTGCTGTCTTGCAAGCCTTCCACACTTCCAACTGGATTAACCAATTAACTGGGCAGTCTGAAGAACCGACACCAACTAAAGTAATTGCAATGTCATAATAATCACTGATAAGATTAGACAGTTTAGCATTTCATAACTGTCGATTTATATGCAAAACACACCTTTTATTCTACTAGGTTGACATCACAATGACGAGGAAGTGGAAACACAGCGTGGTAGACTCGGTTCCAGACAACATGCTACATTGCCTCTGTCGCTAACACAATTATGATACAAAGATGATGGATGATGCAGTGCAATTTATCAATTTGTAATGGATGGGTTCCACCTTGGTTGTGTTGACTTAGACGAGGGAGCGGCTGGGAACCTGTCAAGCCGGAACTGTCCACCAGACTGTATAGATGTGATGACTGAAAACCCATCATTATCAAAAAAGGGTAAATTACTGTGCAGACTAGTAATAATTATATCTGCATTTAACTCAGCTCAATAATTTTAGCAGTCAACAATTTATTAATGTGTTTTTCTTGTTTGTAGTTTAGGGGGGTATTCAGGAAATAGTCATGTGATTTTCATTAGTATTGTGTCATTATTAATCTACACTACTGAAGCACCTCGTCGAAAATTATATTTGTTGATGAATAAACCTGCGTCTTTTGAGTGAAATCTGGCTGGATGCGGTAAACGTTTTGTGAAATTATTATATAACATACATATATATATACATGCATTTTTTTTTAAATTGTGATTTATTTGAAGAACACTTATTATATATATAAAGACTCTGGATAGGCGCTATAATTGGAACAGATTTCTTTACAATTGTTGACTTTATTGATCAGTGCGAAATCTGACGTCCTACTGAATAGAATCCCTGAACTACCATTTATAAATTAGTACCTCCAAACACTTCATATCCCAGTGTTACTATTCCTGAATACTCCCAAAAAGTATATACATCTTAAGTTGTTTCTTCTGTTTTATCTGTGATTTCTTTGCTCAACATGCTATCAGTTTCCAAATGGAAAATTCAATTTCTCAGCAAGACAAACTAATAATAATTTGTTTTTCAATGAGTAAATATTAAAAAAGGGTGACAACACTTTCAACTGGGTGTGGTTTTCATCGACATATGTATTACCCTGCTCCTGTTAAAACAACTCACTGGTGTACATGTTTTATTATTTTTAGGACATTCCAACCTAGGATGTTAAGTTACAGATTCAAGCTCAATGGCATTCCTTGGATTTCATCATGGTGTAAGTATTTGCCAAAACAATCCACATTTAATTTATACAAATTTAGTTTAACTTGATTGCGAAACAAGTTCCTACAACTTATATTAACCCTTTCCCCCATAGAAGCACCTCTTGGTGCCATTACCAATACGACATACATTGACAATGTAGTAGCCAGACCAATGTTCATAATGCAAGCCAAATCTCATGTTTTCCCAGTAATATCTATGGAGTTGGGATAGATATGGTGACTACTTATCCACTGCACTATAACTAAATGGCTGTCGTTTGTATGGAGATATAATACTATAGTATACTAACCTAAATCTCTATGAAGGAAAGGGTTAATCCATCGCCACAAGGCAGATAAGACAATAATTATGTGAAATTTAAGTGCATTGCCTTGCAATTGTAACTGCGAATTCCACTTCTACATTCTCTGTAATTTATTTTCATTATTTAATACCCTTTGTTAGTAGCATCTCTGTATATTTAACACGCATTACTTAATGGTCTCCGTCTGCCCATCACAAATTTGTGTCCTCTCAAATCTCTTGAACCGCTGGAGGAATCCTATAATCACTTGACATGTATGTTGCTCGAGATGATGTGCAGAGCATATGTTTCAGGCATGTCGGGTAATGTTGATACATGTATGTGTGAAAAATAGGGCTACCACCTGTACAGATTTTTGTAAACGTGTACACGATCCTTTGTACACGACATGACATCATTTACACTTTGTTTATTCTCCACGATTATTTCCTGCCCCCAGTATTTCCCGGCCAACCCTGACATGTACTAGGTCTCACAAAATTCAGTGAAACGGTCGATGCTATGATTTTATTACGTCACTAAGCTTCATTATACGATGTCATCAATTAAGATAGTGTAAACGGTTACTCAATTAGTACACTTGTATTGCTATTACACGACACGGCTCCGTTTACATGTGTAACCGTGAAAACCCTAGTGAGAAATACTCCTCATGTCAGACACATCAGATTTTGTATGCATTTTAATCATTTATCTGACCAGTGTCAAACTATTAATATCACAATATCATGGCCTGTAATTGGTGCCTATGGTTTCTATGGTGCCAAAACAGTTTGTAGTGAAAATCAGATTACATATGTTGATGATAATATGAAGAAATTGTCATTAATATGCAACGGATCGACATAACATTTAGTTTCAGTCCTTGTATATACAAGCCTGCCATAATTGAATTGTGCCAATGTCTGAGATTTTTGAAATCACAGAAGTTAGTATGCGAGGAAGATAATTCGAATTCACAAATGGAGCGACAAACAATAAACCTGAAGTTCCTGCCGTTGTCACCACTTTCGAATAAGCACTGCTGCATAAAATTATGTAGATTCAAACATAAAAATAGTACGTCCAGGATTATAAAACTATTTTCAAATTCTTTACCATAGTGTTAGGTTGATACCCAGAATCAGCCAATCAAAAATGCTTGATATTCATCTTGAGAGTTGAGAATGTTTTATCATTTTGGAACATGTCGTAGCATTTACAATTGTATATGATAGGGAGGAGAGTTGGGGGGTTACAATTGACTGATCAGTGATGTGGTATGGTCCACAAGGTAATGATCATCCTGAAAGGTAACGGCCCCACACTCGGCCATGATGTGGGATAGGTCATGGTAGCAATTACGAAATAGTCGTCTCCATGTTTGGCTGAAGTTTATCACAACTTTGTGATTTATTGACAACTTGTTCTCACAATTTATACTATGTTCTTTGCCAGTATTGTCTGCCGTTTTTTCTTAATCGCTTCTCAAAACTTATACTTGATTCCACGAAACTGCCAATTGCCATTCAATATGTCTACCATTTTAAATTCATTTACTATTTCTATTATAATTCCCATAATTTTTGATGATTTTAAGATTTCCAATATGGTTTTTTTGCAAGTACCAGGAACATGTAGATAGGATCCTGGAAATACACATGAAGTCTAGCATTCAACAAACTCAGAGATTGGTCCACATTATAGATTTGTCCGATCAGATCATGTTTCCAAGAACCCACGTTATTGTAGTGCACACATGTACTCGCAGTAAAGCCACTAAAAATTATAATACCAAAACTTATATTTTTGTTCCTGCATTTATTTTTGAATTCCAGTGATTTTGACACTAATGCCAGCAAGCCAATGTCAATTACAGCAATCTACAGCTGGTGAGCCTGTATATACAATAACAAGAATTTATATATTGTCTTTTACAGGAATACATATTTGCTGCAGATGGTCACAGATGTTCGGTTGTACTGTATCGTTCCGTATGTGAACAGTCAAATGTGTCATAGTGGTTGTCTGTGATGAGACATAGCAAAATAATAAGATGATCATTGTACCATTTATTGTGATTTATGGAAAACACTCGATACAGTGTCTTGAATGTGTTGGAATATTAGTGAAATACATGTCACGATAGAGAGCAATATCATATTTATTTACTGTAGGCAGCCGCTATGCAGGTCAATTTGGTTTAACATTTAAACATACATTCTTGAACACAGTAGTTGAAGTTATACTTCTCTGTAAATTTTCAAATTTCTAACTGTATGAATAGTGAGAATAAGTTAGGAATAAGTGACTTCTTCCCAAGATTTCAGCCAAGCTTAATCACTGACTGCCTGACCCAAACAGCCATCAATTAATTACATATTTAAATTATGGAGAAATATTTCCCAACCACTTGACCTGTTTACTCCTACAGATTGGCGGTAGTTTCTATGGAAGACAAGTGGAAATTATGTTCAAAATAGCTTATCCATTTTCGATCATTAGTTTATTTCCGTTAATAACCTTTTTCGATGTTTAAAGCGGACATCACAATATAGCATCCCCTCATGTAGTTTATAGATGCGTAAATCTTGAAAAACTTTAGCAAGTGTTGAAGAAACTACATACAATGTATATGGTTACCGCTCGTCCGACATCGTCACAATGAACATGTTCAAGCGTCTTCTCCTCAGCAACCATAGGGTCTATAGTCACCATTTATGATTTAGTATTTACTTGTCATCATGGTACAAAATTCTTCCATCTCAAAATATTACAAATTCTTCGGAAAATCTACCACCAACATTTAGTAAGATTGATCAATGTATGATATTCATAGTTGTTGCATGACACCCTTGTGTGAACAATGAAGTCAGGTGAGCGATATAGGGCCATCGTGGTCCACTTTATTGTTAATAAACTAAAACATCATAAATATTTGCTCAAGTTGTTGTATTTAGACTACATAAATAATGTTCATCAATGTTTTATGATTTGCATCTTTTTGAATATCTGTGTAGAAACATTGCTGTCATATACTATGATGATATTTGTAGTATCTTACTTGCATTAAACATGTTTATTTCTTAATATTGTTATTAAGTGATTCCCTGACGCAAATCCCCAACCCAGGTCACAGATGATAACACAACTGTTGACTATAGAAATTCCTTGTTTTTTTCCACCAGACTGTAGGCCTACATGTATTTATAAACAAGGACAAAATGACTTGGTAGCAACATTTTGTCAATATATATATACCGAGTCAAAAAAGAAACGATACCTGGCGTTTATGTGTCTATAATTTCAACATTTATTAAGAAAATTCTTTGAAAATTCATAAGATGATAGTCCAACATGTTTGAAAGAGGAGCACATAGAGCATAATGAGCCTCCGAAACTGTCTGCTGCGTGATGACGTAATTCGTCGGACAGGGGTCTAATGGAGTTTTCACACAGACGTCAATACCGAGTATGGGTACCATTTGCGTCTCTCATTGCAATGCACCGCCGTCGCATCGAACGGAAGAGTGTCTGAATCTCTTGCTGGTCAATATTTGTCCACTCCTGACTCAAAACATCCCTCAGTTGGTTTAACGTTACCGTCTGACGCGGCGGTCTAACGTATCCCACAAATGTTCTATGGGTGACAAGTCTGGTGACAAAGCAGGCCACGGCAGGGTTTCAATATTTTTCTGCTCCAATAATGTGGTGGAAATCCGAGCAGTATGACACCTGGCGTTGTCCTGTTGGAACAGTGTGACGTTTCTGTTGGCGTTAAAGAACGGCACAACAACTGGCGCAAGGATCTCATCACAGTACCGCTGGGCGTTTAGGTTCCCGTCCACCACTAACAGTTCAGTGCGACTGCCGAAGGTGATACCGCCCCCACGCCATAACGCTTCCGCCCCCGAACAGATCGACCTGACGTACACATGCGTCGGCGTAACGTTCACCGCGTCTGCGATATACCCGCTCTCTGCCATCCGCTCGACGCAAACAGAACCGCGATTCATCGCTAAACATCACCGAATTCCACTGTAACCGAGTCCAGCGAGCACGTTCCGTCGTCCATTCCCGCCGTAGGTCACGGTGACGTCGTGTCAGAATGGGTCCAACGTATGGCCGATAGGCACGAATGCCACGTTCACCGAGCCGGTTCCTGACTGTTTGTGCACTGATGCGATTTTTGGTCATCCCAGGAGTAACGGCAGCTGTGTGCGTAGAGGGAGGAACCAGTCATGTAAATGTGATGTCCCAATGCGACGGTCCTGTTCACGCGTCGTCACACGTGGTCGACAAGATCTTGGACGGTCGTCCACCGATCCATGTGTTCGATAACGTCGAAGTAGACGTGTTATCGTGATCCGCATAACCCCGAGTCGATTTGCGACGTCACGCTGACGTAAACCGCCGTCAATCATGCCAATGGCACGCATTGTCTGGTTGCGGTTTAGCCTAGGCATTTCGTTAGAGGTAACAATGGGTATGTAAGGTGTTTTTCCTCGATGATAATGCAATACCAGTACAATAAACTGGTTTTCCGATTTGTACATGTGTAGGAAGTTGTCTTTGTTGAGGAGCACGTGCAAATCGGAAATTCGGCGTTCCAGGATTATCGGGTGTTTATTTACCTGTGTTTATGGTTGGCTGACGTTGCAATAAGATACCCGGTACTGATACGTAATAATATATTAAAACTTTCTATGGTTTTATCCGTTTTACGTCATTTTTAGTTTGGTATCGTTTCTTTTTTGACTCAGTATATATGCTTTTATGTCTTAATGTATTTTACCTAACCACTGCTTCCTAATTTTTAATTTCCATTAACTGCTACTTTCTTGTCTAACATTTTCACCCCTATTTACAGGTCGAATATACAAATGTAGGTTTCCCCTACCACCCTTCACCACTTATGCAAGTGACCTAGCATATTGAATATACATTAAGATTTAAAGGCATTCTTTAGCTAAATTGGTTTATATGCATGTAGTCAGTGCAACAACCCTTTTCTAAAACATTCGACATGTTTGCTATATTGTCGTTTCTTGTGCTTAACAGTAATCCATGCATAGTTATTCTTAGTATAAATAGTGTGTGTTTTACGTTTATTTATCGTCGTTACCAGTTTCCCATATGAGCGACGCCTCCTGAAGAGATTAGTCATTTTAGATTTTGGAGGATAGTGCAATGATACAGACAGAGACCCATTCCAGAGTCTCCTCTGGTTCTTTTACGTGCACAGTGTAAAGCACCGACACGAGACCTTGGTTTAACGTCCCATCTGAAAGACTGTTAATTTTATTATGGTCAGACGGGGGATCGAACCTGTGATCCCTGGATTACCAGTCGAGCGTGTTACCACTGGACTACAGATCCACCTAAATGGTGTCCACACGTTGGTTGTTTTATATGCCTGTAGTATAGCAACGAGACGAGTCTCTTGTTTATAGTCCCATCTGAAAGATTTGATATTGAGAGGGACAGGCTCATCACTTTTAGATGATGTTTATTTTAAACGTTTTAGAAAACTTAGTCGCCCAAATGCGATGGCGATTTTTAAATATGGGGGGTTGAGATGTCTTGCTAATATATACCTCCATTCTCTAACCCCTACATTGTTATTATAGCAGATGAGTATTGCTATGGCAACAATTGTTGTCATAGCTTTTCTTATATAACTGAATGAGCGTGATCCAAAGAGGAACTAAGCTTCATACATAGTCTATGTAACGACGGGTTTCTGTAAACACAGTCGCGTGCGTGCATGCGATCATGTACATGTATATTGATTCCTTTAATTGATACATTAGTCTATACAAATTTATGTTAGCTCGATTGCGAAACAAGGTCTCGAGAGTGATTAATATAAGTTGAAAGAACTTCGAGCAATCGAGCTAAAATAAAGTTGTATCAACTAAATGATAATTCTAATCAGAAATAATTAGCTTAGTGAATTCTTGATTGGTGTTCAGAATAACTGTGATACAGCATTCTGAATGTCAGGAGGAATTGCATGGCTAATCTTCTCCTTAGAAGTATCAGCCAATGTTGTCCGGAATATGAGGTATACATCCTACCTGTGGCTTTAGAAAGGGTCTTGTTTGGTTATGTGTGCGACTGCGTATTTATGTCCAGGTTGAAACTATAGTATGTCCGATGTAATTGTAATATTAAACATTAATAAAAAGTGTTAGTTATTAGAAAAACTTGTTCGTGGATGTTTCCTGCTAACGGTGGGATGGGAGCTGGGTGCCAAGCGATTAGGACACATCAGTTCCTACGTTACAGTTCCAGATCCTACCACTCTAATATCCGGACCTACCTGCCTGCTTCCGAGTGTAACCTTCGTAATCAAGCACATCATTAAACAATTATTATTCATGACAATTGCTTCCATATTTAACCACCATAGTTCGAGCTCACGTTGATATAACAACGGTAAGAGAATAGTAGCTAAACTTTGACCCCGAACTCACTCATAATGTGTCAGATGTAAGCATACTTACACAATTTCCTTACTCGTTCCCTCTTCATATAAAACAATATCGCATGCCTTTGAATCACCTTTGCGACTATATATCTGGCCAGCACTGTCAGGTCTGTCGGATTTAATGGGTACTCCTTCATCCAATGTATTGTTAGGTTCAGTTTTGTTCTGTTTACTTTTCTCTTCCTGCACTGCGACGAGTTCGTTCGGTTTTTGGTCAATGATCCTTACCACTCTTGAATTAACATTTACTTTCTGTTTTTCATTTAGCTCTATGTCGTCATAACCAGTGTTATTTCCAACACTAACTTCATATTCACCTTTTTCATTCAAATCTGACTGTAATTTGCTTTCATTGTCATCAATAATGTTCATTTCGTTACCCTCGTTTAAACTTACAGGTAAGTTGTCGTCAGTGTCAGTGAGGTTTTCATCAGAATTGTTAGTTTCGTCGTTTCCGTTTAGTTTCAATTGTAAGTTGTCTAGTATAACTTTAATCTCAACATTTTCTACGTCACCTTTTAAACTTGATGCTTGATCATTGTGCTTGTCATTAGACTGACTGTTAGTATCAATAAAATTATTCCCTGTCCCCTCTTGTGGTGTGTGCTGCCTCATTTTAACCGGACTTTCATTGCGTTGAGGTTGTTCAGATTCATTCACCAACTCTCTAAGCGCCTCCGTACTATTATCATCATATGGATCATGTTTCTTCATTGCTTTCTCTTTAATCTGTTCTTTCTCGGGGCTGGGACTTCTATAGTTATTCGCTTCGTATTTAGTTTCATTATCTGGCGTTCCAACAATACCCTCAGGCGAGAGACGAATATCTCCCAGTTCAGGACCTGGTGTAACTGGATTATTTCTTCCCAACAGCTTGGCTATAATCTCGTCTTTATTTTCAATCAGGGCTTTCAATGAGTTGATTTCCACTTCATGTGACAAACGTTCATCAAGTAACTTTTCCTCGACAGTCTGCACCCTTATCTGTGCTAGTTCTACTTTTTCCTCGACCATAGTTGTTTCTATTCTCAGTTCCATCAACTCACTGATGAATTTCTTATTACTTTGCTGTAGGGAAATAATATCCTCCTCACTTGCATTCCTAAGTTTTTCATTGTCGTCCAGTAATGATTCATATTTCCTTCTCAGCTTCAATGCTTCATCTCTCCACTTTAGGATATCTTCAATAACGTATTCACTTCCTTCGCTCTGCAGTACTTTCTCAAACAGTTCGCTCGTGTTTGATCTAGCGCTATCAATTCCGCTGGACTTAAGATCAGATTTAAACATTTCCAGATCTTGTACCTGTCGCTTTAGTGTTTTGACCATGTCAGAAGTTTTACTGTTCGTCTTTGCTGTAATGAGTCGACCTTTGGATTTGAGTATGAGCTCATCCACAACATTGATATGTTGTCTGGCTCTTCTCTGTTTGCTCAGCTTTTCGTCCTCTGAAAAGCAGTACTGACTACATAGAGAACATTAGACTACTGTCTTATAAATTTAGTAGGCGAGTTAGAGAAAATATACACTGCGCAGCTCTGGGGGGGGGGGGGGGTGGGGGGGGGGGGGGGGGGGGGGGGGGGGGGGGGGGGGGGGGGGGGGGGGGGGGGGGGGGGGGGGGGGGGTGGGGGGGGGGGGGGGGGGGGGGGGGGGGGGGGGGGGGGGGGGGGGGGGGGGGGGGGGGGGGGGGGGGGGGGGGGTGGGGGGGGGGGGGGGGGGGGGGGGGGGGGGGGGGGGGGGGGGGGGGGGGGGGGGGGGGGGGGGGGTGGGGGGGGGGGGGGGGGGGGGGGGGGGGGGGGGGGGGGGGGGGGGGGGGGGGGGGGGGGGGGGGGTGGTGGGGGAGGAGTGAGTGAGTGAGTGAGTGAGTGGAGGGGAGTGGGTGAGTGAGTGAGGAGTGAGTGAGGAGAGGAGAGTGGGAGTGAGTGAGTGGAGTGAGGAGGGAGTGAGTGGGTGAGTGAGTGAGTGAGGAGGAGTGGGAGTGAGTGGGAGTGAGTGAGTGAGTGAGTGAGTGAGTGAGTGGGAGTGAGTGAGGTGGGAGGAGTGAGGGTGAGGAGTGAGGGTGGAGTGAGTGAGTGAGTGAGTGAGGATGAGTGAGTGAGTGAGGGGAGGAGTGAGGAGTGAGTGAGTGAGTGAGGAGTGAGTGAGTGAGTGAGTGAGTGAGTGGGAGTGAGTGAGTGAGTGAGTGAGTGAGTGAGTGAGTGAGTGAGTGAGTGAGTGAGTGAGTGAGGAGTGGAGTGAGTGAGTGAGTGAGTGAGTGAGTGAGTGAGTGTGTGCGTGCGTGTGTGAAATATGACGTCGCATCGGTATACCGTCATAAGTTAATTAGTCAATGCCTAATCCCAGGGGAAACATAATAAAACGTAACATAGTTATTCACATCTTCAATTGGAATAAATGAATAAATTATGCATGTAAAATGTTTGAATTTTTGGGATATTGTTATGCTTGTTTTAATACCTGAATATTTTTCGCATCTTATAAATACGGCTTCTTTGAATTCGCTCAGATTATCTCTCATCTTTTCCAAGTGACTATCAATGTCATTGAAATATGCATCGATCTTGGTCACCGTTTTCTGGACGGAATCTGTTACAAGTGTTGCGGTGGGAGTCCTGGATAGTGTACTCGTGTTGGTGTATGTTTGTGACGCATCAATAAACTCATCAAGCGCCCTCGTGTCTTTTCTAGCATTTACAAGATGTGTTATCTCTGTTTGTATACATCCGATTGCTTGCAAGTCTGCACTTTTGTTTGTCCGAGTTTCTGAATTTGAAGTAGGTAACTTTTTTAATGACAACTGTGTTAACGAGGCTAATGCTATGTAGCCTTTGTGAATTCATATACTTATAATAATACACTCTACATTAAATATCGCCGGAGCTGTTCGCGGCTCTTTAGTCTTTGATTAATAACTCTCTCTATATATATATATATCAGTTTAACTACGTTTCAGTCTATTTGACAGTTATATACTAGAGGACATAGAAAACGCACACCTAGCCTACATTATATAATTATTATTACATGAAAACGAAATACGAAGGATTTCATCAAAGATATATCACATCTTTATTACAAAACACAAACTGAACAACTAAAAATATTCCAAAATGTTTAAAACTGTGTATTTATATAGTTATTATTTTTCATGTAAAACACACAACTTTTATCCGAAGTGTGCGTTTTCTGTGTCCTCTAGTATAGTTGCAATATGTAAAAACCAAACTAAAATTATAACAAAGTATTAGAAATAAGCCTTTTACCTTTAACTCTAGTGGAAACACTTGCTCCCAGGCCCATATCTAAGCATGAAAAGACGTTGATGAAAAACGCCAACTTTTAAAAATTGTTTAAAGAGGAATTGTGGTACATTTACCTAACGTTGAAAGGTGAAACGGGTTGACACAACGGCCCATTAACTTCCTTTGTTTTTAAAACGGCTTTGTTTTCTCTGGTAAAATTACCGCTATACTTAATATGTCGCTAAACATGTACATGTATCTTTATTTAGATGTGTTGGTAGGTTGTTTCGGTTGACGTTTTAATAATTCATAAACGAGTGTGGTGCACTGGGAACGTCCTTGATACGTTGTAAGACTACAGTTGTATAGTCAGTCATCATAAAGTGTTGGACAACTGTGTTTTAGTAGAAAAAATGTCGTATAATGTTTGCTTCCATTGTTCCATAATTGATGCAAAATCGGCCTGGCATTCAGCTTAGGCTTCCATCTCACACACTGGAAACGGGTACTTTTCTCAGTAGCTATTGTGGAAACGGGTACTTTTCTCAGTAGCTATTGTGGAAACGGGTACCATTCTCAGTAGCTATTGTGGAAACGGGTATTTTTCTCAGTAGCTATTGTGGAAACGGGTACCATTCTCAGTAGCTAGTGTGGAAACGGGTACTTTTCTCAGTAGCTATTGTGGAAACGGGTACCATTCTCAGTAGCTAGTGTGGAAACGGGTACTTTTCTCAGTAGCTATTGTGGAAACGGGTACTTTTCTCAGTAGCTATTGTGGAAACGGTACTGCAGTAGCTAGTGTGGAAACGGTACTGCAGTAGCTATTGTGGAAACGGTACTGCAGTAGCTAGTGTGGAAACGGTACTTCAGTAGCAATTGTGGTAAACCGTACTTCAGTAGCTATTGTGGAAACGGTACTGCAGTAGCTATTGTGGAAACCGTAATTCAGTAGTTATTGTTGAAACGGTACTTCAGTAGCTATTGTGGAAACGGTACTGCAGTAGCTATTGTGGAAACGGTACTGCAGTAGCTATTGTGGAAACGGTACTGCAGTAGTTATTGTGGAAACGGTACTGCAGTAGCTATTGTGGAAATGGTACTGCAGTAGCTATTGTGGAAACGGTACTGCAGTAGTTATTGTGGAAACGGTACTGCAGTAGTTATTGTGGAAACGGTACTGCAGTAGCTATTGTGGAAATGGTACTGCAGTAGCTATTGTGGAAACGGTACTGCAGTAGTTATTGTGGAAACAGTACTTCAGTAGCTATTGTGGAAACGGTACTGCAGTAGCTATTGTGGAAACGGTACTGCAGTAGCTATTGTGGAAACGGTACTGCAGTAGCTATTGTGGAAACGGTACTGCAGTAGTTATTGTGGAAACGGTACTTCAGTAGCTATTGTGGAAACGGTACTTCAGTAGCTATTGTGGAAACGGTACTGCAGTAGCTATTGTGGAAACCGTAATTCAGTAGCTATTGTGGAAACGGTACTTTTCTCAGTAGCTATTGTGGAAACGGTACTGCAGTAGCTATTGTGGAAACGGTACTGCAGTAGTTATTGTGGAAACGGTACTGCAGTAGCTATTGTGGAAACCGTAATTCAGTAGCTATTGTGGAAACGGTACTTTTCTCAGTAGCTATTGTGGAAACGGTACTGCAGTAGTTATTGTGGAAACGGTACTGCAGTAGCTATTGTGGAAACGGTACTGCAGTAGCTATTGTGGAAACGGTACTGCAGTAGTTATTGTGGAAACGGTACTGCAGTAGCTATTGTGGAAACGGTACTTCAGTAGCTATTGTGGAAACGGTACTGCAGTAGCTAGTGTGGAAACAGTACTGCAGTAGCTATTGTGGAAACGGTACTTCAGTAGCTATTGTGGAAACGGTACTGCAGTAGCTATTGTGGAAACAGTACTGCAGTAGTTATTGTGGAAACGGTACTTCAGTAGCTATTGTGGAAACGGTACTGCAGTAGCTATTGTGGAAACGGTACTGCAGTAGCTATTGTGGAAATGGTACTGCAGTAGCTATTGTGGAAATGGTACTGCAGTAGCTATTGTGGAAACGGTACTTCAGTAGCTATTGTGGAAACGGTACTGCAGTAGCTATTGTGGAAACGGTACTTCAGTAGCTATTGTGGAAACGGTACTGCAGTAGCTATTGTGGAAACCGTACTGCAGTAGTTATTGTGGAAACGGTACTTCAGTAGCTATTGTGGAAACGGTACTGCAGTAGCTATTGTGGAAACGGTACTGCAGTAGCTATTGTGGAAACTGTACTTCAGTAGCTATTGTGGAAACGGTACTGCAGTAGTTATTGTGGAAACGGTACTGCAGTAGCTATTGTGGAAACGGTACTTCAGTAGCTATTGTGGAAACGGTACTGCAGTAGCTATTGTGGAAACGGTACTTCAGTAGCTATTGTGGAAACGGTACTTTTCTCAGTAGCTATTGTGGAAACGGTACTGCAGTAGCTATTGTGGAAACGGTATTTCAGTAGCTATTGTGGAAACGGTACTGCAGTAGCTATTGTGGAAACGGTATTTCAGTAGCTATTGTGGAAACGGTACTGCAGTAGTTATTGTGGAAACGGTACTGCAGTAGTTATTGTGGAAACGGTACTGCAGTAGTTATTGTGGAAACGGTACTGCAGTAGTTATTGTGGAAACGGTACTGCAGTAGTTATTGTGGAAACCGTACTTCAGTAGCTATTGTGGAAACGGTACTGCAGTAGCTATTGTGGAAACGGTACTGCAGTAGTTATTGTGGAAACGGTACTGCAGTAGTTATTGTGGAAACGGTACTGCAGTAGCTATTGTGGAAACGGTACTGCAGTAGCTATTGTGGAAACGGTACTGTTCTCACACAATGGTCCTCCGAGCAGTATTCCAGGAACGGGCCAGGAAGAACCATCAACCTTCTGCAAGCCAGTTGGATAGCTTCTCACATGATATAAATCCGACAGCTTCGGTGGGATTCGAACCTACAGCAGTGAGGGTCTAATGATTTGAAGCCAGAACAAGACTACACATTTTGGCATCACAATTCATCTACATAAAATCAATAATGTGATATATATATCGATTGAAATACTTCACAACTGCTGGAGATGTATTCTAACAAAGATTAGCACCACACTCAACCGGCTGGTTTTCAGATTGCAGAATATGATAGCACTGGTTCCAAGTCTCAGAATTGCATATGTCTGAACCAATCAGATATTGAGAACGTTTTAAAACCACCAGACCAGTGCTACAATTGCTACAAGGAGACACAAAGACACAAATCATGATTTCCAATATTTAATAACGAAAATTACATTTCATTTTAGTCCCAGTCAAACTTGTTTGCATGCTGACAGAAAACAAACATTCTAATATGCATTAATTGTAAAGGCGCTATTTATTAACTGTTGGCATCCGATGGTACTGGGTATTCGCTGATTTAATAGCAATGTGCTGCATATTCATTGGTAAATCTAGAGTGTGCTGCATATTCATTGGTAAATCTAGAGTGTGCTGCATATTCATTGGTGAATCTAGAGTGTGTTGCATATTCATTGGTAAATCTAGAGTGTGTTGCATATTCATTGGTAAATCTAGAGTGTGCTGCATATTCATTGGTAAATCTAGAGCGTGCTGCATATTCATTGGTAATCCTAGAGTGTGTTGCATGTTCATTGGTAAATCTAGAGTATGTTGCATATTCCTTGGTAAATCTAGAGCGTGCTGCATAGTCATTGGTGAATCTAGAGTGTGCTGCATATTCATTGGTAAATCTAGTCTGTGCTGCACATTCCTTGGTATATCTAGTCTGTGTTGCACATTCCTTGGTATATCTAGTCTGTGCTGCATATTCATTGGTATATCTAGTCTGTGTTGCACATTCCTTAGTATATCTAGTCTGTGTTGCACATTCCTTGGTGTATCTAGTCTGTGCTGCACATTCCTTGGTATATCTAGTCTGTACTGCACATTCATTGGTATATCTAGTATGTGCTGCACATTCCTTGGTATATCTAGTCTGTGCTGCACATTCCTTGGTATATCCAGTCTATGTTGCACAGTCCTTGGTATATCTAGAGTGTGCTGCACATTCCTTGGTATATCTAGAGTGTGCTGCACATTCCTTGGTATATCTAGAGTGTGCTGCACATTCCTTGGTATATCTAAGAGTGTGCTGCACATTCCTTGGTATATCTAGAGTGTGCTGCACATTCCTTGGTATATCTAGAGTGTGCTGCACATTCCTTGGTATATCTAGTCTGTGTTGCACATTCCTTGGTATATCTAGTCTGTGCTGCATATTCATTGGTAAATCTAGAGTGTGCTGCATATTCATTGGTAAATCTAGAGTGTGCTGCATATTCATTGGTAAATCTAGAGTGTGCTCATATTCATTGGTGAATCTAGAGTGTGCTGCATATTTATTGGTGAATCTAGAGTGTGCTGCATATTCATTGGTAAACTAGAGTGTGCTGCATATTCATTGGTAAATCTAGAGTGTGCTGCATATTCATTGGTGAATCTAGAGTGTGCTGCATATTTATTGGTGAATCTAGAGCGTGCTGCATATTCATTGGTAAATCTAGAGCGTGCTGCATATTCATTGGTAAATCTAGTGTGTTGCATATTCATTGGTAAATCTAGAGCGTGCTGCATATTTATTGGTGAATCTAGAGTGTGCTGCATATTCATTGGTAAATCTAGTCTGTGCTGCACATTCCTTGGTAAATCTAGTCTGTGATGCACATTCCTTGGTATATCTAGTCTGTGCTGCACATTCCTTAGTATATCTAGTCTGTGCTGCACATTCCTTCGTATATCCAGTCTGTGTTGCACAGTCCTTGGTATATCTAGAGTGTGCTGCACATTCCTTGGTATATCTAAGAGTGTGCTGCACATTCCTTGGTATATCTAGTGTGCTGCACATTCCTTGGTATATCTAGAGTGTGCTGCACATTCCTTGGTATATCTAGAGTGTTTTGCACATTCCTTGGTATATCTAGAGTGTACTGCACATTCCTTCGTATATCTAGTCTGTGTTGCACATTCCTTGGTATATCTAGTCTGTGTTGCACATTCCTTGGTATATCTAGTCTGTGTTGCACATTCCTTGGTACATCTAGTCTGTGTTGCACATTCCTTGGTATATCTAGTCTGTGTTGCACATTCCTTGGTATATCTAGTCTGTGTTGCACATTCCTTGGTATATCTAGTCTGTGCTGCACATTCCTTGGTATATCCAGCCTGTGTTGCATATTCATTGGTATATCTAGTCTGTGATGCACATTCCTTGGTATATCTAGTCTGTGTTGCAAATTCCTTGGTATATCTAGTCTGTGCTGCACATTCATTGGTATATCTAGTCTGTGCTGCACATTCATTGGTATATCTAGTCTGTGCTGCACATTCCTTGATATATCTAGTCTGTGCTGCTCATTCCTTGGTATATCCAGTCTGTGTTGCACAGTCCTTGGTATATATAGAGTGTGCTGCACATTCCTTGGTATATCTAGAGTGTGCTGCACATTCTTTGGTATATCTAAGAGTGTGCCGCACATTCCTTGGTATATCTAGTGTGCTGCACATTCCTTGGTATATCTAGTCTGTGATGCACATTCCTTGGTATATCTAGTCTGTGTTGCACATTCCTTAGTATATCTAGTCTGTGTTGCACATTCATTGGTATATCTAGTCTGTGCTGCACATTCCTTGGTATATCTAGTCTGTGCTGCACATTCTTTGGTATATCTAGTCTGTGTTGCACATTCCTTGGTATATCTAGTCTGTGTTGCACATTCCTTGGTATATCTAGTCTGTGTTGCACATTCCTTGGTATATCTAGTCTGTGCTGCATATTCATTAGTATATCTAGTCTGTGCTGCACATTCCTTGGTATATCCAGTCTGTGTTGCACATTCCTTGGTATATCTAGTCTGTGTTGCACATTCCTTGGTATATCCAGTCTGTGTTGCACATTCCTTGGTATATCTAGTCTGTGTTGCACATTCCTTGGTATATCTAGTCTGTGTTGCACATTCCTTGGTATATCTAGTCTGTGCTGCACATTCATTGGTATATCTAGTCTGTGCTGCACATTCCTTGGTATATCTAGTATGTGCTGCACATTCCTTGGTATATCTAGTCTGTGTTGCACAGTCCTTGGTATATATAGAGTGTGCTGCACATTCCTTGGTATATCTAGAGTGTGCTGCACATTCCTTGGTATATCTAAGAGTGTGCTGCACATTCCTTGGTATATCTAGAGTGTGCTGCACATTCCTTGGTATATCTAGAGTGTGTTGCACATTCCTTGGTATATCTAGTCTGTGTTGCACATTCCTTGGTATATCTAGTCTGTGTTGCACATTCCTAGGTATATCTAGTCTGTGCTGCATATTCATTAGTATATCTAGTCTGTGCTGCACATTCCTTGGTATATCCAGTCTGTGTTGCACATTCCTTGGTATATCTAGTCTGTGTTGCACATTCCTTGGTATATCTAGTCTGTGTTGCACATTCCTTGGTATATCTAGTATGTGCTGCACATTCATTGGTATATCTAGTCTGTGCTGCACATTCCTTGGTATATCTAGTCTGTGCTGCACATTCTTGGTATATCTAGTCTGTGTTGCACAGTCTTTGGTATATATAGAGTGTGCTGCACATTCCTGGTATATCTAGAGTGTGCTGCACATTCCTTGGTATATCTAGAGTGTGCTGCACATTCCTTGGTATATCTAGAGTGTGCTGCACATTCCTTGGTATATCTAGAGTGTGTTGCACATTCCTTGGTATATCTAGAGTGTGCTGCACATTCCTTGGTATATCTAGTCTGTGTTGCACATTCCTTGGTATATCTAGTCTGTGCTGCATATTCATTGGTAAATCTAGAGTGTGCTGCATATTCATTGGTAAATCTAGAGTGTGCTGCATATTTATTGGTGAATCTAGAGCGTGCTGCATATTCATTGGTAAATCTAGAGCGTGCTACATATTCATTGGTAAATTTAGTGTGTTGCATATACATTGGTAAATCTAGAGCATGCTGCATATTCATTGGTAAATCTAGAGTGTGTTGCATGTTCATTGGTAAATCTAGAGTGTGTTGCATATTCCTTGGTACATCTAGAGTGTGCTGCATATTCATTGGTAAATCTAGAGCGTGCTGCATATTCATTTGCTGCATATTCATGGGAATCTAGAGTGTGTTGCATGTTCATTGGTAAATCTAGAGTGTGTTGCATATTCCTTGGTACATCTAGAGTGTGCTGCATATTCATTGGTAAATCTAGAGCATGCTGCATATTCATTTGCTGCATATTCATTGGTCAATCTAGAGTGTGCTGCATATTCATTGGTAAATCTAGTCTGTGCTGCACATTCCTTGGTAAATCTAGTCTGTGTTGCACATTCCTTGGTATATCTAGACTGTGTTGCACATTCCTTGGTATATCTAGTCTGTGTTGCACATTCCTTGGTATATCTAGTCTGTGTTGCACATTCCTTGGTATATCTAGTCTGTGCTGCACATTCCTTCGTATATCTAGTCGTCTGTGTTGCACATTCTTTGGTATATCTAGTCTGTGTTGCACATTCCTTGGTATATCTAGTCTGTGTTGCACATTCCTTGGTATATCTAGTCTGTGCTGCACATTCCTTGGTATATCTAGAGTGTGTTGCACATTCCTTAGTATATCTAGTCTGTGTTGCACATTCCTTGGTATATCTAGTCTGTGTTGCACATTCCTAGGTATATCTAGACTGTGCTGCATATTCATTAGTATATCTAGTCTGTGCTGCACATTCCTTGGTATATCCAGTCTGTGTTACACATTCCTTGGTATATCTAGTCTGTGTTGCACATTCCTTGGTATATCTAGTCTGTGTTGCACATTCCTTGGTATATCTAGTATGTGCTGCACATTCATTGGTATATCTAGTCTGTGCTGCACATTCCTTGGTATATCTAGTCTGTGCTGCACATTCCTTGGTATATCTAGTCTGTGTTGCACAGTCCTTGGTATATATAGAGTGTGCTGCACATTCCTTGGTATATCTAGAGTGTGCTGCACATTCCTTGGTATATCTAGAGTGTGCTGCACATAGCTTGGTATATCTAGAGTGTGCTGCACATTCCTTGGTATATCTAGAGTGTGTTGCACATTCCTTGGTATATCTAGAGTGTGCTGCACATTCCTTGGTATATCTAGTCTGTGTTGCACATTCCTTGGTATATCTAGTCTGTGCTGCATATTCATTGGTAAATCTAGAGTGTGCTGCATATTCATTGGTAAATCTAGAGTGTGCTGCATATTTATTGGTGAATCTAGAGCGTGCTGCATATTCATTGGTAAATCTAGAGCGTGCTACATATTCATTGGTAAATTTAGTGTGTTGCATATTCATTGGTAAATCTAGAGCGTGCTGCATATTCATTGGTAAATCTAGAGTGTGTTGCATGTTCATTGGTAAATCTAGAGTGTGTTGCATATTCCTTGGTACATCTAGAGTGTGCTGCATATTCATTGGTAAATCTAGAGCGTGCTGCATATTCATTTGCTGCATATTCATTGGTGAATCTAGAGTGTGTTGCATGTTCATTGGTAATCTAGAGTGTGTTGCATATTCCTTGGTACATCTAGAGTGTGCTGCATATTCATTGGTAAATCTAGAGCGTGCTGCATATTCATTGCTGCATATTCATTGGTGAATCTATAGAGTGTGCTGCATATTCATTGGTAAATCTAGTCTGTGCTGCACATTCCTTGGTAAATCTAGTCTGTGTTGCACATTCCTTGGTATATCTAGTATGTGCTGCACATTCATTGGTATATCTAGTCTGTGCTGCACATTCCTTGGTATATCTAGTCTGTGCTGCACATTCCTTGGTATATCTAGTCTGTGTTGCACAGTCCTTGGTATATCTAGAGTGTGCTGCACATTCCTTGGTATATCTAGAGTGTGCTGCACATTCCTTGGTATATCTAGTCTGTGTTGCACATTCCTTGGTATATCTAGTATGTGCTGCACATTCCTTGGTATATCTAGTCTGTGCTGCATATTCCTTGGTATATCTAGTCTGTGTTGCACATTCCTTGGTATATCTAGTATGTGCTGCACATTCATTGGTATATCTAGTCTGTGCTGCACATTCCTTGGTATATCTAGTCTGTGCTGCACATTCCTTGGTATATCTAGTCTGTGTTGCACAGTCCTTGGTATATCTAGAGTGTGCTGCACATTCCTTGGTATATCTAGAGTGTGCTGCACATTCCTTGGTATATCTAGTCTGTGTTGCACATTCCTTGGTATATCTAGTATGTGCTGCACATTCCTTGGTATATCTAGTCTGTGCTGCATATTCCTTGGTATATCTAGTCTGTGTTGCACATTCCTTGGTATATCTAGTATGTGCTGCACATTCATTGGTATATCTAGTCTGTGCTGCACATTCCTTGGTATATCTAGTCTGTGCTGCACATTCCTTGGTATATCTAGTCTGTGTTGCACAGTCCTTGGTATATATAGAGTGTGCTGCACATTCCTTGGTATATCTAGAGTGTGCTGCACATTCCTTGGTATATCTAGAGTGTGCTGCACATTCCTTGGTATATCTAGAGTGTGTTGCACATTCCTTGGTATATCTAGAGTGTGCTGCACATTCCTTGGTATATCTAGTCTGTGTTGCACATTCCTTGGTATATCTAGTCTGTGCTGCATATTCATTGGTAAATCTAGAGTGTGCTGCATATTCATTGGTAAATCTAGAGTGTGCTGCATATTCATTGGTGAATCTAGAGTGTGCTGCATATTTATTGGTGAATCTAGAGCGTGCTGCATATTCATTGGTAAATCTAGAGCGTGCTACATATTCATTGGTAAATTTAGTGTGTTGCATATTCATTGGTAAATCTAGAGCGTGCTGCATATTCATTGGTAAATCTAGAGTGTGTTGCATGTTCATTGGTAAATCTAGAGTGTGTTGCATATTCCTTGGTACATCTAGAGTGTGCTGCATATTCATTGGTAAATCTAGAGCGTGCTGCATATTCATTTGCTGCATATTCATTGGTGAATCTAGAGTGTGTTGCATGTTCATTGGTAAATCTAGAGTGTGTTGCATATTCCTTGGTACATCTAGAGTGTGCTGCATATTCATTGGTAAATCTAGAGCGTGCTGCATATTCATTTGCTGCATATTCATTGGTGAATCTAGAGTGTGCTGCATATTCATTGGTAAATCTAGTCTGTGCTGCACATTCCTTGGTAAATCTAGTCTGTGTTGCACATTCCTTGGTATATCTAGTCTGTGTTGCACATTCCTTGGTATATCTAGACTGTGTTGCACATTCCTTGGTATATCTAGTCTGTGTTGCACATTCCTTGGTATATCTAGTCTGTGTTGCACATTCCTTGGTATATCTAGTCTGTGCTGCACATTCCTTGGTATATCTAGTCTGTGTTGCACATTCTTTGGTATATCTAGTCTGTGTTGCACATTTCTTGGTATATCTAGTCTGTGTTGCACA
>CM026397.1:69433775-69444276 GCA_014843695.1 Archivesica marissinica
AATGCATGATGGGTAGGTACACAGTCTACTAACTCATAGAAATACATGATGGGTAGGTACACAGTCTACTAACTCATAGAAATTCATGATGGGTAGGTACACAGTCTACTAACTCATAGAAATACATAATGGGTAGGTACACAGTCTACTAACTCATAGAAATACATAATGGGTAGGTACACAGTCTATTAACTCATAGTTTGGGTGGTGTTTTTGTTGTTGGGTGGTGTTTTATAGAAATGCATAATGGGTAGGTACACAGTCTACTAACTCAAATAGAAATATATAATGGGTAGGTACACAGTCTACTAACTTAAATAGAAATACATAATGGGTAGGTACACAGTCTACTAACTCAAATAGAAATACATAATGGGTAGGTACACAGTCTACTAACTCAAATAGAAATACATAATGGGTAGGTACACAGTCTACTTGTTGGGTGTGTTTTGTTTGGGTGGTGTTTAACTCAAATAGAACTACATAATGGGTAGGTACACAGTCTACAAACTCAAATAGAATACATAATGGGTAGGTACACAGTCTACTAACTCAAATAGAAATACATAATGGGTAGGTACACAGTCTACAAACTCAAATAGAAATACATAATGGGTAGGTACACAGTCTACTAACTCAAATAGAAATACATAATGGGTAGGTATTTGTTGGGTGGTTACAGTCTACTATCTCATAGAAAACCTAATTGGGTAGGTACACAGTCTACTAACTCAAATAGAAATACATAATGGGTAGGTACACAGTCTACTATCTCATAGAAATACATAATGGGTAGGTACACAGTCTACTATCTCATATAACTACATAATGGGTAGGTACACAGTCTACAAACTCAAATAGAAATGCATAATGGGTAGGTACACAGTCTACTAACTCAAATAGAAATATATAATGGGTAGGTACACAGTCTGCTAACTCATAGAACTACATAATGGATAGGTACACAGTCTACTAACTCAAATAGAAGTACAAAATGGGTAGGTACACAGTCTACTAACTCATAGAACTACATAATGGGTAGGTACACAGTCTACTAACTCAAATAGAACTACATACTGGGTAGGTACACAGTCTACAAACTCAAATAGAAATACATAATGGGTAGGTACACAGTCTACTAACTCAAATAGAAATGCATAATGGGTAGGTACACCGTCTACTAACTTAAATAGAAATACATAATGGGTAGGTACACAGTCTACTAACTCAAATAGAAATACATAATGGGTAGGTACACAGTCTACTATCTCATAGAAATACACAATGGGTAGGTACACAGTCTACTATCTCATAGAAATACCTAATGGGTAGGTACACAGTCTACTAACTCAAATAGAAATACATAATGGGTAGGTACACAGTCTACTAACTCAAATAGAAATACATGATGGGTAGGTACACAGTCTACTAACTCAAATAGAAATACATAATGGGTAGGTACACAGTCTACTAACTCAAATAGAAATACATAATGGGTAGGTACACAGTCTACTAACTCAAATAGATATACATAATGGGTATGTACACAGTCTACTAACTCAAATAGAAATACATAATGGGTAGGTACACAGTCTACTAACTCAAATAGAAATACATAATGGGTAGGTACACAGTCTATTAACTCAAATAGAAATGCATAATGGGTAGGTACACAGTCTACTAACTCAAATAGAAATATATAATGGGTAGGTACACAGTCTACTAACTCAAATAGAAGTACATAATGGGTAGGTACACAGTCTACAAACTCAAATAGAAATACATAATGGGTAGGTACACAGTCTACTAACTCAAATAGAACTACATAATGGGTAGGTACACAGTCTACAAACTCAAATAGAAATACATAATGGGTAGGTACACAGTCTACTAACTCAAATAGAAATGCATAATGGGTAGGTACACCGTCTACTAACTTAAATAGAAATACATAATGGGTAGGTACACAGTCTACTAACTCAAATAGATATACATAATGGGTATGTACACAGTCTACTAACTCAAATAGAAATACATAATGGGTAGGTACACAGTCTACAAACTCAAATAGAAATACATAATGGGTAGGTACACAGTCTACTAACTCAAATAGAAATACATAATGGGTAGGTATACAGTCTACTATCTCATAGAAATACCTAATGGGTAGGTACACAGTCTACTAACTCAAATAGAAATACATAATGGGTAAGTACACAGTCTACTATCTCATAGAAATACATAATGGGTAGGTACACAGTCTACTATCTCATATAACTACATAATGGGTAGGTACACAGTCTACTAACTCAAATAGAAATACATGATGGGTAGGTACACAGTCTACTATCTCATAGAAATACATAATGGGTAGGTACACAGTCTACTAACTCAAATAGAAATACATAATGGGTAGGTACACAGTCTACAAACTCAAATAGAAATGCATAATGGGTAGGTACACAGTCTACTAACTCAAATAGAAATATATAATGGGTAGGTACACAGTCTACTAACTCAAATAGAAATATATAATGGGTAGGTACACAGTCTACTAACTCAAATAGAAGTACATAATGGGTAGGTACACAGTCTACAAACTCAAATAGAAATACATAATGGGTAGGTACACAGTCTACTAACTCAAATAGAACTACATAATGGGTAGGTACACAGTCTACAAACTCAAATAGAAATACATAATGGGTAGGTACACAGTCTACTAACTCAAATAGAAATGCATAATGGGTAGGTACACCGTCTACTAACTTAAATAGAAATACATAATGGGTAGGTACACAGTCTACTAACTCAAATAGAAATATATAATGGGTAGGTACACAGTCTACTAACTCAAATAGAAGTACATAATGGGTAGGTACACAGTCTACAAACTCAAATAGAAATACATAATGGGTAGGTACACAGTCTACTAACTCAAATAGAACTACATAATGGGTAGGTACACAGTCTACAAACTCAAATAGAAATACATAATGGGTAGGTACACAGTCTACTAACTCAAATAGAAATGCATAATGGGTAGGTACACCGTCTACTAACTTAAATAGAAATACATAATGGGTAGGTACACAGTCTACTAACTCAAATAGATATACATAATGGGTATGTACACAGTCTACTAACTCAAATAGAAATACATAATGGGTAGGTACACAGTCTACAAACTCAAATAGAAATACATAATGGGTAGGTACACAGTCTACTAACTCAAATAGAAATACATAATGGGTAGGTATACAGTCTACTATCTCATAGAAATACCTAATGGGTAGGTACACAGTCTACTAACTCAAATAGAAATACATAATGGGTAAGTACACAGTCTACTATCTCATAGAAATACATAATGGGTAGGTACACAGTCTACTATCTCATATAACTACATAATGGGTAGGTACACAGTCTACTAACTCAAATAGAAATACATGATGGGTAGGTACACAGTCTACTATCTCATAGAAATACATAATGGGTAGGTACACAGTCTACTAACTCAAATAGAAATACATAATGGGTAGGTACACAGTCTACAAACTCAAATAGAAATGCATAATGGGTAGGTACACAGTCTACTAACTCAAATAGAAATATATAATGGGTAGGTACACAGTATGCTAACTCATAGAACTACATAATGGATAGGTACACAGTCTACTAACTCAAATAGAAGTACACAATGGGTAGGTACACAGTCTACTAACTCATAGAACTACATAATGGGTAGGTACACAGTCTACTAACTCAAATAGAACTACATAATGGGTAGGTACACAGTCTACAAACTCAAATAGAAATACATAATGGGTAGGTACACAGTCTACTAACTCAAATAGAAATGCATAATGGGTAGGTACACCGTCTACTAACTTAAATAGAAATACATAATGGGTAGGTACACAGTCTACTAACTCAAATAGATATAATAATGGGTATGTACACAGTCTACTAACTCAAATAGAAATACATAATGGGTAGGTACACAGTCTACTATCTCATAGAAATACACAATGGGTAGGTACACAGTCTACTATCTCATAGAAATACATAATGGGTAGGTACACAGTCTACTAACTCAAATAGAAATACATAATGGGTAGGTACACAGTCTACTAACTCAAATAGAAATACATGATGGGTAGGTACACAGTCTACTAACTCAAATAGAAATACATAATGGGTAGGTACACAGTCTATTAACTCAAATAGAAATGCATAATGGGTAGGTACACAGTCTACTAACTCAAATAGAAATATATAATGGGTAGGTACACAGTCTACTAACTCAAATAGAAATACATAATGAGTAGGTACACAGTCTATTAACTCAAATAGAAATGCATAATGGGTAGGTACACAGTCTACTAACTCAAATAGAAATATATAATGGGTAGGTACACAGTCTACTAACTCAAATAGAAATGCATAATGGGTAGGTACACAGTCTACTAACTCAAATAGAAATACATAATGGGCAGGTACACAGTCTACTAACTCAAATAGAAATACAAAATGGATAGGTACACAGTCTACTAACTCATAGAACTACATAATGGGTAGGTACACAGTCTGCTAACTCATATAACTACATAATGGGTAGGTACACAGTCTACTAACTCACATAGAAATACATGATGGGTAGGTACACAGTCTACTATCTCATAGAAATACATATTGGGTAGGTACACAGTCTACTAACTCATAGAACTACATAATGGGTAGGTACACAGTCTGCTAACTCATATAACTACATAATGAGTGGGTACACAGTCTGCTAACTCATATAACTACATAATGGGTAGGTACACAGTCTACTAACTCACATAGAAATACATGATGGGTAGGTACACAGTCTACTATATCATATACATACATAATGGGTAGGTACACAGTCTACTAACTCACATAGAAATACATGATGGGTAGGTACACAGTCTACTATATCATAGAAATACATAATGGGTAGGTACACAGTCTACTAACTCAAAATACAGAAATTTATGTGGTATGTTTCCTATATTTAATTCAGGGCTCATTCTAGGTCAGAATATTTGGGAGAAGCGAGAAAGCACGCGATTTCGTCCATAAATGGTGTTATTTAATACATTTCTACAAAATAATATTATGGTTAAAATAGACAGTATGTCTATTAAATATAACATTTGAATAGAAGGTGTGCCAAATGGGCCAAGTATATATATATTTTAATTTAGGGAGAAGTGGGGCCCCAGGGGGGCAAAGTAGTGTGTTACATATATTTATGTGGTGTATATGTGACGTGTTACATATATTTATGTGGTGTATATGTGGCGTTTTACATATATTTATGTGGTGTATCTGTGGTGTGTTACATATATTTATGTATTTCAGGAATGGGTGGACTACGATGAGAAGAATGGAGAGCCGGTGGGAGTTTATGAAATGGGACACAAGTTTGCGACTGTTAAATAATAATTAAAATAGCATAACAATAACTGAATACAATAATACAATAATACAATAATACAATAATACAATAATACAATAATACATCTACTGTGTCCTACCATGGTTATAGGCATATATACATATGCCATACAGTGTTTATAGATGTGTATACAGTGTTTATAGAAGTGTATCTATCTATCTATCTTCCTATAAGTCAAACCCCTGATGGGGACCTTAGACTTTGACGCGCGTCATCTGACAAGAATGTTAGTATGAAATAAAAGATGATAAAAGAATGATGTTAGGTTGGTTAAAAACAGGTTAAGAACAGGGCAGGTTTATTTAGGGAGAAACATGTTCAATCCGACTTACAGCCAGACTGAACTGTGGGCCAGACAAGGTGACAATATCTGGGGGCAATCAGTGTATACAGTGTTTATAGACGTGTATACAGTGTTTATAGATGTGTATACAGTGTTTATAGACGTGTATACAGTGTTTATAGACGTGTATACAGTGTTTATAGACGTGTATACAGTGTTTATAGATGTGTATACAGTGTTTATAGAAGTGTATACAGTGTTTATAGATGTGTATACAGTGTTTATAGAAGTGTATACAGTGTTTATAGATGTGTATACAGTGTTTATAGATGTGTATACAGTGTTTATAGACGTGTATAAAGTGTTTATAGACGTGTATACAGTGTTTATAGAAGTGTATACAGTGTTTATAGATGTGTATACAGTGTTTATAGAAGTGTATACAGTGTTTATAGATGTGTATAGTGTTTATAGATGTGTATACAGTGTTTATAGATGTGTATAAAGTGTTTATAGATGTGTATAAAGTGTTTATAGATGTGTATACAGTGTTTATAGATGTGTATACAGTGTTTATTGATGTGTATACAGTGTTTATAGACGTGCATACAGTGTTTATAGACGTGTATGCAGTGTTTATAGATGTGTATACAGTGTTTATAGATGTGTATACAGTGTTTATAGATGTGTATACAGTGTTTATAGATGTGTATACAGTGTTTATAGATGTGTATACGGTGTTTATAGATGTGTATAAAGTGTTTATAGATGTGTATACAGTGTTTACAGATGTGTATACAGTGTTTATTGATGTGTATACAGTGTTTATAGACGTGTATACAGTGTTTATAGATGTGTATGCAGTGTTTATAGATGTGTATACAGTGTTTATAGATGTGTATACAGTGTTTATAGATGTGTATACAGTGTTTATAGATGTGTATACAGTGTTTATATATGTGTATACAGTGTTTATATATGTGTATACATGTACAGTGTTTATTGCGTGGAAGTCGTGATAGCGCAGTGGATACACGTTCGCTTCAGGTGCGAAAGTTCCGGAGTTTGAGCCCCACTGGAGCCGTTAACGATTGTGCCCTTAGGCAAGGCATTTAAATTCCACGTTGCCTCTTCTCTCTCCCTCGTGGCGATGGATTCCATCAGGAATGAGGTCTCGAGAGTGATTTATATAAGTTGAAATAACTTGTTTCGCAATCGAGCTAAAATAAATTTGTATAAACTTTATTTTTTACAGTGTTTATATATGTGTATACAGTGTTTATAGATGTGTATACACTGTTTATAGATGTGTATACAGTGTTTATAGATGTGTATACAGTGTTTATAGATGTGTATACACTGTTTATAGATGTGTTGTGTTTTGGTGTTGTGTTTTGCGTGTATACAGTGTTTATAGACGTGTATACAGTGTTTATATATGTGTATACAGTGTTTATAGATGTGTATACAGTGTTTATAGATGTGTATACAGTGTTTATAGACGTGTATGCAGTGTTTATAGACGCGTATGCAGCGTTTATAGACGTGTATACAGTGTTTATAGATGTGTATACAGTGTTTATAGATGTGTATGCTGTGTTTATAGACGTGTATACAGTGTTTATAGATGTGTATACAGTGTTTATAGATGTGTATACAGTGTTTAGAGATGTGTATAGTGTTTATAGATGTGTATAGTGTTTATAGATGTGTATACAGTGTTTAGTGTATACACAATTTTATTTTCAATTTGTATACACTAAACACTCTATACACATCTATAAACACTGTATACACATCTATAAACACTGTATACAGTGTTTAATGACACAAGTGTTTGAAACAGTATGTGCATATAGATATAGCATAGAATGGTGGAACTGATGTTCCATGTAATCTAGTTCTCAGGTAGATTAGAATTGTTTATTATTACTATTGCAAATTATTCGTCACTTGGTGTACATGTTGTATGGTCATGTGACCAGTGACTGCACTAATTATACATGTTCAATAATGAATGAAATATATGTTTCCTGGGTGTATTATCTGACAAGACACAGAGTTACCAGCTACTATAGTTATTCCCCGGCTGTTGAGCCAATAGTTCATGGTGTGGTATTGACTTTTGTCTGTTCTTGTCCAGCAACGTTTTCCCCGGCTGTTAAACCAATAGTTCATGGTATGGCATTGTGATTGACTTTTGTCCGTTCCTGTCCAGCAACGTTTACCCCGGCTGTTGAGCCAATAGTTCATGGTGTAGCATTGACTTTTGTCTGTTCCTGTCCAGCAATGTTTCCCCCCCTCTGTGGAACCAATAGTTCATGGTGTGGTATTGACTTTGTCTGTTCCTGTCCAGCAACATTTACCCCGGCTGTTGAGCCAATAGTTCATGGTGTAGCATTGACTTTTGTCTGTTCCTGTCCAGCAACGTTTTCCCCCCTCTGTGGAGCCAATAGTTCATAGTGTGGCATTGTGATTGACTTTTGTCCGTTCCTGTCCAGCAACGTTTTCCCCGGCTGTGGAGCCAATAGTTCATAGTGTGGCATTGTGATTGACTTTTGTCTGTTCCTGTCCAGCAACGTTTTCCCCGGCTGTTGAGCCAATAGTTCATGGTGTGGCATTGTGATTGACTTTTCTGTTCCTGTCCAGCAACGTTTGTGAGATGGTACGGAGGTCGCCAGATCAGACAGGTGGGTTTTCTCCGGGTACCTCGCTTTCATCCGTGCCAAGGAGAGTGATTAATATAAGATGTTAATCTTGTTTTGCAATCGTTATACTTAATACTCAAAACTTTATTTACATTATAAGTATAAACTAGGGATGGCAACGAATATTCGTTCGGACGTCCGAATACTATTACGGTATTCGAATATTCGTAAAAAAAAAAGAAATTGAAATAAACTGTCATAAAATCAGATGCATCGGTATTGTTTTCATTTGAATCCATCATAAAACCTTGGAAATTCTAAGTCAGAATACAAAAGAAATCGCCCCAGCATGTGTGACTAAATCATGCATGTTGTGGTCCCCTCGATCGCAGGTGTTTATTCACTTAATTGATACTCTCCCAGGTAATCGGATAATTACAGTAAATTGGTGTATATACGGTAGGTACGTCGTGTTTGATTTAATGTTATCAAGGGGTAATATAATTAATTTGTTTGCAAATTATTGTTTATAAACATTTAAATAACAAAGTTCTAACACATAATTGTAATTAAAGACAAATTAGAAAATTGTTTGCCAATTATTGTTGCTTGGTTAATATCGGTAGTCTTTGAAATGGTTTTAAAAACGTTTAGACAAGAAACTTCTTTGAAATATTACAGGAAGTAATACATGCATGTATGTATCACTAAATGTATGTTTACTATGCATATTATGCATAGCGAGGTGACTGGTGTTAAATACAATGTTTACAGAGGATGATAACAATAACTGATTGAGTCGTCGCCATATTTACACGGCCATACCCGGAAGAAGTCAAACTGAAACAGAAAGTAGATTTTGAATCTTTTGACAGAATATTCGAATATTTTCCCAATCGAATAGCAAAATTGCTATTCGTTGCCATCACTAGTATAAACGGATCCATTGAATGAAATTTTCGAAATTCTTTCCAGACAATTTTCAATATTTGAGCTAGCAGATAATGTTGGGTTTTCTTATTCAAATTGTGCTTTAAACATACAAGTATCATGTGAACGTTGCCGATTTACCGTACGTCAAAAATAGTGTCGCGTATCAACGATTTTTCTGGACGTTCACCCAGCAGTAGCGGTATCATACTGGATGTTCACACAACAGTAGCGGTATTGTACTGGACGTTCACCCAACAGTAGCGGTATTGTACTGGACATTCACACAACAGTAGCGGTATTGTACTGGACGTTCACCCAGCAGTAGCAGTATCGTACTGGACGTTCACACAACAGTAGCGGTATTGTACTGGACGTTCACCCAACAGTAGCAGTATTGTACTGGACATTCACACAACAGTAGCAGTATTGTACTGGACGTTCACCCAGCAGTAGCGGTATCATACTGGACGTTCACCCAGCAGTAGCGGTATCATACTGGACGTTCACCCAGCAGTAGCGGTATCATACTGGACGTTCACCCAGCAGTATCATACTGGACGTTCACACATCAGTAGCAGTATCGTATTGTACTGGACGTTCACACAACAGTAGCAGTATTGTACTGGACATTCACACAACAGTAGCAGTATTGTACTGGACATTCACACAACAGTAGCAGTATTGTACTGGACGTTCACACAACAGTAGCAGTATTGTACTGGACATTCACACAACAGTAGCAGTATTGTACTGGACGTTCACCCAGCAGTAGCAGTATTGTACTGGACATTCACACAACAGTAGCAGTATTGTACTGGACATTCACACAACAGTAGCAGTATTGTACTGGACGTTCACCCAACAGTAGCAGTATTGTACTGGACATTCACACAACAGTAGCAGTATTGTACAGGACATTCACACAACAGTAGCGGTATTGTACTGGACATTCACACAACAGTAGCAGTATTGTACTGGACATTCACACTACAGTAGCAGTGTTGTACTGGACATTCACCCAACAGTAGCAGTATTGTACTGGACATTCACCCAGCAGTAGCAGTATTGTACTGGACATTCACACAACAGTAGCAGTATTGTACTGGACATTCACACAACAGTAGCAGTATTGTACTGGACATTCACCCA
>CM026397.1:69445276-69594195 GCA_014843695.1 Archivesica marissinica
TTAAATAAACGTATAATTGTACATTCTGCTAGATATTTAAGATCTATCAACAGAACATAACGTGTGCTTGACATGATCTATATACAGAACATAACGTGTGCTTGCCATGATCTATATACAGAACATAACGTGTGCTTGCCATGATCTATATAACATAACGTGTGTTTGCCATGATCTATATAACATAACTTGTGCTTGCCATGATCTATATACAGAACATAACGTGTGCTTGCCATGATCTATATAACATAACGTGTGCTTGCCATGATCTATATACAGAACATAACGTGTGCTTGCCATGATCTATATAACATAACGTGTGCTTGCCATGATCTATATACAGAACATAACGTGTGCTTGACATGATCTATATACAGAACATAACGTGTGCTTGCCATGATCTATATAACATAACGTGTGCTTGCCATGATCTATATACAGAACATAACGTGTGCTTGACATGATCTATATACAGAACATAACGTGTGCTTGCCATGATCTATATACAGAACATAACGTGTGCTTGACATGATCTATATACAGAACATAACGTGTGCTTGCCATGATCTTATATACAGAACATAACGTGTGCTTGCCATGATCTATATACAGAACATAACGTGTGCTTGCCATGATCTATATACAGAACATAACGTGTGCTTGCCATGATCTATATACAGAACATAACGTGTGCTTGACATGATCTATATACAGAACATAACGTGTGCTTGCCATGATCTATATACAGAACATAACGTGTGCTTGACATGATCTATATACAGAACATAACGTGTGCTTGCCATGATCTATATACAGAACATAACGTGTGCTTGCCATGATCTATATACAGAACATAACGTGTGCTTGCCATGATCTATATACAGAACATAACGTGTGCTTGACATGATCTATATACAGAACATAACGTGTGCTTGCCATGATCTATATACAGAACATAACGTGTGCTTGACATGATCTATATACAGAACATAACGTGTGCTTGACATGATCTATATACAGAACATAACGCGTGCTTGCCATGATCTATATACAGAACATAACGTGTGCTTGCCATGATCTATATACAGAACATAACGTGTGCTTGCCATGATCTATATACAGAACATAACGTGTGCTTGACATGATCTATATACAGAACATAACGTGTGCTTGCCATGATCTATATACAGAACATAACGTGTGCTTGACATGATCTATATACAGAACATAACGTGTGCTTGACATGATCTATATACAGAACATAACGTGTGCTTGCCATGATCTATATACAGAACATAACGTGTGCTTGACATGATCTATATACAGAACATAACGTGTGCTTGCCATGATCTATATACAGAACATAACGTGTGCTTGCCATGATCTATATACAGAACATAACGTGTGCTTGCCATGATCTATATAACATAACGTGTGCTTGCCATGATCTATATACAGAACATAACGTGTGCTTGACATGATCTATATACAGAACATAACGTGTGCTTGCCATGATCTATATAACATAACGTGTGCTTGCCATGATCTATATACAGAACATAACGTGTGCTTGACATGATCTATATACAGAACATAACGTGTGCTTGCCATGATCTATATACAGAACATAACGTGTGCTTGACATGATCTATATACAGAACATAACGTGTGCTTGACATGATCTATATACAGAACATAACGTGTGCTTGCCATGATCTATATAACATAACGTGTGCTTGACATGATCTATATACAGAACATAACGTGTGCTTGCCATGATCTACAGAACATAACGTGTGCTTGCCATGATCTATATACAGAACATAACGTGTGCTTGCCATGATCTATATACAGAACATAACGTGTGCTTGACATGATCTATATACAGAACATAACGTGTGCTTGACATGATCTATATACAGAACATAACGTGTGCTTGCCATGATCTATATAACATAACGTGTGCTTGACATGATCTATATACAGAACATAACGTGTGCTTGCCATGATCTATATACAGAACATAACGTGTGCTTGACATGATCTATATACAGAACATAACGTGTGCTTGACATGATCTATATACAGAACATAACGTGTGCTTGCCATGATCTATATACAGAACATAACGTGTGCTTGCCATGATCTATATAACATAACGTGTGCTTGCCATGATCTATATACAGAACATAACGTGTGCTTGCCATGATCTATATACAGAACATAACGTGTGCTTGCCATGATCTATATACAGAACATAACGTGTGCTTGCCATGATCTATATACAGAACATAACGTGTGCTTAATAGATCATATCAAGCACACGTTATATCTACAGATATAACTCTTGTGCTTGATAACAAGGAAACATATGCACAATATAACATGGTACTTGGTAGCAATCACACACAAAAACTCCCTATGCACTACATTGTATACAATCGTGGCAGAACTCACACACCAACGCAGATCCCTACACGCCTCTGTGTATCACGCTGGATTATGTGTATGTTTGAAAACATCTTGCAAAAATAATACATGGGTTCTTAACGACACAATACATTATACTTTTTATGCTTATGTTCATTTAGTAAACAGTGTTTTTTGGCGATAAAACAAACTCGAAACCGAAAGTAGGACTTTCCGAATCGATCGGTCACGCACTTGTTTACAACCAGAACGCATCGACCCCATTTGTCCCACGTTGTCTTTTTAATTAAATTACTTGATATGTTGATTCATACCTCTGTTAGCGTCTTTTAGGGACATTTCTACATCCCCGCGAGGGGTTCAAAATTAGAGGAAGATAGATATATAGTATTTCATGTTCAAAATATGTACGTTGTTTTCTACATCCTCTGTTGTTTCACGCATGCGCGCTGTGCGTGTTATATTTCGTGTGTTGATAAACAAATTCGCGTATACGACGGTTTAAATTTATTGGAATTTTATCGTTTCTGAGCGACTATTTCGATTTTTGTAAACACACACACATTAGTATTTATATTTTACCCAAAACATCCTTTATTACAATGTAATGCTGCTTTAAACGTCTCCTTATTTTTGAAGTTCTAGCTTTAGCCTAGCGTATGTACCTAAACCAACATCGTCAAATCCCAATGGAAATAAGAGAGCTTTGTTGCACTCTTTTTGTGTTATCCTTGGTATTGATTATATGTCATCTACTCTGCACATTAATGCCACATGTAGTTTAAACATATTTTATTCAGAAAATAACATATAAGAATAAAGTGTTACAAGAGAAATGCCACATGTACTATGTTGACATTGATTTTGTATTTGATTTACGACATATATTCTATTTTTACCAGAATAAAGCTATCTATCTATCTATAAAAATATGCTTGCAGACACGCAAAACATATTTAAATTCTGCACAACTCTGTTTACACTAAAATGTCCATTTTTACATCTTGCATTACTGGTAAACATTTGTCCCTGGTTCTACATCTATTTCAGATATCAGTGGTATTTGTAAACCAGGAAGGTTGGAGTTCCGATGTAGTTTGTAGCCAGGATCTTGCCATCCGGAGTAGGGTCGGAGAATGCCATCTTGCGCTTTGGTATCACACATCCGTATACGGACCATTGTCTGAAATATACGAATAAGCGATCATACATGAGCAAACACTTGTTTCCCTAAAAGCGCCCCTGATCTTCGGAAAGTCATCATATAGACAGGGTTCATTCTAGGTCAGAATTTTTGGGAGAAGTGAGAAAGCGCGTGATCGCTTCCTTAAATGGTGTTCTTTAATATACTTCTGCAAAATAGTGTTAAAATGCACAGTACAACCATTAAATACAACATTTGAAAAGGAGTGTTTTATAATGGCCAGTGTATCTTACTAGACAAAATTTGGTTTTTTTTTTAGGGAGAAGTGGGGGGCCCCCCCAGAGGGCGAAGTCAGGGTCCCTAGGGCGACAATTTCGCCCACATCGCCCTCTAAACTGATCCCTGATATAAAGATAATGAACATACACAATAAATGATTCCCTGCATGTACATGTATTCATTAAGCCGGTTACATATGGTCTGCCTAGATGTGTCATTGATCATGATGAAATATATATCTACAAACAAATATCAAACTATATGTCTATATAGTTCCAGACATTAAACAGTAGAAATAGGTAAGCTTAAAATTATGGATGGCAACGAATAGCGATTATACTATTCAAATATTCGATAGAATTCTATCAAAAACTCAAAATCATTCAAACTCTTAAAAAATTGCCAAACTAACCGAATTTTATGTTTTACGCATAAACGGCATCTTCCAATGATTGAGAAATGTATTGATATTGTACCCGAATCTGTTAAATCCAATTTGGATAGATTACACCTAGCAGTTTTCTTATTCTCAGAGCGATTCAAGAATTTCCAAAAATATGACTGAGCGGGTGGCATTTTTGAGACAATATAATATTTCCCCCTCGAATATTCGAATACTGGAATAGTATTCAGATATTCGGACGTTCGCGCGAATATTCATTGCCATCCATACTTAAAATAGTAGTGCTGGCATGATTTTGATGTTAAATCCGTTTAATGAATGTTTCTTAAATATTATTTAACAATCAATGACACAATTAACACATAAAAATGCCATTCAAAATATGGTCGTCTTCAGGCGGTGCAGCGCTAGTCACAGCAAGGCTGAAAAAGTTATATACCAGCTAAAATTAAAGTATCAGACGGATCTGTAGTCCAGTGGTTAACGTCTTTCAGATGGGACTTTAAATCGAGGTCTCGTGTCGGTGCTTTACATCGTGCACGTAAAAGAACCAGAGAAGGAGAGACTCTGGAATGGGTCTCTGTATCATTTCCCAAAAAATCTAAAATGACTAATCTCTTCAGTAGGCGTCGCTCATATGGGTAACCGGTAGCGAAGATAAATAAACGTAAAACACACACAGAGTATCTGTTGCGCACTTACCGTACACAGTTGAGTAGTTTAGTTGCTACCCCCTTCTTCCTCGCCAGATTATACACCCAGATCCGGCTTATACCGATTGCAGCTGGTTCCGGTTCATCGCTACAGCACCAGGGTCGGTGACCCGGGTGAGCCTGGGACAACTGGCTTGCCTGGGTGTCTGGTAACACTCTATATCCCTGGAGAAATAATACACAGAAAATGCTATGTGAACTACATGACAGTCTGAGCAGTGGGAACAAAGGCATTCTTCTTGCAGACTCTTGACTCTCCTCTCTTTATTCTGCATCTGTACACATTACCAATTTGCCATATCTGATATTCATATAAAAACTGGGCTCAAGCTAGACACAATTTTTTGGGATAAGTGAGAAATAGCGTGATTGAACGTGACTGTGTCATCTAATCGTATTATTTAATTCATTTCATTACAATGGGTTACACAATATGACAGGAAGTCGTGATAGCGCAGTGGATGCGCGGTCGCTTCAGGCGTGAAAGGTCCGGAGTTCAAGCCCCGCTGGAGCCGTTACGAGTTCAAGCCCCGCTGGAGCCGTTACGATTGTGCCCTTAGGCAAGGCATTTAAATTCCACGTTGCCTCTTCTCTCTCCCTCGTGGCGATGGATTCCATCAGGAATGAGGTCTCGAGAGTGATTAATATAAGTTGAAAGAACTTGTTTCGCAATTGAGCTAAAATAAATTTATATAAACACAATATGACCATTAAGTACAATAACTGAATAGAAGGAGTGCCTTACAATGACCAGTGTATCTTACTGGACAATATTTTGTCTGAAATTGTACACAAAAATTCTAATTTTTTTTAGGGACAAGTGATGCCATGCCCCCCAGGAGGCAAAGTCTGCATAACAAGGGCAACTACTTTGCCCATGTCGCCCTCTAGAATGAGCCCTGGACAAAATCTAAAAATAGCCATTAGACTTGCTGTAATACAGTCACTGCTTCAAAAACATGGCGAACCGGGAAGAACCAATGGCCAGTGCAGATGAGTTGAATCTGGGTGGAGAGCCGCCAACCTTCAACAAACCAAATAGATAGCTTCGCGGAAAGACCTAAACTCAAGACTCAGAAAAGGTGAACTGCTCCAGTAACAGAGAACCCGTAATGTATTGCAATCAGCCACCATCCATGTTTTGTCAGATTGAAACTGTTGGAATTGGACAACATGGAACAATGCATTCTTACACTGGGACTATTTCTTGCTGTACTGGACACTGGAGAACTATGCATTCTTACGATGCGACTATTTCTTGCTGTACTCGACACCGGGGAACTATGAATTCATACACTGGGACTATTTCTTGCTGTACTGGACACTGGGGAACTATGAATTCCTACACTGGGACTATTTCTTGCTGTACTCGACATCGGGGAACTATGAATTCATACACTGGGACTATTTCTTGCTGTACTGGACACTGGGGAACTATGAATTCCTACACTGGGACTATTTCTTGCTGTACTTGACACCGGGGAACTATGAATTCCTACACTGACTGGGACTATTTTTTGCTGTACTGGACACTGGGGAACTATGAATTCCTACACTGGGACTATTTCTTGCTGTACTCGACACCGGGGAACTATGAATTCCTACACTGGGACTATTTCTTGCTGTACTGGACACTGGGGAACTATGAATTCCTACACTGGGACTATTTCTTGCTGTACTCGACACCGGGGAACTATGAATTCCTACACTGGGACTATTTCTTGCTGTACTTGATACTGGGGAACTATGAATTCCTACACTGGGACTATTTCTTGCTGTATTTGGACTACGAGGAACAGTATTTCTTACCACATTAACTGGCTCAGCCACACAACATCCTTCAATCTTCTTGTTTTCTGACACGTATAAAAATGCCTGAAATGACAATTCAATGTATCCTTACATTCACACAGGGATCAATGAGTGCATATCATGGAACAGAAAACATGTGGAGAGCATCACAATATAGCTGTACATAGCGAGTCAAATAAATAGCTGTTGTCAGTCATAATAAACAGCTGTAGTGAGCCACAATAACAGATGTAGTGAGCTGCAACAAACAGATGTAGTGAGCTGCAACAAACAGCTGTAATGAGCTACAACAAACAGCTGTAGTGAGCTGCAACAAACAGCTGTAATGAGCTGCAACAAACAGCTGTAATGAGCTGCAACAAACAGCTGTAATGAGCTGCACAAACAGCTGTAATGAACTGCAACAAACAGCTGTAATGAGCTGCAACAAACAGCTGTAGTGAGCTGCAACAAACAGCTGTAATGAGCTGCAACAAACAGCTGTAATGAGCTGCAACAAACAGCTGTAGTGAGCTGCAACAAACAGCTGTAGTGAGCTGCAACAAACAGCTGTAATGAGCTGCAATAACAGCTGTAGTGAGCTGCAACAAACAGCTGTAGTGAGCTGCAACAAACAACTGTAATGAGCTGCAACAAACAGCTGTAATGAGCCACAAAAAACAGCTGCAACAAACAGCTGTAATGAGCTGCAACAAACAGCTGTAATGAGCCGCAACAAACAGCTGTAATGAGCCGCAACAAACAGCTGTAATGAGCTGCAACAAACAGCTGTAACAAACAGTTGTAGTGAGCTGCAACAAACTGCTGTAATGAGCTGCAACAAACTGCTGTAATGAGCTGCAACAAACAGCTGTAATGAGCTGCAACAAACAGCTGTAATGAGCCGCAACAAACAGCTGTAATGAGCCGCAACAAACAGCTGTAATGAGCTGCAACAAACAGCTGTAACAAACAGCTGTAGTGAGCTGCAACAAACTGCTGTAATGAGCTGCAACAAACTGCTGTAATGAGCTGCAACAAACAGATGTAATGAGCCGAAATAAACAGCTGTAATGAGCTGCAACAAATAGCTGTAATGAGCTGCAACAAACAGCTGTAATGAGCTGCAACAAACAGCTGTAATGAGCTGCAACAAACAGCTGTAATGAGCTGCAACAAACAGCTGTAGTGAGCTGCAATAACAGCTGTAGTGAGCTGCAACAAACAGCTGTAGTGAGCTGCAACAAAGAGCTGTAGTGAGCTGCAACAAACAACTGTAATGAGCTGCAACAAAGAGCTGTAATGAGCTGCAACAAACAGCTGTAATGAGCCGCAACAAACAACTGTAATGAGCCGCAACAAACAGCTGTAATGAGCCGCAACAAATAGCTGTAGTGAGCCGCAACAAACAGCTGTAGTGAGCTGCAACAAATAGCTGTAGTGAGCCGCAACAAACAGCTGTAGTGAGCTGCAACAAACAGCTGTAGTGAGCTGCAACAAACAGCTGTAATGAGCCGCAACAAACAGCTGTAATGAGCTGCAACAAACAGCTGTAATGAGCTGCAACAAACAGATTTAGTGAGCTGCAATAACAGCTGTAGTGAGCTGCAACAAACAGCTGTAGTGAGCTGCAACAAACAACTGTAATGAGCCGCAACAAACCGCTGTAATGAGCCGCAACAAACCGCTGTAATGAGCTGCAATAACAACTGTAATGAGCTGCAACAAACAGCTGTAATGAGCCACAACAAACAGCTGCAACAAACAGCTGCAACAAACTGCTGTAATGAGCTGCAACAAACAGCTGTAGTGAGCTGCAACAAACTGCTGTAATGAGCTGCAACAAACAGCTGTAATGAGCTGCAACAAACAGATGTAGTGAGCTGCAACAAACAGCTGTAGTGAGCTGCAACAAACAGCTGTAATGAGCTGCAACAAACAGCTGTAATGAGCCGCAACAAACAGCTGTAATGAGCTGCAACAAACTGCTGTAATGAACTGCAACAAACAGCTGTAATGAGCTGCAACAAACAGATGTAATGAGCCGCAATAAACAGCTGTAATGAGCCGCAACAAACCGCTGTAATGAGCTGCAATAACAGCTGTAGTGAGCTGCAACAAACAACTGTAATGAGCTGCAACAAACAGCTGTAATGAGCCACAACAAACAGCTGCAACAAACTGCTGTAATGAGCTGCAACAAACAGCTGTAGTGAGCTGCAACAAACTGCTGTAATGAGCTGCAACAAACAGCTGTAATGAGCTGCAACAAACAGATGTAGTGAGCTGCAACAAACAGCTGTAGTGAGCTGCAACAAACAGCTGTAATGAGCTGCAACAAACAGCTGTAATGAGCCGCAACAAACAGTTGTAATGAGCTGCAACAAACTGCTGTAATGAACTGCAACAAACAGCTGTAATGAGCTGCAACAAACAGATGTAATGAGCCGCAATAAACAGCTGTAATGAGCCGCAACAAATAGCTGTAGTGAGCTGCAATAAACAGTTGTAATGAGCAGCAACAAATAGCTGTAATGAGCCACACTAAACAGTAGTAGTGAGCCGCAATAAAGTGCTGTAGTGAGCCACAACACCTGTAGTATTCCCCACAACTGCCAGACCACTGGACATGTCCCATAAATTTTAGAAAAGTTTAGAGACGTTTTTTGCAGTTATCCAAACTATTGAAAGTATAGCAGAAAAGCCTCACCACCCACTGGCAACAAACACTTGCAAGTTTTTAGAACAAACTATAGAGACTATAATCTAATCATGCTGCACACAAAATATAACATTTGTGATATTTTGGAGAATTTTGAAATATCCGCACTCATTTGAGAGGATCACCCAATGAGTGTAATGAAGTTTCATGAAGATTGGACAGGATCACCCAATGATTGCAATGAAGATTGGACAGGATCACCCAATGATTGCAATGAAGATTGGACAGGATCACCCAATGATTGCAATGAAGATTGGACAGGATCACCCAATGATTGCAATGAAGATCATGAAGATTGGACAGGATCACCCAATGATTGCAATGAAGATTGGACAGGATCACCCAATGATTGCAATGAAGATTGGACAGGATCACCCAATGATTGCAATGAAGATTGGACAGGATCACCAAATGATTGCAATGAAGATTCATGAAGATTGAACAGGACAGGATCACCAAATGATTGCAATGAAGTTTCATGAAGATTGGACAGGATCACCCAATGATTGCAATGAAGTTTCATGAAGATTGGACAGGATCACCCAATGATTGCAATGAAGTTTCATGAAGATTGGACAGGATCACCCAATGATTGCAATGAAGATTGGACAGGATCACCAAATGATTGCAATGAAGTTTCATGAAGATTGGACAGGATCACCAAATGATTGCAATGAAGATTGGACAGGATCACCCAATGATTGCAATGAAGTTTGATGAAGATTGGACAGGATCACCCATTGATTGCAATGAAGTTTCATGAAGATTGGACAGGATCACCCAATGATTGCAATGAAGATTGGACAGGATCACCAAATGATTGCAATGAGGATTGGACAGGATCACCCAATGATTGGACAGGATCATACAATGATTGGACAGGATCACCCAATGATTGGACAGGATCACCCAATGATTGGACAGGATCACCCAATGATTGCAATGAAGATTCATGAAGATTGAACCATTGGTTCAGCAGATGCTGCTTGAAACAAAATGTTGATGACAAGACGACGACGGCGGCCACAGAGCAATCCCAAAAGCTTTGTACTCAGGCGAGTTAGTAACATGCTAAGTACACCATTATAAATCACGAGACTGTGCATAGCAATCAGTGCATTAAACACCTACAGGTTGTAGAGAAAACCTGGGTACAAGATAGTTTGCCATTACTTTCAATCCATGTTGTATTACATGTAATAAAATGTCTGTTATCTTTATGAAGGTAATTCTTCGTACACACCTTGTAAGATGCTCGGAAATTCAAAGTGGGTTCTGGGAAACCAAGCTCCTGTCCCATGATCTTGTTGATTTCTTCAACCTTGAATGAAAATCAGAAAATTTCCAATAGCATACTAACTCACCTCGGTGATAGCGCAGTAGTAGAACATTCGCTTCAAGTGCCGGAGATTGTGCCCCGCTGGAGCCGTTACGACTATGCCCTTAGGCAAGGCATTTAAATTCCACGTTGCCTCTTCTCTACCTCGTTATGTGCTCATATATTCAGGGTTGGCAATTTCCCGGGAAATAAGAGTATTTCCCGGGACGGCGGGAAATACCGGGAAATACTGGGAAATAAGAATTTGGATACCGGGAAATAAGAATTTGGATGATTTTGGTGGTAAATACAGGTATATATACCATACAATTTCTATTACCCGGTGTACTGATTGTAGTATCATGTGTGCAGGATGAAAATGAACTGCTTTTGAAGAATATGACGAAAAATACAGGCATTCATAGTGGCATTTACGCATTGCTTATAATCTTTATATAAATGATATATAATATATGATATATTAACAAGAAACTGGAAGTGATAGCGCGTTCGTTTCAGGTCCGAAAGGCCCCGAGTTCGAGCCCCGCTGGAGCAGTTACGATTGTGCCCTTAGGAAAGACATTTAAATTCCACATTGCCTCTTCTCTCTCCCTCGTGGCAATGGATTTCATCAGTAATGAGGTCTCGAGAGTGATTAATATAAGTTGTAAGAACTTGTTTCGCAATCAAGCTAAAGTAAATTTATATAGACTAATTCAAGTTTATTGGATATATCTGGTTATAGATTTACAAGTGTCATGTATACTGAGGCAGTATTTTCAACAAAGAATACCGAGTCAGATCAGCGCAATGGTTTATTTTATATTTTTTATATTTTGAGCTAACAAGATGTAGCCCGTTTATTTTCCAACGTAACATTGATAGATACACATATATCACACATAAAAAACACAATAATTATTGTTCAAAATTACATATACCTTAGCTACATTGTTTTATATATTACAAATGTACTAATTAATGTTCTCATAGTAAGAGTGAAGAAATTATATAAGAAAAAGTAAGAAATCAATACGAAAGATTTCCGATCTAAGTAATATATTAACATCGTTTCAACCTTAAATATGTATGATTACATGTGTGTTTTGTACTTCCCATCAGTCAAATATCAATTGATTCCATTTCTTGTTATGAGTATTAAGTTTAACCTTCATAAAGGCTATTTGTTCTTCAATAGTTTTCCGTTCTTTCAAATATTTGATAAAGTTCATGTAGTTTGGAACACTTTTTTCTAGCTTACTTTTAAAAATGAAATATTTTGCTAACAGGATGATAAAATCCAAAATATGCTGCGAGTGATCTTTATTTGAGCCAAATGATATAACCTTGTAGTCCATATTAAAAACCATATTTTTTCCACACAGATGTTTTTAATCTAGACCAGAAATGTTGAATGTGATGACATTCCCAGAATAAGTGTTTCAGTGTTTCTGTATGCATATTGCAAAAGTCACATAATGATGAATTTGATAACTTGCATTTATATAATAGTACATTGGTAGGTAATATTCTTGTCACGTATTTATATTGGAATGTTCGTAGTTTAGTATCAATAGTACTCATAAATGGCATTTTATATATATTCTTCCAATCCAGATTGTCGAATATAGCATTCCACTTTATTTCCGCTTTGTTCTGTTCGAATATAGCATTCCACTTTATTTCCGCTTTGTTCTGTTGTGGGTTATTATACTTTCAAGAAATTGTTTGTATAAAATTTGTGTTGGTTTTTTAATCCTCATTATTGTCTCTAAAAATATTGCTGCAGGATTTTCAATTTGATGTTCCAGATTAATTTTTTCTTTCCACTCAACAGAGATTTTGGACATTAAGGCGGTATATTTAAGAAAATCTGATCTGTCTACACCATAAATATTTTGTATATATGAAAATTTATGGAATTTTCTTGTCATAAAATTATATATATCTTCAACATGCTTGATACCTTTCTGAAACCATTTCCTATAAAAAAATGTATTTCCCCCACTTTTTATAAATGAGTTATTCCATAATATCTCCTTTGAAATGACATTAGGTTTTTCTTTGAAGTTAACCTTTGACCAACTAATGATAACATCTTTTAAAAAGTTATTCTCAATTTTTAATGCTACATGTTTTGTTGATATATTACATTCAAATAAAAGTTTTCCACCATATTTATTTATTTGTCTTAAGTATGTCTCTTTCCAATGACCTTTATTTGCAGGATTGAGTATTCTTTTTACCCAAGCAGCTTTTATAGAATTAATGTATGCATTTATATCAACCATTTTTAGACCTCCTTCGTCATATTGACGCTTAATAGTAGTATGTGCGATTTTATCTGGCTTTCCGTTCCATAAGAAAGAATACATATTTTTAGTTATTTCGGAAAATACATTTTCCTTTGGATTTTCAAGTACTGTCAAGGGATAGATTATCTTTGGTAATGCAAACGTTTTTATGACAGTTATTTTACCCAATAGGGTTAGGTTATGTTTTTTCCATTTATTTAGACACGAATACATTTCTTCTATTTTATTATCTAGATTAATTGAGATCCTGTCACTTATATTATTGGTAAAAATTATACCCAGTGTTTTGGCTTCCTGTGATGTCCATATAAAAGATTTCATTTTACAGTAGATTTTCTCAGTGTTCCTAAGGGACCCAGCTCTTAGTATGGTAGATTTCTTTGTATTTAATTTTAAACCTGAAACATGACTGAAATCATCGATGGTTTGTACCAATTTATTGAATGATGCTTCTGTTCCATCAGTGAGAAAGGTTGCATCATCGGCAAATATAGACTCTTTAATTTCTTCCTTATTTAATGTAATACCTTTGATGTCAGTTTCATTTCTTACTTTTAATGACAATATTTCAATAGCAGTAATAAAAAGGTAAGGCGAAAGGGGACATCCTTGTCGTACTCCTCGTTCTATATTAAAGAAATCTGATAAATAACCATTATTATTTACACAACCTTTTATGTTATTATAGAACAATTTAATCCATTTCACTAGAGATATGCCAAAATTAAAATAATCTAACGTTTCATAAATAAACTCATGATCTAAGCTATCGAAGGCTTTTTCAAAATCGGCGAAGAAGAAGAGTAATCCGGGTTTATTATTATAATTTAAAAAGTCTATTGTGTCATATATCAATCGTATATTTTCTCCAATATATCTCCCACTCAGAAAACCAGTTTGAGAGTCATGAATTATAGTAGGAAGTACTTGTTTCATTCTATTTGCGATTGTTTTTGTTGCTATTTTATAGTCTACATTTAATAACGATAACGGGCGCCAGTTATTTAAGCTTGTCAGTTCTTTATCCTTTTTTGGAATTAGATTTATAATGCCTTGCTTCTGAAGTTGTGTTAGTGAACCATTTTCATAGGAGTAATTAATAGAATCAATGTAATATTTTTTTAGATCTCTCCAAAATATTTTGTAAAATTCTGTAGTTAAACCGTCAGATCCGGGGCTTTTATTATTCTTCATATTTAAAAGGGCCTGTGCATATTCTGCCTCTACTAATGAACCTTCGCATGACTGCTTTTGAATTTCGTTTAGTTTAACACTATTTGCTGGAAAATACTGCTTAATATTATCTCTTAGTAAAACCTTTGTGTATAATTTTTCATAGAATTGCTTTATTTCATTTAATAAATCACTAGATTCTGTTATTTCATTATCTTTAATTATAAGCCGTGATATTGTTTTCTGCTCATTTTTCTTCTTTTCTAAATTTGAAAAATATTTTGTATTTTTGTCCATTCCTTCAATATATTGCGACTTTGCCCTAATAAAGTAACCACGAGCTCTATTAATTGTAATAGTTTCTAATTCGTCTTTTTTAACTTTAATTGAATTAATAATAGCATCATTTGATGGATCATTAATAAATTGTATTGCTAGTTCATTTAATTCCCGTGTTAGCTGTTTTTCATTTTGATTGTCTTCTTTTTTCTTTTTTGAACAATATATGATAGTAACATTTCTGATAGAGCCTTTATTATTTCCCAAAGAGTATTAGGATTCGCTCCAACATTGTTTTCAACTGTTTCTGCTATACTATTTCTAATTTGCCTTTGGTAATCATCTTCAAGTATCACTGAATTGTTTAATTTAAAATAACCAGGACCTCGGTCTCGGTTTGTTAGATCTAAGTTGAGATAGATCAAAGAATGATCAGATTTTATACCTGTAGTTATATTACATTTACTGACTTTATTTGAAATGTTAGATGATATTAAAAAATAATCTAATCTACAGAATATTGGTGGCTTTTGATTTGAATGCCAGGTATATAGTTTTAAATCAGGATGCATAATTCGCCATATGTCCACCAGGTTATTATTTTCCATTATTGTGTTTAGTTTACTCCTGCTTTTTTTATGTGTATCACTCCTTCCGTGGTTTTTGTCTTTTTTCGTATCTAGTATAACATTAAAATCCCCTCCAATTATAATCGTTTTGTCTTCATTATTTTCAACAAAGTCTTCTATTGTGCTAAAAAAATCAACATCGTCAGTGTTTGGCCCATATACATTCATTAACATAATCTCGTTGTTATCAATAACAAGAGACAAACATTGGAGACGACCTTCAATTAGTTCTTTGTATTCTATTATTTGAAAGGAACCATTTACAAAAATACCTATACCTTTGCTGTTTGAACTATTTCCGCTTAGAAATATCTTGGAACCCCACTCTTTTTCCCATTTATCTAGATCAGATGTTGTGCAATGTAGTTCTTGCAAACAACAACATACTCCTTATCTTTCAACCATGAAAATATGTGATTTCTTTTCTTAAATTCGCCGAGTCCCTTGACATTGAAAGAACAAATTTTAGTCTTCATTCTTTAACTTGAATAGACGAATAAGCTCATGTGAAACGGAATGCAATCGATTTATCATTATATGAAACAATAACTTGAAACATTTGACTGATAAAATTTAAAGGTAACGAAAATAAAGTTAAACACTTTTCTATCAATTGTAGCATATTCTGGGTTTGTATGTCTACCATATAGACCTTTAAACCCGACATTCAAGTCATCAGTGACGAGAGCGAGAGCGAGAGAGAGAGAGAGAGAGAGGAGAGAGAGGAGAGAGAGAGGAGAGAGAGAGGAGAGAGAGAGATATCACACAATCAAATTGGTCATGGGGCATAATCCACTGAATTAAATGTTTCAACAATTTAAATAGTAAACAGCAAAATATTAAAATGCAAAATATTATATCATGCCTGTCATACGAGATATCTACTATTATACGTATACACGCACATATATACATATACTACGTTCCATGCTTACATAAATGAAAGTATATATCCATACACAACATCATCATATTATGACACTATACAATTTCACTAAGAGACAACACATGTAACTTTTTTCATTTCGTCTGTCTGCTGCATGAATACAAATGTAAATATACCTGCATTGTAGCTACAATGTTTTATTTTGTCAGTTAAGAGTATATTTTCTCGAAAACGAAATGAAAGTAATCTCTAATGACAGAATAATTATTACCAAAAAACAACAAAAAGGTCTTAATACACCATTCCAACCTAAACGTTATACATTAGCGGAATGTTTCGTTCGATAATGCAAATCACATTTCATGATGCAAGGGAGATAACTGTTGTCTCCCATACATCATAAAATGCCACAAACATCCACGAACTAGATATAAGCTGGAATGCATAGCCTTCACGTTCCATGACATCTAGTATGTACATTCATTGTGACCATCTTCCGTGATATATAGCCTGGATTCTAACCTGTCCATTTATTTCATATATGCATTGGTAAGTGCAAATATAAGAGTTTAACACTGTTATTTATATAAAATAGACCACTGTCCCCAGACTATGTATAATATTAAGGTATCATCAAAGACTATGTTGTCGAACTATTTGTGTATAATAATATAATAGGTATAATGTGAACTATAGGCGAGGTATTTATAGGTTTAAATAAAATCCGAAATATGTTTTATGTGTAATTGGAAGCAAACTCATGTTTGTCTTTTGCTATCTCATACAATGTGTATCAATTATCCTTCATGCCAAATGCTCCATAATTGTATTTAACACACTAATGATTATATAATTATAATGCCAAAACGTTATTGATGTGTCTTGTGCATGCACACATATATTCACAACCTGTCTTAAGCAGCCAACCGAGGGAATCATAGAACGTGGCTGCTTAGCACCGGTAGCTGTTTAATAAAGGGCAAATATATAATAAAACAACATATTGGGAATCTGGAAACTGAATACAGCTTTGCTGCTTAACAGAGTTGACAACTAGCACAGGTTTGTCTGCATATACACATACATCACATACACACACATACATACATATACATGTATACACATCCACACATATATACACATACACACACATACATATATACACACATACATATATACACACATACATACATACATATACACATATATACACACATATATACATACATACATATACACATATATACACATACATGCATACACACACACATATATATATATATATATATATATACGTACACATACATATATATATGTGACCCAAGCAGACCCCTGTTGATAAAAACGCTTGAATTGAATATGTCCCCAGTTTTCCTAATTGTATTGATACAATTGTCAGCATTTTCCGTGTTACATAATAAAGCTAGAAACAAGCATGTACTTTTATGTTCGACCGGGAATTGGTGGAAAATTGGGGCAATGGTTAGCAAAGCTCGCTTCTCACCAATGCAACCTGGGTTCGATCCTCAGGCCAGGAAAAATATTCCATTCAATTCCAAATTTATCTATTATCGGAGTTATTATAATATATAAACAGTATGCGAGATAGTATGGTTGTCGCCAGATTGGACAGGTGGGTTTTCTACAGGTACTCCGGCTGTTATCTAAGTCCCTGTATCTATAGATGTACTCACTTTTTTGGTCGCATATTTTGGGCTGTCTGCTGTGATCATGATGATGCGGCTTCCGGTCTCCACGTACTCCTGAACAACGTGCTCTTTCTTCCAACCCTGTAAGAATACATAACATAAGGAATAAAACAAAATGTGACAACTTATTTTCGCACGCATGTTTTCACATTATCTCGCTTTCCGTTGGTTTTTACTTTTGCAAGGTATCTGTTGGTTTTTCGCATGGTGTCTTTCTACTTTTGCAATGTTGAATTTCATCACACATAATAATTAATCTCAGTGCATTAGACAATAACCAATAACAGAAGTTGAAAAGTTAAACCATCATGGTGTTTAATATAGGATAACACTGTACATGAATTTTACATGTGTAGCTCTCACCTTTCCAATTGAAGAACACACTGCATAAAGAGACTTAGATGGGGAAGGGGAGTGTCTCATCTGCAATCTGAGGGCTCGTATAGAATATAAGGGCATACAGTAAACTTTGAGGCATCCCAACTTTAATTTCACAGCATTAAGTAACCTCTGGGCATGGCACATATAACCTGGCATTTGAGAGCATTAAGTAAGCTTTGAGAGCATTAAGTAAGCTTTGAGGGTGTGTCTCACCTGGAAAATTGAGAGCATTAAGTAAGCTCTGAAGGTGTGTCTCACCTAGAATTTGAGAGCATTAAGTAAGCTCTGAGGGTGTGTCTCGCCTGGAATTTGAGAGCATTAAGTAAGCTTCGAGGGCGTGTCTCACCTAGAATTTGAGAGCATTAAGTAAGCTCTGAGGGCATGTCTCGCCTGGAATTTGAGAGCATTAAGTAACCTCTGGGCATGGCACATATAACCTGGCATTTGAGAGCATTAAGTAAGCTTTGAGGTTGTGTCTCACCTGGAAAATTGAGAGCATTAAGTAAGCTCTGAAGGTGTCTCACCTAGAATTTGAGAGCATTAAGTAAGCTCTGAGGGTGTGTCTCACCTGGAAAATTGAGAGCATTAAGTAAGCTCTGAAGGTGTGTCTCACCTAGAATTTGAGAGCATTAAGTAAGCTCTGAAGGTGTGTCTCGCCTAGAATTTGAGAGCATTAAGTAAGCACTGAGGGTGTGTCTCACCTGGCATTTGAGAGCATTAAGTAAGCTCTGAGGGTGTGTCTCACCTGGAATTTGAGAGTATTAAGTAAGCTCTGAGGGTGTGTCTCACCTGGAATTTGAGAGCATTAAGTAAGCTCTGAGGGTGTGTCTCACCTGGAATTTGAGAGCATTACGTAAGCTCTGAAGGTGTGTCTCACCTGGAATTTGAGAGCATTAAGTAAGCTCTGAAGGTTATTGTTATATTTCGGGTTTTACGCCTGCATCAGCACCATTTTGGGCTATATCGCCGGCGGGTAGTTTACATAACAACACCTTTCCTGGGCAGACTCCAGCGGTTAACCAGTACTTGGATGCACCAACCTCCGTAAGAAACTGCCAACTTTTTCATATAAATGAGACACGGCCTGAGCGGGGCTCGAACCCGTGACCATCAGTGATGATAGGTTACAGTGGTATACAAGCTCTGAAAGTGCGTCTCACCTGGAATTTGAGAGCATTAAGTAAGCTCTGAGGGTGTTTCTCACCTGGAATTTGAGAGCATTAAGTAAGCTCTGAGGGTGTGTCTCACCTGGAATTTGAGAGCATTAATTAAGCTCTGAGGGTGTGTCTCACCTGGAATTTGAGAGCATTAATTAAGCTCTGAGGGTGTGTCTAACTTGGAATTTGAGAGCATTAATTAAGCTCTGAGGGTGTGTCTCACCTGGAATTTGAGAGCATTAAGTAAGCTCTGAGGGTGTGTCTCACCTGGAATTTGAGAGCATTAAGTAAGCTCTGAGGGTGTGTCTCACCTGGAATTTGAGAGCATTAAGTAAGCTCTGAAGGTGTGTCTCACCTGGAATTTGAGAGCATTAAGTAAGCTCTGGTGGAACTTGTTGTGCATGGTCTCATCAGCGGGCTCGGACATGGTGTAAACCATACTACAGACATCACACTGAGTTGCCCCATACCTCTTCTGGCCTGCGTCCTGAATAACACAAAATGAGAAGCTAGATGGAACGTATACTAGTATATGGTAAGGACATCCATCCTCCACACACAGAACAACAAGAACACTAGTATATGGTACGGACATCCATCCTCCACACACAGAACAAGAATACTAGTATATGGTACGGACATCCAACCTCCACACACAGAACAACAACAATACTAGTATATGGTACAGACATCCATCCTCCACACACAGAACAACAATAATACTAGTATATGGTACACACATCCATCCTCCACACACAGAACAACAAGAATACTAGTATATGGTACAGACATCCATCCTCCACACACAGAACAACAATAATACTAGTATATGGTACACACATCCATCCTCCACACACAGAACAACAAGAATACTAGTATATGGTACACACATCCATCCTCCACACACAGAACAACAATACTAGTATATGGTACGGACATCCATCCTCCACACACAGAACAACAAGAATACTAGTATATGGTACAGACATCCATCCTCCACACACAGAACAACAACAATACTAGTATATGGTACAGACATCCGTCCTCCACACACAGAACAACAACAAAACTAGTATATGATACACACATCCATCCTCCACACACAGAACAACAATACTAGTATATGGTACACACATCCATCCTCCACACACAGAACAACAATACTAGTATATGGTATGGACATCCATCCTCCACACACAGAACAACAATACTAGTATATGGTACGGACATCCATCCTCCACACACAGAACAAGAATACTAGTATATGGTACGGACATCCATCCTCCACACACAGAACAACAAGAATACTAGTATATGGTACGGACATCCATCCTCCACACACAGAACAACAAGAATACTAGTATATGGTACAGACATCCATCCTCCACACACAGAACAACAAGAATACTAGTATATGGTACGGACATCCATCCTCCACACACAGAACAACAAGAATACTAGTATATGGTATGTACAGACATCCATCCTCCACACACAGAACAACAAGAATACTAGTATATGGTACAGACATCCATCCTCCACACACAGAACACCAAGAATACTAGTATATGGTACGGACATCCATCCTCCACACACAGAACACCAAGAATACTAGTATATGGTACGGACTCCATCCTCCACACACAGAACACAATAATACTAGTATATGGTACGAGACATCCATCCTCCACACACAGAACAACAATACTAGTATATGGTACGACATCCATCCTCCACACACAGAACAACAAGAATACTAGTATATGGTACGGACATCCATCCTCCACACACAGAACAACAAATACTAGTATATGGTACAAGACACATCCATCCTCCACACACAGAACAACAAGAATACTAGTATATGGTACACATCCATCCTCCACACACAGAACAACAAGAATACTAGTATATGGTACGTACAGACATCCATCCTCCACACACAGAACAACAAGAATACCAGAACAACACTAGTATGGTACGACACATCCATCCTCCACACACAGAACAACAATACTAGTATATGGTACACACATCCATCCTCCACACACAGAACAACAAGAATACTAGTATATGGTACGACATCCATCCTACACACACAGAACCATCCTCCACACACAGAACAACAAGAATACTAGTATATGGTACGGACAACAAGAATACTAGTATATGGTACAACATCCATCCTCCACACACAGAACAACAAGAATACTAGTATATGGTACGGACATCCGTCCTCCACACACAGAACAACAAGAATACTAGTATATGGTACAGACATCCATCCTCCACACACAGAACAACAAGAATACTAGTATATGGTACGGACATCCGTCCTCCACACACAGAACAACAAGAATACTAGTATATGGTACAGACATCCATCCTCCACACACAGAACAACAAGAATACTAGTATATGGTACGGACATCCGTCCTCCACACACAGAACAACAAGAATACTAGTATATGGTACAGACATCCATCCTCCACACACAGAACAACAAGAATACTAGTATATGGTACGGACATCCGTCCTCCACACACAGAACAACAAGAATACTAGTATATGGTACAGACATCCATCCTCCACACACAGAACAACAAGAATACTAGTATATGGTACGGACATCCGTCCTCCACACACAGAACAACAAGAATACTAGTATATGGTACAGACATCCATCCTCCACACACAGAACAACAAGAATACTAGTATATGGTACGGACATCCATCCTCCACACACAGAACAACAAGAATACTAGTATATGGTACGGACATCCGTCCTCCACACACAGAACAACAATAATACTAGTATATGGTACAGACATCCATCCTCCACACACAGAACAACAAGAATACTAGTATATGGTACGGACATCCATCCTCCATACACAGAACAACAATACTAGTATATGGTACACACATCCATCCTCCACACACAGAACAACAAGAATACTAGTATATGGTACAGACATCCATCTTCCACACACAGAACAACAAGAATACTAGTATATGGTACAGACATCCATCCTCCACACACAGAACAACAAGAATACTAGTATATGGTACAGACATCCATCCTCCACACACAGAACAACAAGAATACTAGTATATGGTACGGACATCCATCCTCCACACACAGAACAACAACAATACTAGTATATGGTACAGACATCCATCCTCCACACACAGAACAACAAGAATACTAGTATATGGTACGGACATCCATCCTCCACACACAGAACAACAAGAATACTAGTATATGGTACGGACATCCATCCTCCACACACAGAACAACAAGAATACTAGTATATGGTACGGACATCCATCCTCCACACACAGAACAACAAGAATACTAGTGCAGAGTGCTATGGGTCTACTGCACGACAATGTTATATACAGAGTGCTATGGACTTACATGTACTGCATGACAATGATACATGTAGGGCTAACATCCCAGTTACTAATGTACATGTAGTGTAACATCCCAGTTACTAATGTACATGTAGTGTAACATCCCAGTTACTAATGTACGTAACATGTAGGGTTAACATCCCAGTTACTAATGTACAAGTAGGGCTAACATCCCAGTTACTAATGTACAAGTAGGGCTAACATCCCAGTTACTAATGTACGTAACATGTAGGGTTAACATCCCAGTTACTAATGTACGTAACATGTAGGGTTAACATCCCAGTTATTAATGTACAAGTAGGGTTAACATCCCAGTTACTAATGTACATGTAGGGCTAACATCCCAGTTACTAATGTACAAGTAGGGTTAACATCCCAGTTACTAATGTACAAGTAGGGTTAACATCCCAGTTACTAATGTACAAGTAGGGTTAACATCCCAGTTACTAATGTACATGTAGGGTTAACATCCCAGTTACTAATGTACAAGTAGGGTTAGGATCCCAGTTACATGTAGGGTTAGGATCCCAGTTACATGTATGGTTAGGATCCCAGTTACATGTAGGGTTAGGATCCCAGTTACTAATGTACATGCAGGGTTAGGATCCCAGTTACATGTAGGGTTAAGATCCCAGTTACATGTAGGGTTAAGACTTACGATGATCATCTGTTCCATGTTGTCTCTACTCCTCACGTACCTCAGCAGCGGTGAGTTGTTACTAGATCCACATGAAGAACTGCCTGGAGAAACCTTTCCTCTGAATTGGAGAAATTTGACAAGACGTATCAAGATATTGTTGCATTTATATAATCATTAAACACGCCTGTTCTTGAATTCTTAGTGAAATATTTATCAGCCTCGAAAAATGGACAATGAAATCTGCAAAAACAATCTAAAAAAATTAAATGCAAGACTATCATCACATATCCACCAAAATAACCATCATCACATATATGTTCATGTACCCACCAAAATAACCATCATCACATACATGTTCATGTACCCACCAAAATAACCATCATCACATACATGTTCATGTACCCACCAAAATAACCATACTTGTATACATTCCAGCAAAAATAGCTAGAGCTCTGTACACTTGAATGTTCAATCTAGTCTGCGCCATTGACCTATTTTTCATATGAGTGGCGCAATTTTAATTTTGTGGGCCCGTTGGATGCATTTCAATATCCTAGTTTTAGTCCCATACATCAATAAGATGCAAATGAGCTTAAAGTGAACATACTTCGCAGACGTTTTTGTAGTATTACCAGACCGTAAATTTAACGCAAACAGCACAAGTCACTTCCGTTTTAAGCCTACATGTAATTGAAATGAAGCGTAAAAGCGAATATGTTTGGTCTGTGTCGACGAAAAAGGCAAATTCAACAAGAGGAACCAATTGAAAATGCTACCCCTTCAGTGGTTGACAATAGTGTGACATATAGTAAAACCGTTCAAATGGGAATTTCAATGAAAATGGATGCCTGACTGTTTCATTTCATATTTCATTATTATTATTGAACGTGAATATAAATGTACATGTAAGTACTATACACATTGTAAAGAATAGGTTATTACAGGTAACTTCATTTGATATTTACGTTTGTCCCCAATTTTTCTAAAATGACCCGGTATTTCAGAAGCCGATGGGGCCCTAATCAATGGCCCACTGTTTGGAAAACCTGGATTGAACACCATGAATGTACTTACAGCCGTACATAATTTATTGATAAATAACAAAACAAAGAAACACCAACCTCAATTTACTGAGCTGACTAGAAGATGGAGGAGATGTCTTTGTAAATATCGGGAAAAGCTTCTTCAGATCGGGCGTCTCAGAACCGGACACAACTGAATCTATCTCGCTGGACTCATTCGGTGAACTATGGATACTTGGAGGAGTTTGCTCAGACCGAGTACTTTCTCCGCTTACACCAGCCACCGGAGTGCTTCTTCCACTGCTTGAAAACAGGTCTTCTGAACCTACCCCTATCAAACTGACCGTTTCACTACCAAGGTCAAATGATTTGTCAGCAGCTACTTGGCTTGCATCATCGGTTCCAATGTTAGCATGGTCAGATGGACTACTGAACAGATCACAAGAATTGGCAGTTTCAACTCCAGAATCAGCCTTTTCATGAGTAGGTGCAACACTTTTTCTAACATCGCCAGAACTAACTAATTGAGAATCGACTTTAGCATCACCCAGTTCCATCTCATCAAGAAAAAATATTGCATCAGGACAAATCTGCTTCGATTCTGAAGCCTTTACAGATTTCACAGACTTTGTCCTATTATTAACGTTAACACTTGCTCCTCTAGACTTCGGCTTTTTCTCCGTCCTTGAAATCTTTATTGCCGACATGTTCAATCTCTTTGGATAAAACTTCAAATCAAATCCTTTCTTAATGATCATATTACCAAAACATTTATCTGCAGAAACCGGGGACCGTGACTTGAAAAACTTCCTTCCCGTTATGGGAATTTGCTCCTGCTCTACCAATCTATCAATGGTAGACGGGATCTTTCCAGTGGACTTGGCTCGACTAGTTATCTTGGAACCAGTTCTTGGCGGCGTCTTATTCACTTTCATGATCTCAAGTGGAACTTTCCCGCAACTATGACTACCAACATTCTTCTGATGTAGAACAGGCCTTTTCTGACATTCATTTTCAGTATCAGCCGAGTCAGAAGAATGAAAATCAAATCTAGAAGGTCCACTTTTCCTTCTTTGGTTACCTTTCTCACTTTCTGAGTCGGTGTTTTCGTCCGATATTTTATCAAGCACTTTATCAACAGCTTTCCGTCTGCCTGGCGAATGAGGGAAATGCAATTTTTCCCGCTTGCCATAGAATGATTTAATGGTAAAGGAGTCTGCATCTAGTTCTGCAGTGTGGTGTCTGGCTGGTACAGATGAAGATGCTACTTTCCTTTTTTTAGGCGACATTGTATTTGGTCCGAAGTCAAGTTCCAACCTACAATACATGTACATGAAAACATATAACTTTTATAACGCTAATACATTTTGATCCGGAACACTTTAAATGTAACTTATTTAAAACAATTGCGAATTAAAGGTATCCTAACATTAGCATCAATCACCATTTTGTTGCCGTGGATAAAAGCAAAATACATGGGTGATCTTAGGAATTAACCTATCGTTGTGGAATGCCGTGGATAAAAGCAAAATACATGGGTGATCTTAGGAATTAACCTATTGTTGTGGAATGCCTTGGATAAAAGCAAAATACATGGGTGATCAGTGGAAACAGGCTAATAGCCCAAATTGATTACAACACTCAAATTTAAGCTTGTATACTCGTGAAATAAAATAGTGAAATGAAATGTCATGCATCAGCATTTTTCTGTGAATGAAACTTTTGATCCGCATAATCCACATTTTTACTCATCAGCTACATGTATTCAGAAGAATTACATTTGACATGCCTTGTGCGTATTCAGCAGCTGTCAAGTACATGCAGTATTCAGCAGCTGTCAAGTACCTGCAGTATTCAGCAGCTGTCAAGTACAAGCAGTATTCAGCAGCTGTCAAGTACATGCAGTATTCAGCAGCTGTCAAGTACCCGCAGTATTCAGCAGCTGTCAAGTACATGCAGTATTCAGCAGCTGTCAAGTACAAGCAGTATTCAGCAGCTGTCAAGTACATGCAGTATTCAGCAGCTGTCAAGTACAAGCAGTATTCATCAGCTGTCAAGTACATGCAGTATTCATCAGCTGTCAAGTACCTGCAGTATTCAGCAGCTGTCAAGTACCTGCAGTATTCAGCAGCTGTCAAGTACAAGCAGTATTCAGCAGCTGTCAAGTACAAGCATTATTCAGCAGCTGTCAAGTACCTGCAGTATTCAACAGCTGTCAAGTACCTGCATTATTCAGCAGCTGTCAAGTATCTGCAGTATTTAGCAGCTGTCAAGTACCTGCAGCCAGGCTTCCAAAAATTGCCGGACATATCTGGACAAATCGAACTGGTCCGTGAATATTTTTCAACCTATGTCCGGCATTTACCGAAAGTTCCAATCTTGTTTTGGAGATGTTTCCCATAATTCACAAAATGTTTTACAACTGCATGAACTTATGAAAATGAATCGTTGTGTCAGTGTGATGATGACAATAATGGTGCAGAAGATGATGAAGACTGTTTTGATTGTCAAGATGAGATAATGAACATGGACAGGATGTTTTATCGTTGTGAAGACTGTGCTGGGCAGTTATCGTCATTACTGCTTGTTTGGATGTAGAAAGTAATAATAAATGCAGAAATTTATGAGTTACATTTTTGACATTCTGGTCAGGCAAAGTTTTTCAGACTGCCAGATCACATTCATGTACAACGTATCTGGCAACTTTACTCAACTTCGGGAAATCTGCACATTTATATTGATGACGCTACCACATAAATGTACTTTCCTATTTATTGCTTGTTTTATACATGTTATGTTATATTTCGGGTTTTACGCCTGCATCAGCAACCATTTTGGGCTATATCGCCGGCGGGCAGTTTACCGAACAACACCTTTCCTGGGCAGGCTCCAGCGGTTAACCAGTACTTGGGTGCACCAACCTCTGTGAGAAACTGCCAACTTTTTCATATAAATGACACGGCCTGAGTGGGGCTCGAACCCGTGACCATCAGTGATGATAGGTTACAGTGGTATACAAGTCAGCGACCGTAACCACTCGTCCACGGAGGCGGACATACATGTATGTACAATGTAGAAACTAATTATATAAATTATGTGAATATGATGGATCTCCTGGATCTATGGGTTCCCAAGCTGTATTTATTGCAACTGCTGAAAATGGAACACCCTCTTAACAAAACGTTTGAAACAAGAAAACAAAGAAGACATTGACTAGTATAACAAGACAACCTGCATGATACATGTACATATAGAGTGCATGTATATCTGTAGTCAAAAATGGATGAGTTTAATTTTCAATGAATATGTAAACTTCTACATTCCAATAAATCTTGAAACTGCAAGATTGGTTATAATTAGCAAGCAAAAACCTAGAAAACATATGAATTGCAAAGAAAATATCATTACTTGTATAAAAACTGGCTAAATTGGAGGCCAGGTTTATAAATCTATTTGACTTGAAGATTATAGAGATTTCGTGCTGTAAGGTATATATTCTCTACTTGTTTTATATAAATTAATTTTAACTTGATTTGCGAAACACGTTCTTACAACTAATACAACAATATTAATCACTCTCGATACCTCATTCCTGATGGAATCCATCGCCATGAGGTAGAGAGATTTCAGAAGAGGCAATGCGGAAATTAAATGTCTTGCCTTATGGAACAGTCGTAACGGCTCCAGTGGAGCTCGAACTCAGGACCTTTCACACATGAAGTGAACGCGCTACCTACTAACAAACCTTGCTGTCTTTGACGGGGATGATTGTAATTTACGCTTTCTTCTCGTCTCCATGGCTATCAAACTAAACAGACCTGGCCTATAATATCTTCTTTCTGAAATACGGCGGAGTATACATATAAAATTATATATTTTCTATATATAAATACTGTTGCATTGCTACTACACATTCTTTAAAAATAACTGATTACTAAGTTCAACGCCATATTACATTATATTTGATTACTAAGTTCAACACCGTATTACATTATATTTGATTAGTTCAACACCGTATTACATTATATTTGATTAGTTCAACACTGTATTATATTTGATTACTAAGTTCAACACCGTATTACATTATATTTGATTGCTAAGTTCAACACCGTATTACATTATATTTGATTACTAAGTTCAACACCGTATTACATTATATTTGATTACTAAGTTCAACACCGTATTACATTATATTTGATTACTAAGTTCAACACCGTATTACATTATATTTGATTGCTAAGTTCAACACCGTATTACATTATATTTGATTACTAAGTTCAACACCGTATTACATTATATTTGATTGCTAAGTTCAACACCGTATTACATTATATTTGATTGCTAAGTTCAACACCGTATTACATTATATTTGATTACTAAGTTCAACACCGTATTACATTATATTTGATTAGTTCAACACCGTATTACATTATATTTGATTGCTAAGTTCAACACCGTATTATATTTGATTACTAAGTTCAACACCGTATTACATTATAGTTGATTACTAAGTTCAACACCGTATTACATTATATTTGATTACTAAGTTCAACACCGTATTATATTTGATTACTAAGTTCAACACCGTATTACATTATATTTGATTACTAAGTTCAACACCGTATTACATTATATTTGATTACTAAGTTCAACACCGTATTACATTATATTTGATTGCTAAGTTCAACACCGTATTACATTATATTTGATTGCTAAGTTCAACACCGTATTACATTATATTTGATTAGTTCAACACCATATGTGACCCTCCATTACAAAATCAGTCACATGGGTATTTTTTTAAAAGCTGAGATTATGTGCTCATCTGAAAGGGCAATGCATTAGCTTTCCAATGATGTATACATTTTTGTTATAGGTTAAAAACTGACAAAGATATGGACTTTTTAAGTTGCAATAGCTACGGCTTCAGAAATATGAATAAAGTCCCAAAATTGAGGTTAAAGTTGCCAAAACAAACTCCTTAGCAACGCACATTACTATAAGTACAATGAAAATGAAATTTGAAGCATATATATATATTCATACACAACCTTTATTTACACAAAATTTCATTAAAATATTTGCATGGTAACATACAAAAAAAAAAAAATTCAAATGTTCAGGGTTTTCAACATTTTCCAGGTTTATGTTCAAACAAATCTCCACAATCAATGTTTACGATTCATTCACATGCACATTTCATATGCACTATCATCATCATCATATGTGTTGTCCAGATATTGTCAGGGTCTAATGAGGGCTGCGACTGTGTGCACTCATTGTCATCTTCCCACGATCACATGCACAGCCACGCCCGCGACCACGCCTGCTTACACGACCACAAGTGACCAGACCTTCGCCATCCGAATCATCTGGTGGCATTACATCTGGTCTTCGACACACAATATCTTTATATGGATTGTTTACAGAGGTACTGCTGCCTCTGAAGGGGGAGTCCTGGGGGTTAGATCCCTGGAGCCTCTCCATCCGGAACAGTTGTATTTGGCAGCAGTACTCGAAAGGCCACCTCCTCTGCTTCCGGGTCATTCTTGACAAACACTGTGCCAGGATGGTCAGCATCAAACCTGAGAAACAAATGTATATATTCAGTGATTTCATTAAACGGACATATAGGACGCCCGAAATTATGAATAAAATGGGAAATAATTGGGAGGACTGACCCCCCCCCCTCAATTTGTCCGTCACACCAAGGTATCCCATTGCAGACAACTTATTGAAATGGTATATTAACATAATTGTTAATAAGAATTTGAAATATGTACTGCTTTTATTAACATAATTGTTAATAAGAATTTGAAATATGTACTGCTTTTATTAACATAATTGTTAATAAAAATTTGAAATATGTACTGAGCACTTTTGTCCAATGTTGCCAAATTGAAAGCAGCTAATGTATAAGGATGGGACAATTCCTAATTTTTTAGGAAAAATCCCTAAAATATCAATGAGGAAATTAATAAAATCAAGGGGATGGGCATGTGCCTCTTCAACCGATTAGCAGTGGTCAGCATGCTCGTGCTTCTCACCAATGCAACCCGGATTTGATCCTCGGACCGAGAAGATGGTATAATGGTCACCAGATCGGACAAGTGTGTTTTCTCCCACACAAACGCTTTCATCCTCGCCAACTTGAGTGATTAGTTATATAAATTGACAAAAAACCTTGTTTCGCAATCGTAAAACAATACTATTTACATATCATTATAACGATTAACCTGTGTGTAGAGAATTGACAATTCCATAAGCCAATACTTACGTTGTGTTAATTCTCTCATATCCATTCTGCGTCTAATCATGTCCTCTGGAACAAACTGTTGATAACACTGTTCACTATTACCATACTTGCATGTACAACTGAAAGTAGAGCAATATTATTAATTATTTCCAATGAAATACGTTCGGTGATGCATCCATGGTTCAGAGTTGGATTTGTACATTCCCGGTTCGATACTCGGTCAGGCCACATATTGAACAAGGCACCTCACACACATTGGCTTAGTATTGGTTAACCGCTTTGCGTCGATAAAGACTGCACAGGAAAATATGTCTAGGTCCCCAGGGTTTGTCATTAGTGGAACATACATAACGGTACACATTATATAATTATGTATCGATAAACTATAAATAAGAATTCCGCAGAAACATACGCTAGTCCACATGGTTCGACCGAGGCGAGGGTAAATAAGCTCAATCAGCACATACATCATGCATTGATGCCGTGTTTACCATCAATATCACTCCCTAAACCTTATGGCGACCCTCACCCTTAGATTTGTGGCAGATGGCACCTCCCTCCGACATTGTTCACCCCCCCCTCTATGTGTCTCGCTTCCATATATACTGGCTGTATAGACCAGCCTACATACAGTTTCCATACCCCGGTTCCCAGTACAATTTTTGCAGCCCTCCCCAATATTGATTCACTTCCATACCAAATAGGTTAGGCATGTTTTAACAAACCCACACACATTCTGTACTAATACACCTGATCCAATCCACTACTCTATGGTATTATCAAATCGAAACCAGGAAGCGAAATGATTCAGGTTACTCGGGTCCATAGGGACGGTCGCTACTCGACCATCACACTAGCCTGTTAAAATAATAAATGGAACATTCACATATCTAGCAAAAGCCTCAAACAATGTCTAATAAAACTCACCTGAAGCTCTAGCCTGTTCCCATTCAAGTGTTTCGAAAGTCTCGCCTGTGCACATCGCATACTCTGTATCACAGCGTCATTCTGCATAACTTGGTCAAAACAAAGTTCGTTTAGGGTCGAATTCGTCCTCAGAATCCAAGGAACTGCCTTCATCACTCGAGTTTCCTGATTCAATATCCTCTTCCCAAGAGTTTGAAAAACATTCCGTCACTACATCGCCTAATTCCGAGGTATCATTTGCATTTAAATTGCATGAAAATATGCACAGAGCATGCGCAGAACTCAGTAGCCAATTAAACACCGCGTTTCAGGTCACATGCTTGGTAACAAAAGAATTGTTTACATAGTAGGTGTTTGTTTCAACAGCTTTGATTGGTTAATACAGGGTTATGACGTTATATCTTTATCAAATTTGAATAGAGGGAACTCCCAGCTCTATTTTAATACCAAACATGACGGGGATTTCCCGACACTTTAGCCTGCAGAGTATTGTTTTCAAGGCCCATTTTTCACGGTTTTCATTGTTTTATGACTAATTTGTCAGAATTAATTAATTAGTGCTTTCACAAAATAAGGTTTTTATGCATTTTTGTAATACTTTTCACAAAATAACCTTGCCGTAGGTGCAATATACATATTTCTTAATATTTATATGCTGAAATCCAAAATATGGTGATTTTAGCCTGTATCATGATTATACATAGTTCCCGTGTGACGTCATCATTCCTACTGTGGCTGCCATTTTGACTGGCAAAGTTGATCAGATATTATATATAATATATAGTAGCGTAATTTTGCTTTCTTCATAAAATATTTATTTTTCATCCCATCACCATGGTTCATACATTGTTGGAAAGCTCTCAATGGACATATTTTTTGTATCATTTCACAAATTTCGTATCAATGACGAATACATAATAAGTTACCTGTATATTAATATTTCAACTGTGAAAATAAACTTTCAAAAATAGGTGCAAGTTAAGTTCTTATAATTTATAATCCATACATCATTGTCAAAAAATAAATTAATATTTAAAAAGTGCATTTCAATACCTTTAAAATCATACCAAATTTTATATTAAGAAACCAAAATTAATAAAGTTATTGCAATTAAAGAATTACTAGTAAAATCATGAAATTGCCGTTAATAAAACTTGCCAGTCAAAATGGCTGCCAAGATAAGATTTTATCAGTGTTTTTGACTGCCGTGGGAACTATGTATTGGTCAATATCTTGAAATTGGATTTAGCGACTTCCGACTGGTTTTGTAATGGAGGGTCACATATTACATTATATTTGATTAGTTCAACACCGTATTACATTATATTTGATTGCTAAGTTCAACACCGTATTACATTATATTTGATTAGTTCAACACCATATTACATTATATTTGATTAGTTCAACACCGTATTACATTATATTTGATTGCTAAGTTCAACACCGTATTACATTATATTTGATTAGTTCAACACCTTATTACATTATATTTGATTGCTAAGTTCAACACCGTATTACATTATATTTGATTAGTTCAACACCGTATTACATTATATTTGATTAGTTCAACACCGTATTACATTATATTTGATTACTAAGTTCAACACCGTATTACATTATATTTGATTACTAAGTTTAACACCGTATTACATTATATTTGATTACTAAGTTCAACACCGTATTACATTATATTTGATTGATAAGTTCAACACCGTATTACATTATATTTGATTGCTAAGTTCAACACCGTATTACATTATATTTGATTGCTAAGTTCAACACCGTATTACATTATATTTGATTAGTTCAACACCGTATTACATTATATTTGATTAGTTCAACACCATATTACATTATATTTGATTAGTTCAACACCGTATTACATTATATTTGATTACTAAGTTCAACGCCATATTACATTATATTCCATCCAAAAAACTCAGCAGCCGACAAGAGAACATGCACCTGTTCCCCTGTGTGCGTGCGCGAGTCAAGTCCCTTTACAGTATGGCGTACCGTCAAGACAGCGTTTGATCGTGTTGAGTTTTTTGGATGGAATAAGCCAATATAAGACAAACACATGTTATATTTAATACTTTAGATGACTTTATTATATCATATTTGTTCAGTAACCATCTCTTGTCGACGTCTTGTATGCCTATTTAACCATTTTTCATCTCTTGTCGGTTCTTGTCTGTGAATACGGAGACCCCAAAAAAGTTATGTAGAGGTAGGACTATTAGTATTATAGACTGTGCAGAATTCAAACAACGGTACGTGTGTTCATCTTGTTAACAATTTTAATTAATAAAAACGACTTTTTAGAATATAAAATATGCTACGCGTAATTGAGGCTTGGCGTTTAGACTTTGAAAAATGCCTGGATAGTAAAATGTCACATAAATATTTGGACTAAAGTTCCACCACTCTATTAGTACTGGTTAACCCTACATATAAACATGTCAAAGGACACCAACATGGGTTTGACATTAATAGAACATACGTACACTAAGCCACAGTACATATACTGCATACGTACATCAAATCCATCAGTTTGTTTATTTTTTTCCCGCAATACACATTTGGCGCCATATTGCCCATGTAATATTTTCATTGGATAAAAAATATAATAGGACATATTATTAGAGGAATAAATTGTTTCGCGCCGGTTGCAATTGGACTGGTTTTCATATGTCCTCTCCCAACACAAAGGATACGTAAACACCCAAAATATTTTTATTTATCATATTACAAACAATAGGAAACAATCAATTTGTAGCTAAAATGCTGTTTGAAAGCATCGATTAATTTTCTTAAGAGTGTCCGAATAGTCACTTTTGGAAATAAAACAGATGAATGTTCTAGGATAAAAAGTTTAATTTTTTTAATTTTACAACGATTGTGAAGCAAGTTCTAACAACTTAGAACCCAGAGAAAACCCACCTGTCCGATCTGGTGACCACCGTATCATCTGACATACTTTCCGGTCCAAAGATCGAACCCATGTTGCATTGGTGAAAACCGCACTAACCACTGCGCTAATCGGACAGCCGTATCTAAGATAGAATGTGTCATGATAGCACAGTTGTAGCGCGTTCGTTTCAGCTGCGAAAGGCCCAGGATCTGGAGCAGTTACTATTTTGCCTTTAGGCAAGGCATTTTAATTCCACATGCCTCTTCTATTTCCCTCGTGGCAATGGAATCCACCAGGAATGAGGTCTCCGATATAGACTGTCCGATTAGTGCAGTGGTTAGCGTGCTCGCTTCTCACTAATGCAACCCGGGTTCTATCCTCGGACCGGGAAGTATGTGAGATGGTATGATGGTCGCCAGATCGGACAGGTGGGTTTTCTCCAGGTACTTAATATATGACCATAGACCAAAAATAAATTGTGTATTGTGCCTGTGGATACAGTCTATTAATGAAGACGACGACAACAACAACAACAACAACAACAACAGAGATGGTGGTAAAATGACGTTTTATATTGCATTTTTATCTGCTTTTCATTAATTCCGACGTTGTCACATTAATTATTTTATTGCATTTTTCGTATATTATGATGTTGTTACATTGTATGATTGACATATTTCTAGGCTTACGTGATATCGGATATCGTAATATATTCGGATAAGACTACAAACCGGATAACCGTAACGTACTTATCAATCTAGTATTAAATCATTAATGAATAAATGTATGATAGTACACTACTACACGTGCGGAGTGTCAGATAGATACATTCAGCGTCCTTCGTCGGGTCTATATTCTTAACTAATACCTCCAACTATCGTTATTGTCATTATTTTAGTGATAGTCTGAACTGTATACTCTATTGAATTGCTCTATGGTAGGGAGATGGACAATGTCAGGAGGGAGATGGTTCCAATAGTAGATTGTTCTTGGAAAAAAGGAAAACTTGTAGTAGTCAGTCTAGTGGCTGCTGGCCCATATGGTTCGCTGGAGGCGAGGGTAAATAAGCTCAATCATCATCATCAGTCTAGTGATAGCAGCACCTACACTAAATAATGTTGATCGTTACTATGGAGATGATAAATACACTTACCAGAACGGAGTACACAAACAACAGGTGTTATAGAAGTTGGATGACTTGTGACCCTCAACACGGATGTATTGTAATAGTATGACATCCGTGATCTAGTGTCGGATTTGGTAATGAATGGTCCGGGGTTTCATACTCTGTAACGACACGTATCTAGTGTCCTTGAGCCAAGTGTTAGAGTGTCGGATTTGGAAATGAAGGGTCCCGGGTTTCATTCTCTGTAATGGCCAGGCTCCTCACACACATTGCTTAGTACTGGTTAACCGGTTAGGTCAGCTATACCTGTGCATGAAAACATGTGGAGGTCCCAGCAAGGGTTTAGCATAAGTGGAACATGCATACATACAACAGTATGCTATTGCAAGTACATGTGCGTCCATCTAGTGAACTAGGGTTAGGTGTTGTGTACCTCCAAACCATACCTTAGACATACTATTTCACTTTCAGAAAATAGGCCTACAGTTCAAGGCAAACCTTGAAAATTTGACTAATCTGAAACCAGATGGGGAAGACTTCAGATGGTACATCAAGGTAATAAAGAAATTAATAATAAATAGATCTATGATCTAACCAGTGAAGTTAGTTTTAGTTTAAACTTTATTTATTTTACAACGATTGCGAAATTAGTTTTAGCAACTTATATTAATCACACACGTTGGCGCAGATGAAAGCGTAAATGTGGTCATTCGTGGGGGAAGAAACTGGAATATCCAGAGAAAACCCACCTGTCTGATCTGGTGACCATTGTACCATCGCACATACTTCCCGGGATGAGCATCAAACCAGGGTTGCATTGGTGAGAAGCAATCGCGCTAATCGGACACCCAGTGAAATTAATGAGGATACAGCCGGTTCTCTACTGATAAGTGATATACCTACTGTACAGGGATCAGTTTAGAAGGCGATGTGGGCAAAATTGTCGCCTTAGGGACCCTGACTTCGCCCACTTCTCCCTAAAAAAAAAGGTTTTTACGATTTTCAAACCAAATTAATCAAATATAATGTAATACGGTGTTGAACTTAGTAATCAAATATAATGTAATACGGTGTTGAACTTAGTAATCAAATATAATGTAATACACAGGGATCATTCTAGAGGGCGATGTGGGCAAAATTGTCGCCCTAGGGACCCTGACTTCGCCCTCTGGGGGCCCCACTTCTCCCTTAAAAAAATTGTTGTTTTTTTCTATTTTCAAACAAAATTTTGTCTAGTAAGATACACTGGCCCATTATAAAGCACTCCTTCTATTCAAATGTTGTATTTAATGGTTGTACTGTGCATTTTCACCCTATTTTGCAGAAGTATATTAAAGAACACCATTTAAGGAAGCGATCAAGCGCTTTCTCACTTCTCCCAAAAATTCTGACCTAGAATGAACTCTGCTGTATATATAATCGACCAATAGTCGGCCTTATTTGCCTCGAAACAGTGCAGTAAAAACGTCCGTTGACTGGCCGAGTCACATAAAATTTAAGGTTATAAATTTGTTTTTACTTTGAAACAAACACCAAATCATGTACATGTACCTACTCAAGTCCTACTGTATGTGTTGATGTATAATGCACTATCATGTATACATAGCACTCTGTTTGTCTGGCTGGCTGAGTCGGTCTGGGCTGTCTGCTATCCTGCAGCTCCCCCTCGCGAACATTATGTGCAGTTGCACTGTCAGTGCACAGAAATTAATAAGAAATCATTGGAGGAATAAAGCAATGGTGAGAATTAATGAAATAAAACAGTGTGTGCAGTAAGATATGTGATTGATGTTGCACACCCGCTTTCTGAACAGGTCAAGAGCATGGCACTATCATGTATAGCACTCAACAACTATTGTGTACAAATGTTGTGGTATAACACACGCATCAATGTTAGCAATTACACAAGTAGTTCTAAGATCCGTTAAACCTATGCTCAATGAAAAGCTGAAATTGTAATTTGAGCTTCAAATGTTTGTGAATTTTTTGAAATTACATTGAGGAATACATGCTTAATCAGACACGAAAATGGCATTGCAAATCTGTGTGATTTCAATAATCGTGCGCAAATGAAAATAAAACAGCACAAGTTTAAAAGTTATGCTCAGTGATATTATTTTACCCACCCCCCACTGTCTGATGACATCTTCACTGACTTGACAGTGGAAGTCGTAATAGCGCAATGGTAACGCGTTCGCTTCAGGTGCGAAAGGCCCAGAGTTCAAGCCTCCGCTGGAGCAGTTACGATTGTGCCCTTAGGCAAGGCATTTAAATTCCACATTGCCTCTTCTCTCTCCCTCGTGGCGATGGATTCCATCAGGAATGAGGTCTCAAGAGTGATAAATATAAGTTGTAAGAACTTGTTTCACAATCGAGCTAAAATAAATTTGTATAAACTACTGACGTAACATTAAATTTATAAGTTGAGCTATAATTGATTTCTCGACATAGTTTTAGAATGTATACATATGAATGGAACATTATGAGTGTGTATTTTGCTGCATTAGTAGAAGTTCCTCAGTGCATAACTGATACCTTGTTAAATTGATAACCTTTCCATGTTATGTGCATACCAAGCTATTGATTACTTACTGCTTCTTTTGATAAAAAATAACTGGGATCAAGTCGTTTTATGTAATAGAATTTGTTTACAGTTAAGATGTACCAACTGTCATGAAGAAACTACCAAGTTTGAATATTTGTCACTGATAGTAAGTATCATAAATAACCCTAAATAACCTTTAAATAATAATAATTAACCTTTAAATAACCCTAATTAACCTTTAATAACCTTTAAATATACCCTAATTAACCTTTAAATATACCCTAATTAACATTTAAATAACCCTAATTAACCTTTAATAACCTTTAAATAACCCTAATTAACCTTTAAATAACCCTAATTAACCTTTAAATATACCCTAATTAACCTTTAAATAACCCTAATTAACATTTAAATAACCCTAATTAACCTTTAAATAACCCTAATTAACCTTTAAATATACCCTAATTAACATTTAAATAACCCTAATTAACCTTTAAATAACCCTAATTAACCTTTAACTAACCCTAATTAACCTTTAACTAATTAACCTTTAAATAACCATAATTAACCTTAAATAACCCTAATTAACCTTTAACTAACCCTAATTATAACCCTAATTAACCTTTAAATAACCCTAATTAACCTTTAAATAACCATAATTAACCTTTAGCACGCTGTAGGCGATTGATTTCAATAAAATGTCACAAGCCCTACTTTCTAGGAAAAAATAAGAAAAACATTACACATTTGTTATCTGCTCATTTCGCCCACAGGGATTCGGCACGTTTGGGGGTACTAGTATATATATTTAAGTACTTAAATATATATACTAGTACCCCCAAACGTGCCGAATCCCTGTGATTTCGCCTACAGCATGCTAAAGGTCAACTATATTGTTTGATTGTACGGTATAGATCTGTATACATGTAGTGACAAGCCAAACTGCGTTACCTAATTATTGAAGCCAGGTCACATCACTGCTTAGGGAGATAATAAAGGCACCTCGACATGTTTTATTTATTACTGCATTAATATCTGAAGTCACATTGCTGACAATCGAGAAATAAATGAAATTTGCGATTTCCACGTGGCTGTGGTAGCTGTGAGGAAAATGAATAAATTGTAAATTTGATATCCAACGAAAAACTTCATTCAACTCTCCATAATAAATGATAACAGCAAATGTGCATGGATTACTTTTAGCACATTATATTATAAAATACTGACATAGAAAGTCTTTAATTGGTAAAAACTTGTTTTGCAATCATATTGAATAATATATTTTATAAATAATATACATGTAATTTCAGACGTAATATTTTCTGGACAGATACCTAAGGACATATTTCACCTGAACTGAACATGATTGTACAAGCAAACGAATGAATATATATTATGTGTGCGTGTGTGTGTTATTATAGGAGAGTTCCCCGCTGAAAGGTGGCAGAGGTCAAGCTAGCATGGTAATAAAGTGCAAAATCTGTGGCAGGGAAAACTCTATAGGTAATGCTCGGTGTTTTCCTAACTCTTTTCCTTTCCTAACACTTGTCACATCATGAAAGACTTCAATTCTGAGCACCTGTATACAGCATGTGCTGGATTGTAGTACACCTTGTGCTGGATTGTGGTACACCCTGTACTGGATTGTAGTACACCCTGTACTGGATTGTAGTACACCCTGTACTGGATTGTAGTACACCCTGTGCTGGATTGTGGTACACCCTGTACTGGATTGTAGTACACCCTGTACTGGATTGTAGTATGTCCTGTGCTGGATTGTAGTACACCCTGTGCTGGATTGTAGTACACCCTGTGCTGGATTGTAGTACATCCTATGCTGGATTGTAGGATTGTAGTACACCCTGTGCTGGATTGTAGTACACCCTGTGCTGGATTGTAGTACACCCTGTGCTGGATTGTAGTACACCCTGTACTGGATTGTAGTACACCCTGTGCTGGATTGTAGTACACCCTGTACTGGATTGTAGTACACCCTGTACTGGATTGTGGTACACCCTGTGTAGGATTGTAGTACACGCTGTACTGGATTGTGGTACACCCTGTGCTGGATTGTGGTACACCCTGTGCTGGATTGTAGTACACCCTGTGCTTGATTGTGGTACACCCTGTGCTGGATCGTGGTACACCCTGTGCTGGATTGTGGTACACCCTGTGCTGGATTGTAGTACGCCCTATGCTGGATTGTGGTACATCCTGTGCTGGATTGTAGTACACCCTGTGCTGGATTGTAGTACGCCCTGTGCTGGATTGTAGTACACCCTGTGCTGGATTGTGGTACACCCTGTGCTGGATTGTAGTACACCCTGTGCTGGATTGTAGTACACCCTGTGCTGGATTGTAGTACACCCTGTACTGGATTGTAGTACGTCCTGTGCTGGATTGTAGTACACCCTGTGCTGGATTGTAGTACACCCTGTGCTGGATGTAGTACACCCTGTGCTGGATTGTAGTACACCCTGTGCTGGATTGTAGTACACCCTGTGCTGGATTGTAGTACACCCTGTGCTGGATTGTAGTACACCCTGTACTGGATTGTAGTATGTCTGGATTGTAGTACACCCTGTGCTGGATTGTAGTACGCCCTGTGCTGGATTGTAGTACATCCTATGCTGGATTGTAGGATTGTAGTATGTCCTGTGCTGGATTGTAGTACACCCTGTGCTGGATTGTAGTACGCCCTGTGCTGGATTGTAGTACACCCTGTACTGGATTGTAGTACACCCTGTGCTGGATTGTGGTACACCCTGTGCTGGATTGTAGTACACCCTGTGCTGGATTGTAGTACACCCTGTGCTGGATTGTAGTACACCCTGTACTGGATTGTAGTACGTCCTGTGCTGGATTGTAGTACACCCTGTGCTGGATTGTAGTACACCCTGTGCTGGATTGTAGTATGTCCTGTGCTGGATTGTAGTACACCCTGTGCTGGATTGTAGTACGCCCTGTGCTGGATTGTAGTACACCCTGTACTGGATTGTAGTACACCCTGTGCTGGATTGTGGTACACCCTGTGCTGGATTGTAGTACACCCTGTGCTGGATTGTAGTACACCCTGTGCTGGATTGTAGTACACCCTGTACTGGATTGTAGTACACCCTGTGCTGGATTGTAGTATGTCCTGTGCTGGATTGTAGTACACCCTGTACTGGATTGTAGTACACCCTGTGCTGGATTGTGGTACACCCTGTGCTGGATTGTAGTACACCCTGTGCTGGATTGTAGTACACCCTGTGCTGGATTGTGGTACACCCTGTGCTGGATTGTAGTATGTCCTGTGCTGGATTGTAGTACACCCTGTGCTGGATTGTAGTACACCCTGTGCTGGATTGTAGTACACTCTGTACTGGATTGTAGTACACCCTGTGCTGGATTGTAGTACACCCTGTGCTGGATTGTAGTACACCCTGTGCTGGATGTAGTACACCCTGTGCTGGATTGTAGTACACCCTGTACTGGATTGTAGTATGCCCTGTACTGGATTGTAGTATGCCCTGTGCTGGATTGTAGTACACCCTGTGCTGGATTGTAGTACACCCTGTACTGGATTGTAGTACACCCTGTGCTGGATTGTGGTACACCCTGTGCTGGATTGTAGTACACCCTGTGCTGGATTGTAGTACACCCTGTACTGGATTGTTGTACACCCTGTGCTGGATTGTAGTATGTCCTGTGCTGGATTGTAGTACACCCTGTGCTGGATTGTAGTACGCCCTGTGCTGGATTGTAGTACACCCTGTACTGGATTGTAGTACACCCTGTGCTGGATTGTGGTACACCCTGTGCTGGATTGTAGTACACCCTGTGCTGGATTGTAGTACACCCTGTGCTGGATTGTAGTACACCCTGTACTGGATTGTAGTACACCCAATACGGATTTTATACGCATGTGAGATAGAACTCCCTTGCACTAAATTGGGTGGCCAAGTGGTTATGGTCGCTTATTTCAAATCACTTGCCCCTCACCACTGTAGGTTAGAATCCCACTGTGGGTGTCAAATTCTTTCATGTGAGGAAGCATTCCAACTGGCTTGAGGTAGGTCGGTGGTTCTACCCGATTGCCTGTCCGTGCCTGCAATACTGCTCAGGGGTGCACACCCAGGGTCTTCCTCCACAAGTAATAGATGGAGAATGGCCATAGGACCCAAGCTGGTGGTGCGACTTTAAAACTCCAAAATCAAACTAACTTGTACTAAATTAATGCCAAAATAATGCTCACACAACCTAAAATCATGAATTGTGCAATTAGTTGATATAAATATATTTTAGCTCGATTGCGAAACAAGTTCTTACAACTTATATTAATCACTCTCGAGACTTCATTCCTGATGGAATCCATCGCAACGAGGGAGAGAGAAGAGGCAACGTGGAATTTAAATACCTTTCCTAAGAGCACAATCGTAACTGCTCCAGCGGGGCTCGAACTCCGGACCTTTCACACCTGAAGCGACCGCGCATCCACTGCGCTATCACGACTTCCACTTTTGTGTATTTGTATTTGCAGATATATTGCGGGATACTATTACAGCATATAATGCAGATGACTCGAACCATTTCAAGACCATTGTGGTTTTCGATTGTAGAGGAATCGAACCAATCGATTTCTCACCGAGGGTGAGTCAACATTAAAAAGAGGTTGGGCAATAAATTATTTTGTTACCGTGGATCTACCAAGGTGTGCTCTGTTTTCGGGACATTAAAACCGTTTAACCCATTTCATTCTGGATACATTTAAAGGCTTTTGCAAACAACATAGATCCCGATCAGCCGAGCATGACGCTGCATGCTTATCAGGATCTATGTTGTTTGCTACATAGCCAAGTGTCTTAGCAAGATCATCAGAATAGCAAACAGCACAGAGCCTGATCAGACGGCACGTTCCCTGGCTGCTGATCTGGCTCTATGTTTTTTGCAAATACTGTTTGAACAGTATCCAGAATCAATTGGGTTAATAAGCATTTGATAAGCATTCACTGCTGCTCTTCCTTCTGAAGGTAATTCACATGAATGTACTACTGTAATATTGGAAATTGGAATTAAGTACAGTCTTCATCCGTTATGTCGAATTCCGTCAGACCGCACAAAATACTTCGACATAGCCGAAGTTTGACATAACGAAATTCGATATAAACGGAGCCAGTTATATGTAAAATGATAGTGTCTGAAACGGGACTTTGATCCAACTTCGAGATAACCGGAGAATTCGACATAAGCGACTTTGACATAATGGATGGAGACTGTGGTATGTACTGTAGAGATATGCAGACACACATAGTTCTATGTAGATATTGCCTTCCTTTCTATTTTCCATTAATGTCAAACCCCTAGCATGGACCGAGATACGTTAAATCAATAAGAGGTGTCGCTAGCCAATGCGCTACAGTCAATAAATCAATCAGAGGTGTCGCTAGCCAATGCGCTACACAGTCAATAAATCAATAAGAGATGTCGCTAGCCAATGCGCTACATAGTCAATAAATCAATCAGAGATGTCGCTAGCCAATGCGCTACACAGTCAATAAATCAATCAGAGGTGTCGCTAGCCAATGTGCTACAGTCAATAAATCAATCAGAGGTGTCTCTAGCCAATGCGCTACACAGTCAATAAATCAATAAGAGGTGTCGCTAGCCAATGGGCTACACAGTCAATAAATCAATCACAGGTGTCTCTAGCCAATGTGCTACACAGTCAATAAATCAATCAGAGGTGTCTCTAGCCAATGCGCTACACAGTCAATAAATCAATAAGAGGTGTCGCTAGCCAATGGGCTACACAGTCAATAAATCAATCACAGGTGTCGCTAGCCAATGTGCTACACAGTCAATAAATCAATCAGAGGTGTCGCTAGCCAATGCGCTACAGTCAATAAATCAATCAGAGGTGTCGCTAGCCAATGCGCTACAGTCAATAAATCAATCAGAGGTGTCTCTAGCCAATGCGCTACACAGTCAATAAATCAATCAGAGGTGTCTCTAGCCAATGCGCTACACAATCAATAAATCAATCAGAGGTGTCGCTAGCCAATGCGCTACAGTCAATAAATCAATCAGAGGTGTCGCTAGCCAATGCGCTACAGAGTCAATAAATCAATCAGAGGTGTCGCTAGCCAATGCGCTATACAGTCAATAAATCAATCAGTGGTGTCTCTAGCCAATGCGCTACACAGTCAATAAATCAATCAGAGGTGTCTCTAGCCAATGCGCTACACAGTCAATAAATCAATCAGAGGTGTCGCTAGCCAATGCGCTACACAGTCAATACCTACCTTGATGCTCTACATTTCATGAAGAGGAAGAAGAATGCTTTATTAAGACTTAAACTTTACAGTAGTAAACTTTACTCGTCTTTTCATGTAACAGTGTATCTGTAATAGTGCACAAGTACAAGAATAATTCATGTTCATCAGTGCACGAGTACAAGAATAATTCATGTTAATCATTGCACGAGTACCAGAATAATTCATGTTCATCAGTTTCATTCTATGCTGCAACAAAATTGATGACAACTGAACATTTTTGTTGATGCAGATTGGATTCACTGCTGAAGGAGAGGAGACTCATACCCCATTTCCTGATGTATCATTAAAGGAAGAGGTAGGTACACAGTCTACTAACTCAAATAGAAATGCATGATGGGTAGGTACACAGTCTACTAACTCATAGAAATACATGATGGGTAGGTACACAGTCTACTAACTCATAGAAATACATGATGGGTAGGTACACAGTCTACTAACTCATAGAAATACATAATGGGTAGGTACACAGTCTACTAACTCATAGAAATACATAATGGGTAGGTACACAGTCTACTAACTCATAGAAATACATAATGGGTAGGTACACAGTCTACTAACTCATAGAAATTGCATAATGGGTAGGTACACAGTCTACTAACTCACATAGAACTACATAATGGGTAGGTACACAGTCTACTAACTCAAATAGAAATACATAATGGGTAGGTACACAGTCTACTAACTCAAATAGAAATACATAATGGGTAGGTACACAGTCTACTAACTCAAATAGAAATACATAATGGGTAGGTACACAGTCTACTAACTCAAATAGAAATACATAATGGGTAGGTACACAGTCTACAAACTCAAATAGAAATACAAAATGGGTAAGTACACAGTCCACTAACTCATAGAACTACATAATGGGTAGGTACACAGTCTACTAACTCAAATAGAACTACATAATGGGTAGGTACACAGTCTACAAACTCAAATAGAAATACATAATGGGTAGGTACACAGTCTACTAACTCAAATAGAACTACATAATGGGTAGGTACACAGTCTACAAACTCAAATAGAAATACATAATGGGTAGGTACACAGTCTACTAACTCAAATAGAAATACATAATGGGTAGGTACACGTCTACTAACTCAATAGAATACATAATGGGTAGGTACACAGTCTACTAACTCATAGATATACATAATGGGTAGGTACACAGTCTACTAACTCAAATAGAAATACATAATGGGTAGGTACACAGTCTACTAACTCATAGAAATACATAATGGGTAGGTACACAGTCTACTAACTCAAATAGAAATACATAATGGGTAGGTACACAGTCTACTATCTCATAGAAATACTAGAAATACATAATGGGTAGGTACACAGTCTACTATCTCATATAACTACATAATGGGTAGGTACACAGTCTACAAACTCAAATAGAAATGCATAATGGGTAGGTACACAGTCTACTAACTCAAATAGAAATATATAATGGGTAGGTACACAGTCTGCTAACTCATAGAACTACATAATGGATAGGTACACAGTCTACTAACTCAAATAGAAGTACAAAATGGGTAGGTACACAGTCTACTAACTCATAGAACTACATAATGGGTAGGTACACAGTCTACTAACTCAAATAGAACTACATACTGGGTAGGTACACAGTCTACAAACTCAAATAGAAATACATAATGGGTAGGTACACAGTCTACTAACTCAAATAGAAATGCATAATGGGTAGGTACACCGTCTACTAACTTAAATAGAAATACATAATGGGTAGGTACACAGTCTACTAACTCAAATAGATATACATAATGGGTATGTACACAGTCTACTAACTCAAATAGAAATACATAATGGGTAGGTACACAGTCTACTATCTCATAGAAATACATAATGGGTAGGTACACAGTCTACTATCTCATAGAAATACCTAATGGGTAGGTACACAGTCTACTAACTCAAATAGAAATACATAATGGGTAGGTACACAGTCTACTAACTCAAATAGAAATACATGATGGGTAGGTACACAGTCTACTAACTCAAATAGAAATACATAATGGGTAGGTACACAGTCTATTAACTCAAATAGAAATGCATAATGGGTAGGTACACAGTCTACTAACTCAAATAGAAATATATAATGGGTAGGTACACAGTCTACTAACTTAAATAGAAATACATAATGGGTAGGTACACAGTCTACTAACTCAAATAGATATACATAATGGGTATGTACACAGTCTACTAACTCAAATAGAAATACATAATGGGTAGGTACACAGTCTACTAACTCAAATAGAAATACATAATGGGTAGGTACACAGTCTATTAACTCAAATAGAAATGCATAATGGGTAGGTACACAGTCTACTAACTCAAATAGAAATATATAATGGGTAGGTACACAGTCTACTAACTCAAATAGAAGTACATAATGGGTAGGTACACAGTCTACAAACTCAAATAGAAATACATAATGGGTAGGTACACAGTCTACTAACTCAAATAGAACTACATAATGGGTAGGTACACAGTCTACAAACTCAAATAGAAATACATAATGGGTAGGTACACAGTCTACTAACTCAAATAGAAATGCATAATGGGTAGGTACACAGTCTACTAACTTAAATAGAAATACATAATGGGTAGGTACACAGTCTACTAACTCAAATAGATATACATAATGGGTATGTACACAGTCTACTAACTCAAATAGAAATACATAATGGGTAGGTATACAGTCTACTATCTCATAGAAATACCTAATGGGTAGGTACACAGTCTACTAACTCAAATAGAAATACATAATGGGTAAGTACACAGTCTACTATCTCATAGAAATACATAATGGGTAGGTACACAGTCTACTATCTCATATAACTACATAATGGGTAGGTACACAGTCTACTAACTCAAATAGAAATACATGATGGGTAGGTACACAGTCTACTATCTCATAGAAATACATAATGGGTAGGTACACAGTCTACTAACTCAAATAGAAATACATAATGGGTAGGTACACAGTCTACAAACTCAAATAGAAATGCATAATGGGTAGGTACACAGTCTACTAACTCAAATAGAAATATATAATGGGTAGGTACACAGTATGCTAACTCATAGAAATATATAATGGGTAGGTACACAGTCTACTAACTCAAATAGAAGTACATAATGGGTAGGTACACAGTCTACAAACTCAAATAGAAATACATAATGGGTAGGTACACAGTCTACTAACTCAAATAGAACTACATAATGGGTAGGTACACAGTCTACAAACTCAAATAGAAATACATAATGGGTAGGTACACAGTCTACTAACTCAAATAGAAATGCATAATGGGTAGGTACACCGTCTACTAACTTAAATAGAAATACATAATGGGTAGGTACACAGTCTACTAACTCAAATAGAAATATATAATGGGTAGGTACACAGTCTACTAACTCAAATAGAAGTACATAATGGGTAGGTACACAGTCTACAAACTCAAATAGAAATACATAATGGGTAGGTACACAGTCTACTAACTCAAATAGAACTACATAATGGGTAGGTACACAGTCTACAAACTCAAATAGAAATACATAATGGGTAGGTACACAGTCTACTAACTCAAATAGAAATGCATAATGGGTAGGTACACCGTCTACTAACTTAAATAGAAATACATAATGGGTAGGTACACAGTCTACTAACTCAAATAGATATACATAATGGGTATGTACACAGTCTACTAACTCAAATAGAAATACATAATGGGTAGGTACACAGTCTACAAACTCAAATAGAAATACATAATGGGTAGGTACACAGTCTACTAACTCAAATAGAAATACATAATGGGTAGGTATACAGTCTACTATCTCATAGAAATACCTAATGGGTAGGTACACAGTCTACTAACTCAAATAGAAATACATAATGGGTAAGTACACAGTCTACTATCTCATAGAAATACATAATGGGTAGGTACACAGTCTACTATCTCATATAACTACATAATGGGTAGGTACACAGTCTACTAACTCAAATAGAAATACATGATGGGTAGGTACACAGTCTACTATCTCATAGAAATACATAATGGGTAGGTACACAGTCTACTAACTCAAATAGAAATACATAATGGGTAGGTACACAGTCTACAAACTCAAATAGAAATGCATAATGGGTAGGTACACAGTCTACTAACTCAAATAGAAATATATAATGGGTAGGTACACAGTATGCTAACTCATAGAACTACATAATGGATAGGTACACAGTCTACTAACTCAAATAGAAGTACACAATGGGTAGGTACACAGTCTACTAACTCATAGAACTACATAATGGGTAGGTACACAGTCTACTAACTCAAATAGAACTACATAATGGGTAGGTACACAGTCTACTAACTCAAATAGAAATGCATAATGGGTAGGTACACCGTCTACTAACTTAAATAGAAATACATAATGGGTAGGTACACAGTCTACTAACTCAAATAGAATAATAATACATAATGGGTAGGTACACAGTCTACTATCTCATAGAAATACACAATGGGTAGGTACACAGTCTACTATCTCATAGAAATACCTAATGGGTAGGTACACAGTCTACTAACTCAAATAGAAATACATAATGGGTAGGTACACAGTCTACTAACTCAAATAGAAATACATGATGGGTAGGTACACAGTCTACTAACTCAAATAGAAATACATAATGGGTAGGTACACAGTCTACTAACTCAAATAGAAATGCATAATGGGTAGGTACACAGTCTACTAACTCAAATAGAAATATATAATGGGTAGGTACACAGTCTACTAACTCAAATAGAAATACATAATGAGTAGGTACACAGTCTATTAACTCAAATAGAAATGCATAATGGGTAGGTACACAGTCTACTAACTCAAATAGAAATATATAATGGGTAGGTACACAGTCTACTAACTCAAATAGAAATGCATAATGGGTAGGTACACAGTCTACTAACTCAAATAGAAATACATAATGGGCAGGTACACAGTCTACTAACTCAAATAGAAATACAAAATGGATAGGTACACAGTCTACTAACTCATAGAACTACATAATGGGTAGGTACACAGTCTGCTAACTCATATAACTACATAATGGGTAGGTACACAGTCTACTAACTCACATAGAAATACATGATGGGTAGGTACACAGTCTACTATCTCATAGAAATACATATTGGGTAGGTACACAGTCTACTAACTCATAGAACTACATAATGGGTAGGTACACAGTCTGCTAACTCATATAACTACATAATGAGTGGGTACACAGTCTGCTAACTCGTATAACTACATAATGGGTAGGTACACAGTCTACTAACTCACATAGAAATACATGATGGGTAGGTACACAGTCTACTATATCATATACATACATAATGGGTAGGTACACAGTCTACTAACTCACATAGAAATACATGATGGGTAGGTACACAGTCTACTATATCATAGAAATACATAATGGGTAGGTACACAGTCTACTAACTCAAAATACAGAAATTTATGTGGTATGTTTCCTATATTTAATTCAGGGCTCATTCTAGGTCAGAATATTTGGGAGAAGCGAGAAAGCACGCGATTTCGTCCATAAATGGTGTTATTTAATACATTTCTACAAAATAATATTATGGTTAAAATAGACAGTATGTCTATTAAATATAACATTTGAATAGAAGGTGTGCCAAATGGGCCAAGTATATATATATTTTAATTTAGGGAGAAGTGGGGCCCCAGGGGGGCAAAGTAGTGTGTTACATATATTTATGTGGTGTATATGTGACGTGTTACATATATTTATGTGGTGTATATGTGACGTGTTACATATATTTATGTGGTGTATATGTGGCGTTTTACATATATTTATGTGGTGTATCTGTGGTGTGTTACATATATTTATGTATTTCAGGAATGGGTGGACTACGATGAGAAGAATGGAGAGCCGGTGGGAGTTTATGAAATGGGACACAAGTTTGCGACTGTTAAATAATAATTAAAATAGCATAACAATAACTGAATACAATAATACAATAATACAATAATACAATAATACAATAATACAATAATACATCTACTGTGTCCTACCATGGTTATAGGCATATATACATATGCCATACAGTGTTTATAGATGTGTATACAGTGTTTATAGAAGTGTATCTATCTATCTATCTTCCTATAAGTCAAACCCCTGATGGGGACCTTAGACTTTGACGCGCGTCATCTGACAAGAATGTTAGTATGAAATAAAAGATGATAAAAGAATGATGTTAGGTTGGTTAAAAACAGGTTAAGAACAGGGCAGGTTTATTTAGGGAGAAACATGTTCAATCCGACTTACAGCCAGACTGAACTGTGGGCCAGACAAGGTGACAATATCTGGGGGCAATCAGTGTATACAGTGTTTATAGACGTGTATACAGTGTTTATAGATGTGTATACAGTGTTTATAGACGTGTATACAGTGTTTATAGACGTGTATACAGTGTTTATAGACGTGTATACAGTGTTTATAGATGTGTATACAGTGTTTATAGAAGTGTATACAGTGTTTATAGATGTGTATACAGTGTTTATAGAAGTGTATACAGTGTTTATAGATGTGTATACAGTGTTTATAGATGTGTATACAGTGTTTATAGACGTGTATAAAGTGTTTATAGACGTGTATACAGTGTTTATAGAAGTGTATACAGTGTTTATAGATGTGTATACAGTGTTTATAGAAGTGTATACAGTGTTTATAGATGTGTATAGTGTTTATAGATGTGTATACAGTGTTTATAGATGTGTATAAAGTGTTTATAGATGTGTATAAAGTGTTTATAGATGTGTATACAGTGTTTATAGATGTGTATACAGTGTTTATTGATGTGTATACAGTGTTTATAGACGTGCATACAGTGTTTATAGACGTGTATGCAGTGTTTATAGATGTGTATACAGTGTTTATAGATGTGTATACAGTGTTTATAGATGTGTATACAGTGTTTATAGATGTGTATACAGTGTTTATAGATGTGTATACGGTGTTTATAGATGTGTATAAAGTGTTTATAGATGTGTATACAGTGTTTACAGATGTGTATACAGTGTTTATTGATGTGTATACAGTGTTTATAGACGTGTATACAGTGTTTATAGATGTGTATGCAGTGTTTATAGATGTGTATACAGTGTTTATAGATGTGTATACAGTGTTTATAGATGTGTATACAGTGTTTATAGATGTGTATACAGTGTTTATAGTGTGTTGTGTTTTTATGTGTATACAGTGTTTATATATGTGTATACATGTACAGTGTTTATTGCGTGGAAGTCGTGATAGCGCAGTGGATACACGTTCGCTTCAGGTGCGAAAGTTCCGGAGTTTGAGCCCCACTGGAGCCGTTAACGATTGTGCCCTTAGGCAAGGCATTTAAATTCCACGTTGCCTCTTCTCTCTCCCTCGTGGCGATGGATTCCATCAGGAATGAGGTCTCGAGAGTGATTTATATAAGTTGAAATAACTTGTTTCGCAATCGAGCTAAAATAAATTTGTATAAACTTTATTTTTTACAGTGTTTATATATGTGTATACAGTGTTTATAGATGTGTATACACTGTTTATAGATGTGTATACAGTGTTTATAGATGTGTATACAGTGTTTATAGATGTGTATACACTGTTTATAGATGTGTATACAGTGTTTATAGACGTGTATACAGTGTTTATAGACGTGTATACAGTGTTTATAGACGTGTATACAGTGTTTATATATGTGTATACAGTGTTTATAGATGTGTATACAGTGTTTATAGATGTGTATACAGTGTTTATAGACGTGTATGCAGTGTTTATAGACGCGTATGCAGCGTTTATAGACGTGTATACAGTGTTTATAGATGTGTATACAGTGTTTATAGATGTGTATGCTGTGTTTATAGACGTGTATACAGTGTTTATAGATGTGTATACAGTGTTTATAGATGTGTATACAGTGTTTAGAGATGTGTATAGTGTTTATAGATGTGTATAGTGTTTATAGATGTGTATACAGTGTTTAGTGTATACACAATTTTATTTTCAATTTGTATACACTAAACACTCTATACACATCTATAAACACTGTATACACATCTATAAACACTGTATACAGTGTTTAATGACACAAGTGTTTGAAACAGTATGTGCATATAGATATAGCATAGAATGGTGGAACTGATGTTCCATGTAATCTAGTTCTCAGGTAGATTAGAATTGTTTATTATTACTATTGCAAATTATTCGTCACTTGGTGTACATGTTGTATGGTCATGTGACCAGTGACTGCACTAATTATACATGTTCAATAATGAATGAAATATATGTTTCCTGGGTGTATTATCTGACAAGACACAGAGTTACCAGCTACTATAGTTATTCCCCGGCTGTTGAGCCAATAGTTCATGGTGTGGTATTGACTTTTGTCTGTTCTTGTCCAGCAACGTTTTCCCCGGCTGTTAAACCAATAGTTCATGGTATGGCATTGTGATTGACTTTTGTCCGTTCCTGTCCAGCAACGTTTACCCCGGCTGTTGAGCCAATAGTTCATGGTGTAGCATTGACTTTTGTCTGTTCCTGTCCAGCAATGTTTCCCCCCCTCTGTGGAACCAATAGTTCATGGTGTGGTATTGACTTTGTCTGTTCCTGTCCAGCAACGTTTACCCCGGCTGTTGAGCCAATAGTTCATGGTGTAGCATTGACTTTTGTCTGTTCCTGTCCAGCAACGTTTTCCCCCCTCTGTGGAGCCAATAGTTCATAGTGTGGCATTGTGATTGACTTGTCCGTTCCTGTCCAGCAACGTTTTCCCCGGCTGTTGTGGTTTTGGTGTTGAGCCAATAGTTCATGGTGTGGCATTGTGATTGACTTTTCTGTTCCTGTCCAGCAACGTTTGTGAGATGGTACGGAGGTCGCCAGATCAGACAGGTGGGTTTTCTCCGGGTACCTCGCTTTCATCCGTGCCAAGGAGAGTGATTAATATAAGATGTTAATCTTGTTTTGCAATCGTTATACTTAATACTCAAAACTTTATTTACATTATAAGTATAAACTAGGGATGGCAACGAATATTCGTTCGGACGTCCGAATACTATTACGGTATTCGAATATTCGTAAAAAAAAAAGAAATTGAAATAAACTGTCATAAAATCAGATGCATCGGTATTGTTTTCATTTGAATCCATCATAAAACCTTGGAAATTCTAAGTCAGAATACAAAAGAAATCGCCCCAGCATGTGTAACTAAATCATGCATGTTGTGGTCCCCTCGATCGCAGGTGTTTATTCACTTAATTGATACTCTCCCAGGTAATCGGATAATTACAGTAAATTGGTGTATATACGGTAGGTACGTCGTGTTTGATTTAATGTTATCAAGGGGTAATATAATTAATTTGTTTGCAAATTATTGTTTATAAACATTTAAATAACAAAGTTCTAACACATAATTGTAATTAAAGACAAATTAGAAAATTGTTTGCCAATTATTGTTGCTTGGTTAATATCGGTAGTCTTTGAAATGGTTTTAAAAACGTTTAGACAAGAAACTTCTTTGAAATATTACAGGAAGTAATACATGCATGTATGTATCACTAAATGTATGTTTACTATGCATATTATGCATAGCGAGGTGACTGGTGTTAAATACAATGTTTACAGAGGATGATAACAATAACTGATTGAGTCGTCGCCATATTTACACGGCCATACCCGGAAGAAGTCAAACTGAAACAGAAAGTAGATTTTGAATCTTTTGACAGAATATTCGAATATTTTCCCAATCGAATAGCAAAATTGCTATTCGTTGCCATCACTAGTATAAACGGATCCATTGAATGAAATTTTCGAAATTCTTTCCAGACAATTTTCAATATTTGAGCTAGCAGATAATGTTGGGTTTTCTTATTCAAATTGTGCTTTAAACATACAAGTATCGTGTGAACGTTGCCGATTTACCGTACGTCAAAAATAGTGTCGCGTATCAACGATTTTTCTGGACGTTCACCCAGCAGTAGCGGTATCATACTGGATGTTCACACAACAGTAGCGGTATTGTACTGGACGTTCACCCAACAGTAGCGGTATTGTACTGGACATTCACACAACAGTAGCGGTATTGTACTGGACGTTCACCCAGCAGTAGCAGTATCGTACTGGACGTTCACACAACAGTAGCGGTATTGTACTGGACGTTCACCCAACAGTAGCAGTATTGTACTGGACATTCACACAACAGTAGCAGTATTGTACTGGACGTTCACCCAGCAGTAGCGGTATCATACTGGACGTTCACCCAGCAGTAGCGGTATCATACTGGACGTTCACCCAGCAGTAGCGGTATCATACTGGACGTTCACCCAGCAGTATCATACTGGACGTTCACACATCAGTAGCAGTATCGTATTGTACTGGACGTTCACACAACAGTAGCAGTATTGTACTGGACATTCACACAACAGTAGCAGTATTGTACTGGACATTCACACAACAGTAGCAGTATTGTACTGGACGTTCACACAACAGTAGCAGTATTGTACTGGACATTCACACAACAGTAGCAGTATTGTACTGGACGTTCACCCAGCAGTAGCAGTATTGTACTGGACATTCACACAACAGTAGCAGTATTGTACTGGACATTCACACAACAGTAGCAGTATTGTACTGGACGTTCACCCAACAGTAGCAGTATTGTACTGGACATTCACACAACAGTAGCAGTATTGTACAGGACATTCACACAACAGTAGCGGTATTGTACTGGACATTCACACAACAGTAGCAGTATTGTACTGGACATTCACACTACAGTAGCAGTGTTGTACTGGACATTCACCCAACAGTAGCAGTATTGTACTGGACATTCACCCAGCAGTAGCAGTATTGTACTGGACATTCACACAACAGTAGCAGTATTGTACTGGACATTCACACAACAGTAGCAGTATTGTACTGGACATTCACCCAACAGTAGCAGTATTGTACTGGACATTCACCCAACAGTAGCAGTATTGTACTGGACATTCACCCAACAGTAGCAGTATTGTACTGGACATTCACACAACAGTAGCGGTATTGTACTGGACATTCACACTACAGTAGCGGTATTGTACTGGACATTCACACTACAGTAGCAGTATTGTACTGGACATTCACACAACAGTAGCAGTATTGTACTGGACGTTCACACAACAGTAGCAGTATTGTACTGGACATTCACACAACAGTAGCAGTATTGTACTGGACGTTCACACAACAGTAGCGGTATTGTACTGGACATTCACACTACAGTAGCAGTATTGTACTGGACATTCACACAACAGTAGCAGTATTGTACTGGACATTCACACAACAGTAGCAGTATTGTACTGGACATTCACTATACAGTAGCAGTATTGTACTGGACATTCACCCAACAGTAGCGGTATTGTACTGGACATTCACCCAACAGTAGCGGTATTGTACTGGACATTCACCCAGCAGTAGCGGTATCATACTGGACATTCACCCAACAGTAGCGGTATTGTACTGGACGTTCACCCAGCAGTAGTAGTATTGTACAGGACATTCACACAACAGTAGCGGTATTGTACTGGACATTCACCCAGCAGTAGCGGTATCATACTGGACGTTCACACAACAGTAGCAGTATTGTACTGGACATTCACCCAGCAGTAGCGGTATCATACTGGACGTTCACACAACAGTAGCAGTATTGTACTGGACATTCACACAACAGTAGCAGTATTGTACTGGACATTCACACAACAGTAGCAGTATTGTACTGGACATTCACACAACAGTAGCAGTATTGTACTGGACATTCACACTACAGTAGCAGTATTGTACTGGACATTCACACTACAGTAGCAGTATTGTACTGGACGTTCACCCAGCAGTAGCGGTATTGTACTGGACATTCACACTACAGTAGCAGTATTGTACTGGACATTCACACAGCAGTAGCAGTATTGTACTGGACATTCACACAACAGTAGCGGTATTGTACTGGACATTCACACTACAGTAGCAGTATTGTACTGGACATTCACACAGCAGTAGCAGTATTGTACTGGACATTCACACAACAGTAGCAGTATTGTACTGGACATTCACACAACAGTAGCAGTATTGTACTGGACATTCACACAACAGTAGCAGTATTGTACTGGACATTCACACAACAGTAGCAGTATTGTACTGGACATTCACACAACAGTAGCAGTATTGTACTGGACATTCACACAACAGTAGCAGTATTGTACTGGACATTCACACAACAGTAGCAGTATTGTACTGGACATTCACACAACAGTAGCAGTATTGTACTGGACATTCACACAACAGTAGCAGTATTGTACTGGACATTCACACAACAGTAGCAGTATTGTACTGGACATTCACACAACAGTAGCAGTATTGTACTGGACATTCACACAACAGTAGCAGTATTGTACTGGACATTCACACAACAGTAGCGGTATTGTACTGGACATTCACACAACAGTAGCAGTATTGTACTGGACATTCACACAACAGTAGCAGTATTGTACTGGACATTCACACAACAGTAGCAGTATTGTACTGGACATTCACACAACAGTAGCAGTATTGTACTGGACATTCACACAACAGTAGCAGTATTGTACTGGACATTCACACAACAGTAGCAGTATTGTACTGGACATTCACACAACAGTAGCAGTATTGTACTGGACATTCACACAACAGTAGCAGTATTGTACTGGACATTCACACAACAGTAGCAGTATTGTACTGGACATTCACACAACAGTAGCAGTATTGTACTGGACATTCACACAACAGTAGCGGTATTGTACTGGACATTCACACAACAGTAGCAGTATTGTACTGGACATTCACACAACAGTAGCGGTATTGTACTGGACATTCACACAGCAGTATCATACTGGACATTCACACAACAGTAGCAGTATTGTACTGGACATTCACACAACAGTAGCAGTATTGTACTGGACATTCACACAACAGTAGCAGTATTGTACTGGACATTCACACAACAGTAGCAGTATTGTACTGGACATTCACACAACAGTAGCAGTATTGTACTGGACATTCACACAACAGTAGCAGTATTGTACTGGACATTCACACAACAGTAGCAGTATTGTACTGGACATTCACACAACAGTAGCAGTATTGTACTGGACATTCACACAACAGTAGCAGTATTGTACTGGACATTCACACAACAGTAGCAGTATTGTACTGGACATTCACACAACAGTAGCAGTATTGTACTGGACATTCACACAACAGTAGCAGTATTGTACTGGACATTCACACAACAGTAGCAGTATTGTACTGGACATTCACACAACAGTAGCAGTATTGTACTGGACATTCACACAACAGTAGCAGTATTGTACTGGACATTCACACAACAGTAGCAGTATTGTACTGGACATTCACACAACAGTAGCAGTATTGTACTGGACATTCACACAACAGTAGCAGTATTGTACTGGACATTCACACAACAGTAGCAGTATTGTACTGGACATTCACACAACAGTAGCAGTATTGTACTGGACATTCACACAACAGTAGCAGTATTGTACTGGACATTCACACAACAGTAGCAGTATTGTACTGGACATTCACACAACAGTAGCGGTATTGTACTGGACATTCACACAACAGTAGCAGTATTGTACTGGACATTCACACAACAGTAGCAGTATTGTACTGGACATTCACACAACAGTAGCAGTATTGTACTGGACATTCACACAACAGTAGCAGTATTGTACTGGACATTCACACAACAGTAGCAGTATTGTACTGGACATTCACACAACAGTAGCAGTATTGTACTGGACATTCACACAACAGTAGCAGTATTGTACTGGACATTCACACAACAGTAGCAGTATTGTACTGGACATTCACACAACAGTAGCAGTATTGTACTGGACATTCACACAACAGTAGCAGTATTGTACTGGACATTCACACAACAGTAGCAGTATTGTACTGGACATTCACACAACAGTAGCAGTATTGTACTGGACATTCACACAACAGTAGCAGTATTGTACTGGACATTCACACAACAGTAGCAGTATTGTACTGGACATTCACACAACAGTAGCAGTATTGTACTGGACATTCACACAACAGTAGCAGTATTGTACTGGACATTCACACAACAGTAGCAGTATTGTACTGGACATTCACACAACAGTAGCAGTATTGTACTGGACATTCACACAACAGTAGCAGTATTGTACTGGACATTCACACAACAGTAGCAGTATTGTACTGGACATTCACACAACAGTAGCAGTATTGTACTGGACATTCACACAACAGTAGCAGTATTGTACTGGACATTCACACAACAGTAGCAGTATTGTACTGGACATTCACACAACAGTAGCAGTATTGTACTGGACATTCACACAACAGTAGCGGTATTGTACTGGACATTCACCCAGCAGTAGCGGTATTGTACTGGACATTCACACAACAGTAGCAGTATTGTACTGGACATTCACACAGCAGTAGCAGTATTGTACTGGACATTCACACAACAGTAGCGGTATTGTACTGGACATTCACACTACAGTAGCAGTATTGTACTGGACATTCACACAACAGTAGCAGTATTGTACTGGACATTCACACAACAGTAGCAGTATTGTACTGGACATTCACACAACAGTAGCAGTATTGTACTGGACATTCACACAACAGTAGCAGTATTGTACTGGACATTCACACAACAGTAGCAGTATTGTACTGGACATTCACACAACAGTAGCAGTATTGTACTGGACATTCACACAACAGTAGCAGTATTGTACTGGACATTCACACAACAGTAGCAGTATTGTACTGGACATTCACACAACAGTAGCAGTATTGTACTGGACGTTCACCCAGCAGTAGCGGTATCGTACTGGACATTCACACAACAGTAGCAGTATTGTACTGGACATTCACACAACAGTAGCGGTATTGTACTGGACATTCACACAACAGTAGCGGTATTGTACTGGACATTCACACAACAGTAGCAGTATTGTACTGGACATTCACACAACAGTAGCAGTATTGTACTGGACATTCACACAACAGTAGCAGTATTGTACTGGACATTCACACAACAGTAGCAGTATTGTACTGGACATTCACACAACAGTAGCAGTATTGTACTGGACATTCACACAACAGTAGCAGTATTGTACTGGACATTCACACAACAGTAGCAGTATTGTACTGGACATTCACACAACAGTAGCAGTATTGTACTGGACATTCACACAACAGTAGCGGTATTGTACTGGACATTCACACAACAGTAGCAGTATTGTACTGGACATTCACACAGCAGTAGCAGTATTGTACTGGACATTCACACAACAGTAGCAGTATTGTACTGGACATTCACACAACAGTAGCAGTATTGTACTGGACATTCACACAACAGTAGCGGTATTGTACTGGACGTTCACACAACAGTAGCAGTATTGTACTGGACATTCACACAACAGTAGCGGTATCGTACTGGACATTCACACAACAGTAGCAGTATTGTACTGGACATTCACACAACAGTAGCAGTATTGTACTGGACATTCACACAACAGTAGCGGTATTGTACTGGACATTCACCCAGCAGTAGCAGTATTGTACTGGACATTCACACAACAGTAGCGGTATTGTACTGGACATTCACCCAGCAGTAGCAGTATTGTACTGGACATTCACACTACAGTAGCGGTATTGTACTGGACATTCACACTACAGTAGCAGTATTGTACTGGACGTTCACCCAGCAGTAGCGGTATTGTACTGGACATTCACACAACAGTAGCAGTATTGTACTGGACATTCACACAACAGTAGCGGTATCGTACTGGACATTCACACAACAGTAGCAGTATTGTACTGGACATTCACACAGCAGTAGCAGTATCGTACTGGACATTCACACAACAGTAGCAGTATCATATTGAAAACATAACAAAGAGGTACAAAGTAGTATTTCTTTACTTCATGTAATACACATACAGTCAAACCTGTGTTAGTGGTCACCTCCATTAAGCAGCCAACCTGTATTAAGAAGCCAGTTTCCAGATTCCCAATATGTTGTTTTATTATAAGTTTGACATCTATTAAGCAGCCACCTGAGCTAAGCAGCCACTTTCTTTGATTCCCTTGGCTGGCTGCTTAAGACATGTTTAACTGTACATGTAGACCTAATATATTTTCATGAGAGGATAACACATTGTAAGACATATATAAACAACAGACGGCAATGATACCTTCAGTCACATGAGAATTTATACTGCTAGAATCTAATATCTACACTTTACATGTATATAATATTGTAATTTAACATGACAAAATGATCTACATAGCATTGTGTGCTTGTCGCATTAATCAAGCATTTTGACACCCAGAATTTGGAAATAACATGAGCCTGAATATGAAAGTTAAGTGTTATTGATTCACTTCCAAGTTCATTATGCCAACACCGTTTCATGTAAGAATAATCTTTATAATGTTGATCATCACCGTAACCGATCGAATACCCTTCCGAGTACCGTTGACGTCCCTAGTTATTATAATAAATATTTTTAATATTATGAACATAAATATTTTAAAGCATGGGAAGACTAATCTTGTACTAACAACAAAATTACAAGCTCTGTAAATATGCTTTTAATAATATTGTAAAAATATGTTTTTATGTGTAAAATGCATATCAATATGTAAAAATTTGCTTTGATATGTAAAACACACTTTAATATAAAACACACTTTAATATAAAACACACTTTAATATGTAAAACACACTTTAATATGTAAAACACACTTTAATATGTAAAACACACTTTAATATGTAAAACACACTTTAACCCTTTCAACCCCACAGGCCTCTAAATAGGCTTATGAAAAGTGTAGATCCAGATGAGCCGGCTCGTAACGAGCCGTCTCATCAGGATCTGCACTTTTTTGCCAGTAATAATTATTACTATTTTTAGATAAAATTACCCATTTTGATAAATGAACTGGTCCAAATGTAATTTTCTTATTAATTTATTGGTCTAAAATAGCATGCACCAGTCCATGTCAGTTACTTGGGGTTGAATGGGTTAATATGTAAAACACACTTTAATATGTAAAGCATACTTTGATAAGTAAAAAATATGCTTTGCTAAAATAATGTACTACAAAATTATCACAGTTAAAGCCCCAATAACGGTCCGAAAACGTCCAGATATATGTCCGAAAACGGCATAGGGGCATAGAGGGGGGGGGGGGATGGGGTACATAGCAAATACATATTGATGACCAGTGTACGAACAACAGCATTGGCAGATGCATTATATAATACAATGCGTGTTTCTTTACAAATCGAATGTGTCTTCGTTGCAACAAATACCGTAACACATCTTTGACATTATATACCGGTATTCCAAAGTGCTTCTGAAAATGTTCGTATACCATTTCATGCGCTGTGATAAGTTATATCTTGATCGGAAATATAGCTAAACGTTGATACCGCAGCAGATAAACATCAGCAGCAGATAAACATGAGCAGCAGATAAACATCAGCAGCAGATAAACATCAGGCCGTACACTTTCATTTAACTTTCCGTTACGATTACAACATTTCTGATCAATTGTATAGCCATCACCCGTCACTGGACATACCTTTTAATATCTAAATATAGTTATGGTATTAAGATACAAAACACCAAAACGTTTCCAGACCGTTATCAACGGTATACAAATATTGTGGTATACAAATATTGTGGACGGATTGTTGATGAATAAAACTTTATTATAAAGAAACATTTTATCATTCATTAACAGATCAATTTCACTAAGGCCATTATAATTACTAGATTTTCATCTGCTAAAATGAATACTAATGGGGGGGGGGGGGCGGTAAAGATGAATAGGTAATATCAATCTATCAATTCTTCACCCCCTTCTAAATACATGAATAATTGAAACACTATAATAGTATTATGTTATATGGGTGGTACAAATATTAATACAAATATTTTATATTTTAATACAGTCGTGTTTACTATTACGCAACAATGATGCACATCTTGAAGTACCTGTAAACTATGGGCGGGGGACGCGATATTATTAAAAGAGATGAAAATCTAGCAAATTCAACATTTAAATATCTCCAGTGTTACATACCATACATTCCCGGTCATAAGACGACACGACACCACTTAACGGGAAACTTATTTTTCATAGTTTATATACAAACATTTTTTCGCTAAGTTGCGAAATAATTTCTTATAAAAATGAAATTAATTGCTCTCGAGACCACATTCCTGGTGGAAACCATCGCCATGAAGGAATGGGCAATGTGGAATTGCCTTGCGTAAGGACACAATAGTAACGGCTACAGCAAAATGCGAACACCAGGCCTTTCACGCCTGAATTAAACGTGCTACCACTGTAACTTTATTCAGAATATTTGTGTTCCTTAAAAGCTGTTATGATGAAGAAATGGCTGAGATAAAAGGTCAAAGTAATATACAATGGAAACACATCAGGACTGGTTTACCGTAGTTTTCATAATAAAAAATTGATAAAAATGTTAGAATTCATTTTTAATAAGGATAGTTTTGAAACGGGTATAAAGCTGATTGATCATTTTAGATCACTTTTGTGAGTAAATGCAGTCGACTTATGACCGATTAAATACAGTACATCAATACATAAAATACATTGCAGTTGATAGCTGTATGCTCGTTTTGGAAAGGTTGTACAAATTTGATGATGATAAACAGATTAATGAGAACAACACTCCAACAACTCCCAATGACCACCACACCATTTATTGATTTAGTCTGTCCTGCCTAATATATTCCTCCTGCGTATAACAGTCATAGCTCCGTTTTCCCGCTTGTATATAACAGCAAAGTTTCCATTTTTCAATGACAGCCACGTTTCCATTATCCTACCTGTATATAACAGATACGGTTCCATTTCCAACCTATAAATAACAGTCATGTTTCCATCTCTTACCATTATTATAACGGTCGTGTTTCCATCTCCTGGCTAGATATAACAGTCATGTTTCCATCTCTTGCCTATATTATAACGGTATTGTTTCCATCTCCTGCCTGAATATAACAGTCATGTTTCCATCTCCTGCCTGGATATAACAGTCATGTTTCCATCTCTTGCCTATATTATAACGGTCATGTTTCCATCTCCTGCCTGGATATAACAGTCATGTTTCCATCTCTTGCCTATATTATAACGGTCGTGTTTCCATCTCCTGCCTGGATATAACAGTCATGTTTCCATCTCCTGTCTGGATATTGCAGTCATGATCTGCTTCCTCGATATTGCATTATAGCTGTTTTGGTGTCACTAACACATTCATTATGTTCTTTTATTAGACCTGGCCCTGATGTGCCCTTATGCTGGTGTACCATACACTTCATTGACCTGGTGTACCATACACTTCATTGACTGGGTGTACCATACACACCATTGACTGGGTGTACCATACACTTCATTGACTGGGTGTACCATATGTCTGGTGTACCATACACTTCATTGACTGGGTGTACCATACACTTCATTGACCTGGTGTACCATATACTTCATTGACCTGGTGTACCATACACTCTATTGACCTGGTGTACCATACACACCATTGACCGGGTGTACCATATGCCTGGTGTACCATACACTTCATTGACCTGGTGTACCATACACGTCATTGACCGGGTGTACCATATGCCTGGTGTACCATACACTTCATTGACCTGGTGTACCATACACTTCATTGACCGGGTGTACCATATGCCTGGTGTACCATACACTTCATTGACCGGGTGTACCATACACCTCATTAACCGGGTGTACAGTACATCTCACTTGTTTACATTACCCTCCTCGTACAGTTTGTACACAAGCTGAAGAAACAAGATAAATTAAATGCAAATTACTAGGAGAAAGAGTTCATATAATTATGTTACTATTGTTTTCGAGAGGTAAAGTGGTTATGAGTTAGTCAGCGGTCAGACATTAGCAAGTAATCTATTACTGCAGTGCGGTTCTAAGAATGTGTGCTGAGCTGTGATTGGGTAAAACTGTAAATTACACATTTAATGAATATTCAACGATTCTCTTCATTCTGGAGGTAATAAACATGTGCAGCTACATTTCTAGACTTCAAATGGTGAGAGCTCAAACTTGCGCTTATTGTAACCATACAGTTTACCGTTGTCCTGATGGGAATCCAGATTTTCCTAAAGCAGTTTCTTCTATTTCTTCTGACAATCTACATCTTTATAATATAGTATTAATATAAACAACAACTTGTATCTATTGTATATAAGCTGTACTTACACTTTTGAACTTGACTTTGAGGCTTTCTATGAAATGTTCCGGTGTTTTTCCGATCGGTACCAAAGTTTCCAGAGGTTTACCGGGCAGCTCCCTACAATACGCCTCTCCAAGACCAACGGGTAGAGTGTCTGTATTTACCTCAACCTGAAGAATTCATTAATGATTAGTTGTTATTATTCAACAATTGTTCGATGTTTTATGTGACTACTCTAGGACAACCAATCAGCTGTTACCGAACGACCGGTCGGCACATGAAAAGAGGCACTCGGGCGTAACCAACAAAAATGAAGTTCATAATTATGTCACATCCATGTGACTACTCTAGGACAACCAATCAGCTGTTACCGAACGACCGGTCGGCACATGAAAAGAGGCACTCGGGCGTAACCAACAAAAATGAAGTTCATAATTATGTCAAATCCATGTGACTACTCTAGAACAACCAATCGGCTGTTACCGAACGACCGGTCGGCACATGAAAAGAGGCACTCGGGCGTAACCAACAAAAATGAAGTTCATAATTATGTCACATCCATGTGACTACTCTAGGACAACCAATCGGCTGTTACCGAACGACCGGTCGGCACATGAAAAGAGGCACTCGGGCGTAACCAACAAAAATGAAGTTCATAATTATGTCCGTTTCTGAAAATTTAAACTTAATATGTTGCCAATTGAGAAAGTTGTGACTTGTTTAGTGACACACATGCTTTTGAAAGAATGTTTGAAACGTCGAGCCATCATCGATGACACTCTATAATATGTAATTTTGGTCACTCAATTTTAGAAATTCACATATAAAATCATCATTCACAATTATTATCCACAGCTTCAGTTTATATCGTCGTTTGACCAAATATCATCTAACAGAGTGATGGTTTTGGGAAACATTGTTCCTATGGCAACAGTTTCAAATTTTTTACACTATTTGATATCGAAATGGAAACAGCATAGTTTCAACTAATAATCCCTTGAAATTATACAGTAATAAATGTAAAGGTGGGGAAAATGTTCATTTTAGTCCAATTTAAACATTTTCTTGCCCATTTTCGATGGTGCCAGCCATACGATCTTGATCCATCACAAGTTTCTTTGTTGATTTATAGTGGCATCGAGGATCCATGTAATATAACGACATTCCAGCTTTGTGGTGAAGGAGTCCCCCAGGTGAAGGAAGTCCCCCAGATGAAGGAAGTCCCCCAGATGAAGGAGTCCCCCAGGTGAAGGAGTCCCCCAGATGAAGAAGTCCCCCAGGTGAAGGAGCCCCAGATGAAGAAGTCCACCAGATGAAGGAGTCCCCCAGATGAAGAAGTCCCCCAGGTGAAGAAGTCCCCCAAATGAAGAAGTCCCCCCAGATGAAGGAAGTCCCCCCCCCAGGTGTAGGAAGTCCCCCAGGTGAAGGAGTCCCCCAGATGAAGGAAGTCCCCCAGGTGAAGGAAGCATCCAGGTAAAGGAAGTCCCCCAGATGAAGGAAGTCCCCCAGATGAAGGAAGTCCCCCAGATGAAGGAAGTCCCCAGGTGAAGGAAGTCCCCATATGAAGGAAGTCCCAATATGAAGGAATCCCCCAGATGAAGGAAGTCCCCCAGATGAAGGAAGTCCCCCAGATGAAGGAAGTCTCCCAGATGAAGGAGTCCCCCAGATGAAAGAAGTCCCCCAGATGAAGGAAGTCCTCCAGGTGAAGGAAGCATCCAGGTAAAGGAAGTCCCCCAGATGAAGAAAGTCCCCAGATGAGGAAGTCTCCCAGATGAAGGAGTCCCCCAGATGAAAGAAGTCCCCCAGATGAAGGAAGTCCTCCAGGTGAAGGAAGCATCCAGGTAAAGGAAGTCCCCCAGATGAAGGAAGTCCCCCAGATGAAGGAATCCCCCAGATGAAGGAAGTCCCCCAGATAAAGGAAGTCCCCCAGGTGAAGGAAGCATCCAGGTAAAGGAAGTCCCCCAGATGAAGGAAGCATCCATGTGAAGGAAGTCCCCCAGATGAAGGAAGCATCCAGGTAAAGGAAGTCCCCCAGATGAAGGAAGCATCCAGGTGAAGGAAGTCCCCCAGGTGAAGGAAGCATCCATGTGAAGGAAGCATCCAGGTAAAGGAATTCCCCAGGTGAAGGAAGTCCCCAGGTGAAGGAAGTGAAGGAAGTCCCCAGGTGAAGGAAGTCCCCCAGGTGAAGGAAGTCCCCAGGTGAAGGAAGTCCCCAGGTGAAGGAATTCCCCCAGGTGAAGGAAGTCCCCCAGGTGAAGGAAGTCCCCCAGGTAAAGGAAGTCCCCCAGGTGAAGGAAGTCCCCAGGTGAAGGAATTCCCCCAGGTGAAGGAAGTCCCCAGGTAAAGGAAGTCCCAGATGAAGGAAGTCCCCCAGGTGAAGGAAGTCCCCAGGTAAAGGAAGTCCCAGATGATGGAAGTCCCTAGGTGCACAGAAGCATTATTTCAGGCACCCAGGTAGAACCAGTAACCTCCCTCGAGCTTCTTCACTTCAAGGTATCTGAGCCCAGTGAACTCGAACCCAACAGCAATGATGGAAATGTATTGTCAGTCCGACGATAACTACACAACTTTGTGTAGCTACACTTTCCATGCCAATGCAAAGCTCCTTCACAGTTTATAATGAGATATTTAAAGTAACGGTAATATCGGTAAACCCATGGATGCTCCCCGATGTTTACATTATACTTATTGGAATGACAGGGACGGACAGAATCAAAGGGCCATAAAGTGTGGAAAGTGCAGATGATATGCACAACTAGGCTTGGCACCAGTCACTCGTGAGAACTTTCATCGATTCCCGGACAATGGATGCTGAGAAATAGCACGGATAAGAATAACGGGACGGTCGGAATCAATGGGCCATAACTCAATGAGAAAGCAGTCGAGTGGAACACGCGTTGATATGCACAACTAGGCTAACCACTCCTGATAAATCTTGCTGATGAAATGACGCTGATAAAATACTATGTACACTAGTATAAAACATAAAACGTTCATAACTCAATATACAAAAAAATCAAAGGGCAATAACTCAATAAGAAATGTCCAAGTGGAATGCGCCGATTACCGGTCAGTGGTTGCTAAGAAATAGCGTGAAGCATTGAATCAAAGGGCAATAACTCAATGAAAAATCGGTCGAGTAAAACGCGCCGATGATATGCACAACTAGGCTTGGTACCAATCACTCCTGAGAAGTTGCACCAGTTTCCAGCCAATAGTTGAAAGAAAAATAGCGCAGACAAAATGCTATGTACACTATATGTATTAAAACTCAATGGTGGGATGGATGGACGTCCAGCCTCATGAATGGATACTTGGTGGGATGGATGGACATCCAGCCTCATGAATGGATACTAGGTGGGATGGATGGACGTCCAGTCTCGTGAATGGATACTTGGTGGGATGGATGGACGTCCAGTCTCGTGAATGGATACTTGGTGGGATGGATGGACGTCCAGTCTCGTGAATGGATACTAGGTGGGATGGATGGACGTCCAGCCTCGTGAATGGATACTTGGTGGGATGGATGGACGTCCAGTCTCGTGAATGGATACTAGGTGGGATGGAGGACGTCCAGTCTCGTGAAGGATACTTGGTGGGATGGATGGACGTCCAGCCTCATGAATGAATACTTGGTGGAATGGATGGACGTCCAGTCTCATGAATGAATACTTGGTGGAATGGATGACGTCCAGCCTCATGAATGAATACTTGGTGGGATGGATGGACGTCCAGCCTCGTGAATGGATACTTGGTGGGATGGATGGACGTCCAGCCTCGTGAATGAATACTTGGTGGGATGGATGGACGTCCAGCCTCATGAATGAATACTTGGTGGGATGGACGGACGTCCAGCCTCATGAATGAATACTGGGTGGGATGGACGTCCAGCATCGTCAATGAATACTTGGTGGTCACCCCTTTGATCTATTAGAAACATAAAATTTATAGCCACATAGTACCCTAGACCACTAGACAATAGATCTGTTGTTCTCCTAGCCACGTAATTGTGAGATATATCGGAGACCAGTTCATCGTCCCTGAATGCAGTGATATGCTGACATTATAACCAACTTACCAGTTTATTGTGTGATATATCAGAGACCAGTTCATCGTCCCTGAATGCAGAGATATACTGACATTATAACCAACTTACCAGTTTATTGTGTGATATATCGGAGACCAGTTCATCATCCCTGAATGCAGAGATATGCTGACATTATAACCAACTTACCAGTTTATTGTTTGATATATCAGAGACCAGTTCATCGTCCCTGAATGCAGAGATATGCTGACATTATAACCAACTTACCAGTTTATTGTGTGATATATCAGAGACCAGTTCATCGTCCCTGAATGCAGAGATATGCTGACATTATAACCAACTTACCAGTTTATTGTGTGATATATCGGAGACCAGTTCATCATCCCTGAATGCAGAGATATGCTGACATTATAACCAACTTACCAGTTTATTGTGTGATATATCAGAGACCAGTTCATCGTCCCTGAATGCAGAGATATGCTGACATTATAACCAACTTACCAGTTTATTGTGTGATATATCAGAGACCAGTTCATCGTCCCTGAATGCAGAGATATGCTGACATTATAACCAACTTACCAGTTTATTGTGTGATATATCAGAGACCAGTTCATCGTCCCTGAATGCAGAGAAATACTGACATTATAACCAACTTACCAGTTTATTGTGTGATATATCAGAGACCAGTTCATCGTCCCTGAATGCAGAGATATGTTGACATTATAACCAACTTACCAGTTTATTGTGTGATATATCAGAGACCAGTTCATCGTCCCTGAATGCAGAGATATACTGACATTATAACCAACTTACCAGTTTATTGTGTGATATATCGGAGTTCAGTTCATCGTCCCTGCGTGCATCTGCTAAACGGATAAATATTGACGAGCCTTCCAGTAGCTGGATCTGTAATGGGATACTGGCAATGTTGGCAACATGGTCCGCTATATGAATACGTTACCCTATTAAACTGATGTTCCGCTATATTAATATGTTACACCATTATACTGATGTAGATCTATATTAATATGTTACACCATTATACTGATGTAGATCTGTATTAATATGTTACACTATTATACTGATGTAGATCTATATTAATACGTTACACCATTATACTGATGTAGATCTATATTAATATGTTACACTATTATACTGATGTAGATCTATATTAATATGTTACACCATTATACTGATGTAGATCTATATTAATATGTTACACCATTATACTGATGTAGATCTATATTAATGTTACACTATTATACTGATGTAGATCTGTATTAATATGTTACACCATTATACTGATGTAGATCTATATTAATATGTTACACCATTATACTGATGTAGATCTATATTAATATGTTACACCATTATACTGATGTTCATCTATATTAATATGTTACACTATTATACTGATGTAGATCTATATTAATATGTTACACTATTATACTGATGTAGATCTATATTAATATGTTACACTATTATACTGATGTAGATCTATATTAATATGTTACACTATTATACTGATGTAGATCTATATTAATGTTACACTATTATACTGATGTAGATCTATATTAATATGTTACACCATTATACTGATGTAGATCTATATTAATATGTTACACCATTATACTGATGTAGATCTATATTAATATGTTACACCATTATACTGATGTAGATCTATATTAATATGTTACACCTTACTGATGTAGATCTATATTAATATGTTACACTATTATACTGATGTTCATCTATATTAATATGTTACACCATTATACTGATGTAGATCTATATTAATATGTTACACCATTATACTGATGTTCATCTATATTAATATGTTACCCTATTATACTGATGTTCATCTATATTAATATGTTACATTATTATACTGATGTTCATCTGTATTAATATGTTACACCATTATACTGATGTAGATCTATATTAATATGTTACACCATTATACTGATGTAGATCTGTATTAATATGTTACATTATTATACTGATGTAGATCTGTATTAATATGTTACACCATTATACTGATGTAGATCTATATTAATATGTTACACCATTATACTGATGTAGATCTATATTAATATGTTACACCATTATACTGATGTAGATCTATATTAATATGTTACACTATTATACTGATGTTCATCTATATTAATATGTTACACCATTATACTGATGTAGATCTATATTAATATGTTACACTATTATACTGATGTTCATCTATATTAATATGTTACCCTATTATACTGATGTTGATCTATATTAATATGTTACACCATTATACTGATGTTCATCTATATTAATATGTTACCCTATTATACTGATGTTCATCTATATTAATATGTTACCCTATTATACTGATGTTCATCTGTATTAATATGTTACACTATTATACTGATGTTCATCTATATTAATATGTTACCCTATTATACTGATGTTCATCTATATTAATATGTTACCCTATTATACTGATGTTCATCTATATTAATATGTTACCCTATTATACTGATGTTCATCTATATTAATATGTTACCCTATTATACTGATGTTCATCTGTATTAATATGTTACACTATTATACTGATGTTCATCTATATTAATATGTTACCCTATTATACTGATGTAGATCTGTATTAATATGTTACACCATTATACTGATGTAGATCTATATTAATGTTACACTATTATACTGATGTAGATCTATATTAATATGTTACACCATTATACTGATGTAGATCTGTATTAATATGTTACACCATTATACTGATGTTCATCTATATTAATATGTTACACCATTATACTGATGTAGATCTATATTAATATGTTACACCATTATACTGATGTAGATCTATATTAATATGTTACACTATTATACTGATGTAGATCTATATTAATATGTTACACCATTATACTGATGTTCATCTATATTAATATGTTACACCATTATACTGATGTAGATCTATATTAATATGTTACACTATTATACTGATGTTCATCTATATTAATATGTTACACCATTATACTGATGTTCATCTATATTAATATGCTACACCATTATTCTGATGTTCATCTATATTAATATGTTACCCTATTCAACTGATGTTCCGATGATGGTCCTTTATATTAATACATTACCCCATTATACTGATTTTCATCTGTATTAATACGTTACATTCCATTAAGCAATTTTTTCATTCTGGTTTCCTCCCAACAAATGACCACATATACGATTTCATCCTCGCCAGTGAGAGTGATTAATATAAGCTGTTAAAACTTGTTTTGCAATCGTTGTAAAATAAATAAAGTTGATACTTTTTAAGAGACCCTATTTTGGCAGTCCCTTGTGTAGTTTCTTAACCCTTTCCCCCATAGAGATCACATTTTATTTCATACATTTGGCTGTAATTTACCAATCGTACACAATGGATAAGCTGTGAACTTGCCTACTCCACCTTCATGGAGGTTACTAGGAATTATTAAGTGTTGTATACACTACGTTGTTCCCATCTTTATTATAGCTTGTTTGACTACTAATGTGTCGATCTATGTCAATAGGCATTGGCGTCGAGAGGCGCTACTAAGAGGGAAAGGGTTAAAGCAGCATTACATCGTAATAAAGGATGTTTTGGGTAAAATATAAATACTAATATGTGTGTGTTTACAACAATCGAAATAGTCGCTCAGAAACGATAAAATTCCAATAAATTTAAACCGTATACGTGAATTTGTTTATCAACACATCAAATGTAAACACGCACAGCGCGCATGCGTGAAACAACAGAGGATGTAGAAAACAACGTATATATTATGAACATGAAAGACTATCTATCTATCTTCCTCTAATGTCGAACCTCTCGCGGGATGTAGAAATGTCCCTAAAAGACTTAGCTAACAGAGGTATGAATCAACATATCAAGTAATTTAATTTAAAAAGACAACGTGGGACAAATGGGGGATGATGCGTTCCGGTTGTAAAGAAGTGTGTGACCGATCGACTCGGAAAGTCCTACTTTCGGTTTCGAGTTTGTTTTATCGCAAAAAAACACTGTTTACCAAATGAACATAAGCATACAAAGTATAATGTTAGAATGTGTAGCAGCATTGCTACCCATACGTAAAATTTGAATTTTTCAAATATCTTTTATTTCATACGATGTAATGCTGCTTCAATACAATGCCGACTGTATTACAGAGAATGCAAAACAGAATGGACACAATTGTCCTGGATACAGGCATTTATCATTTTAACAGAATACGTTACCCCATTATTTCTGATATTCCTCTCCATCCATTCCTTGCATGGTTCTCGTGCCAGCTGTTTGAGTATGGTCTGGGAAGGGGAACCAGCAAACAGAGGAAGCTGAAATGCCTGTGTTGTGCAGTATTTGTCTGTAAATATTTGCACTGCTGTCCAAGCCTGAAAGTAGAAATAAACGAGGTGCAAAACCAAATTTGGTACCGGTGTCATATGGAATATTGACCCCCCTCAAAATAATGACCAGCGTGACACCGGTAATATGATGTATATATTTATTTGCATGTAAAATTTAATATGGTATCCAGTGCAAGCAGACAGACAGACAGATGACAGGTGTCACACAACCACAATATATATAGTTCATTGGATGATGGGTGAGCCAAACAATAAACTGTTCAAGCAAACACAAATCAAATTGAAATATAGTTTGTTCAAAATTACATTTTATCTTATTTGCTGGTTTTATTCAAACATATTTTTCTTGTATATTTTGTGTTTATAGTGGCGCTGACAGCTAAAGTCCTGTGTATTGTATGTTTATAGTGGCGCTGACAGCTAAAGTCCTGTGTATTGTATGTTTATAGTGGCGCTGACAGCTAAAGTCCTGTGTATTTGTTTATAGTGGCTGACAGCTAAAGTCCTGGTATGTATGTTTATAGTGGCCTGACAGCTAAAGTCCTGTGTATTGTATGTTTATAGTTGCACGGGCAGCTAAAGTCCTGTGTATTGTATGTTTATAGTTGCACTGACAGCTAAAGTCCTGTGTATTGTATGTTTATAGTTGCACTGACAGCTAAAGTCCTGTGTATTGTATGTTTATAGTTGCACTGACAGCTAAAGTCCTGTGTATTGTATGTTTATAGTTGCACGGACAGCTAAAGTCCTGTGTATTGTATGTTTATAGTTGCATGGGCAGCTAAAGTCCTGTGTATTGTATGTTTATAGTTGCACGGACAGCTAAAGTCCTGTGTATTGTATGTTTATAGTTGCACGGGCAGCTAAAGTCCTGTGTATTGTATGTTTATAGTTGCACGGACAGCTAAAGTCCTGTGTATTGTATGTTTATAGTTGCACTGACAGCTAAAGTCCTGTGTATTGTATGTTTATAGTTGCACGGGCAGCTAAAGTCCTGTGTATTGTATGTTTATAGTTGCACTGACAGCTAAAGTCCTGTGTATTGTATGTTTATAGTTGCATGACAGCTAAAGTCCTGTGTATTGTATGTTTATAGTTGCACTGACAGCTAAAGTCCTGTGTATTGTATGTTTATAGTTGCACTGACAGCTAAAGTCCTGTGTATTGTATGTTTATAGTTGCACGGGCAGCTAAAGTCCTGTGTATTGTATGTTTATAGTTGCACTGACAGCTAAAGTCCTGTGTATTGTATGTTTATAGTGGCGCTGACAGCTAAAGTCCTGTGTATTGTATGTTTATAGTGGCGCTGACAGCTAAAGTCCTGTGTATTGTATGTTTATAGTTGCACGGGCAGCTAAAGTCCTGTGTATTGTATGTTTATAGTTGCACGGACAGCTAAAGTCCTGTGTATTGTATGTTTATAGTTGCACGGACAGCTAAAGTCCTGTGTATTGTATGTTTATAGTTGCACGGACAGCTAAAGTCCTGTGTATTGTATGTTTATAGTTGCACGGACAGCTAAAGTCCTGTGTATTGTATGTTTATAGTTGCACTGACAGCTAAAGTCCTGTGTATTGTATGTTTATAGTTGCACGGACAGCTAAAGTCCTGTGTATTGTATGTTTATAGTGCACAGCTAAAGTCCTGTGTATTGTATGTTTATAGTTGCACTGACAGCTAAAGTCCTGTGTATTGTATGTTTATAGTTGCACGGGCAGCTAAAGTCCTGTGTATTGTATGTTTATAGTTGCACGGGCAGCTAAAGTCCTGTGTATTGTATGTTTATAGTTGCACTGACAGCTAAAGTCCTGTGTATTGTATGTTTATAGTTGCATGGGCAGCTAAAGTCCTGTGTATTGTATGTTTATAGTTGCACGGGCAGCTAAAGTCCTGTGTATTGTATGTTTATAGTTGCATGGGCAGCTAAAGTCCTGTGTATTGTATGTTTATAGTTGCACGGGCAGCTAAAGTCCTGTGTATTGTATGTTTATAGTTGCACTGACAGCTAAAGTCCTGTGTATTGTATGTTTATAGTTGCACTGACAGCTAAAGTCCTGTGTATTGTATGTTTATAGTTGCACTGACAGCTAAAGTCCTGTGTATTGTATGTTTATAGTTGCACTGACAGCTAAAGTCCTGTGTATTGTATGTTTATAGTTGCACTGACAGCTAAAGTCCTGTGTATTGTATGTTTATAGTTGCACTGACAGCTAAAGTCCTGTGTATTGTATGTTTATAGTTGCTGACAGCTAAAGTCCTGTGTATTGTATGTTTATAGTTGCACTGACAGCTAAAGTCCTGTGTATTGTATGTTTATAGTTGCACTGACAGCTAAAGTCCTGTGTATTGTATGTTTATAGTTGCACTGACAGCTAAAGTCCTGTGTATTGTATGTTTATAGTTGCACGGGCAGCTAAAGTCCTGTGTATTGTATGTTTATAGTTGCACTGACAGCTAAAGTCCTGTGTATTGTATGTTTATAGTTGCAGGCAGCTAAAGTCCTGTGTATTGTATGTTTATAGTTGCACGGGCAGCTAAAGTCCTGTGTATTGTATGTTTATAGTTGCACTGACAGCTAAAGTCCTGTGTATTGTATGTTTATAGTTGCACTGACAGCTAAAGTCCTGTGTATTGTATGTTTATAGTTGCACTGACAGCTAAAGTCCTGTGTATTGTATGTTTATAGTTGCATGGGCAGCTAAAGTCCTGTGTATTGTATGTTTATAGTTGCACTGACAGCTAAAGTCCTGTGTATTGTATGTTTATAGTGGCGCTGACAGCTAAAGTCCTGTGTATTGTATGTTTATAGTTGCACTGACAGCTAAAGTCCTGTGTATTGTATGTTTATAGTTGCACGGGCAGCTAAAGTCCTGTGTATTGTATGTTTATAGTTGCACTGACAGCTAAAGTCCTGTGTATTGTATGTTTATAGTTGCATGGGCAGCTAAAGTCCTGTGTATTGTATGTTTATAGTTGCATGGGCAGCTAAAGTCCTGTGTATTGTATGTTTATAGTTGCACGGACAGCTAAAGTCCTGTGTATTGTATGTTTATAGTTGCACTGACAGCTAAAGTCCTGTGTATTGTATGTTTATAGTTGCACTGGCAGCTAATGTCCTGTGTATTGCATGTTTACTTTTTGCCATTTTTATGAGTGGTTTTTATAGACAGATTTCTTTAATTTATAGAGGGTGACATAATTACTTTTGATCAAATCCTCCTTAGGGTCATCTTAAATTTGTCATTACAGCATACGTGCATTATATGTTATATTTCGGGTTTTACGCCTGCATCAGCACCATTTTGGGCTATATCGCCGGTGGGCAGTTTACTTAACAACACCTTTCCTGGGCAGGCTCCAGTGGTTAACCAGTACTTGGGTGCACCAACCTCAGTAAGAAACTGCCAACTTTTTCATATAAATGTCTCATTTAAAATGAGACACGGCCTGAGCGGGGCTCGAACCCGTGACCATCAGTGATGATAGGTTACAGTGGTATACAAGTCAGCGACCTTAACCACTTGACCACGGAGGCGGACATACGTGCATAAAATCAATAATTATAACTAAAATACAAAGTTACACAATTCAATATACATGTAGCATAATCAACCAGGTCATTTGTTGAATACAAACAAAACCGCATACATGTAAACATAATGAATCACAAGCATACACAACAGTGCACAAACACAACCGATTAAAAAGTTGTTGTATCGCTAATTTACATTTTGTCTTGAATATATCTAAAGACCTGGCCCTGAGGTTATAAAACTTTTCTTAGATCTTAAGTGATCTGATTGGTTGATTCTGAGTGTTACTGTCAGCTGAACCAATCAGGAGCTTGAGACTGAGTTTTGAGATTGGAGAAATGTTTTATAACCTCCAGGGCCTGGCTGTCTTAATTGCTAATGGTAGACTGTTCCATATCTTTGGAGGAGAGTATTCTAAAGATTTCTTGTACATTTCACATCTAGGTCTTTGAATATAGATATCAATAATTGAAACATATCTCAATATCTACAGTAGCCATATTGGTTTAAACATATTTATTCATTCATACTGTACAGTACATATCTATTGTATACAGAATGAAAATGGATTTAATCGAAAGCTTAAAGCTTATTGAGATTATCTCAATAGCCATATTGCAAATGTCTTACTTGAAAATGTTCATTAAAATAATTTCGTACAAGATTCATTTATTAGGTTATACTGTTAATAAGAACACACCTGTTCTAGTACAGACGGATCTGTAGTACAGTGGTAACACGCTGGACTGGTAATCCAAGGATCGCAGGTTCGATCCCCCGTCTGACCCTAATAAAATTAATAGTCTTTCAGATGGGACGTTAAACCGAGGTCTCGTGTCGGTGCTTTACACTGTGCACGTAAAAGAACCAAAGGAGACTCTGGAATGGGTCTCTGTCTGTATCATTGCACTATCCTCCAAAAATCTAAAATTACTAATCTCTTCAAGAGGCGTCGCTCAACCGGTAGCGACGATAAATATACGTAAAACACACACACCTGTTCTAGAAGACCGTATTTATAGTTTTCCTTCGCTACGCTCACCGAGATCTCCTGCAGATGAATGATCATTGTTAGGAACCGATGATAGGAACGTCGTGGGAAATGCTGAAATATACGCAAAACATCTTTTACTCAACCAATCAAGAAGAACGAGACATTTATGCACAGTAGTGCTAGTGATTTCCTGCCCTAATATCTTCTTATGACTTCAAAGCAAATTAATTCCGGGTTTGAAATCATGAAATCACATAGTCATTATCCTACACATATCATATTTGTTTTTACAGAATTTGTGTCAGAAATGCTTCTCAGTGTAACATGTAGCAGGAAGTTACTTCCAGAATGAGGTTGGTTACCTTGAAGCCATCTTTCCACTGAGGCGATGTGTTGGTACTACGGATGTCCAGCAGTTCTGTGAATGTCAGCTTGTCGTAAGTTGCATGTGGAGCACCCTGGATAAAATATTTTACACTATAAAACTACAACTAAATTCATAAATTTGTCCAAAAATATAAAAATAAAGATAAGGTATTAAACTTCTCAAGCATTCCTGTATGTGTTCTTTAATTTGACCTCGTGTGATTATCGCAAGGACGCGAGCTTTCATCAAATTAAAATTTTGACCAAGTTTGAAGAACATCCAATGAATAATACACTGCACCGTCGATGACGGAAAATGATTCAAATAGATCACATGATAAATGCCCATGGTGAGCTAATAAGTTACTAATTTTAAATGTACACTTGCCAAATAGAAAGCAGCTGGTGGGTTGAGACACATGTGAGCATGCGTGAAGCTAGACCATGGTAGGTTAACAGCACTGTCTATGGCCACCTGTAACAAACAGTAGATACATGTGAGCATGCGTGAAGCTAGACCATGGTAGGTTAACAGCACTGTCTATGGCCACCTGTAACAAACAGTAGATACATGTGAGCATGCATGAAGCTAGACCATGGTAGGTTAACAGCACTGACTATGGCCACCTGTAACAAACAGTAGATACATGTGTGAGCATGCGTGAAGCTAGACCATGGTAGGTTAACAGCACTGACTATGGCCACCTGTAACAAACAGTAGATACATGTGTGAGCATGCATGAAGCTAGACCATGGTAGGTTAACAGCATTGACTATGGCCACCTGTAACAAACAGTAGATACATGTGAGCATGCATGAAGCTAGACCATGGTAGGTTAACAGCACTGACTATGGCCACCTGTAACAAACAGTAGATACATGTGAGCATGCATGAAGCTAGACCATGGTAGGTTAACAGCACTGACTATGGCCACCTGTAACAAACAGTAGATACATATGAGCATGCATGAAGCTAGACCATGGTAGGTTAACATCATTGTCTATGGCCACCTGTAACAAACAGTAGATACATGTGTGATGTTAGCCCACGGTAGATTCACATCAATGTAACATACAGTAGATACATATGTGATGTTAGACCACGGTAGATTCACATCAATGTAACATGCAGTAGATATATGTGTGATGTTAGACCACGGTAGATTCACATCAATGTAACATACAGTAGATACATGTGTGATGTTAGACCACGGTAGATTCACATCAATGTAACATACAGTAGATACATAGGTGATGTTAGACAATGGTAGATTCACATCAATGTAACATGCAGTAGATATATGTGTGATGTTAGACCACGGTAGATTCACATCAATGTAACATACAGTAGATACATATGTGATGTTAGACCACGGTAGATTCACATCAATGTAACATGCAGTAGATACATGTGTGATGTTAGACCACGGTAGATTCACATCAATGTAACATACAGTAGATACATGTGTGATGTTAGACCATTCACATCAATGTAACATACAGTAGATACATGTGTGATGTTAGACCATTCACATCAATGTAACATACAGTAGATACATGTGTGATGTTAGACCATTCACATCAATGTAACATACAGTAGATACATAGGTGATGTTAGACCATTCACATCAATGTAACATACAGTAGATACATGTGTGATGTTAGACCATTCACATCAATGTAACATACAGTAGATACATGTGTGATGTTAGACCATTCACATCAATGTAACATACAGTAGATACATAGGTGATGTTAGACCATTCACATCAATGTAACATACAGTAGATACATAGGTGATGTTAGACCATTCACATCAATGTAACATACAGTAGATATATGTGTGATGTTAGACCAGTCACATCAATGTAACATACAGTAGATACATGTGTGATGTTAGACCATTCACATCAATGTAACATACAGTAGATACATGTGTGATGTTAGACCATTCACATCAATGTAACATACAGTAGATACATAGGTGATGTTAGACCATTCACATCAATGTAACATACAGTAGATACATAGGTGATGTTAGACCATTCACATCAATGTAACATACAGTAGATATATGTGTGATGTTAGACCACAGTAGATTCCCATCAATGTAACATACAGCAGATATATGTAAGCATGTTAGACCACGGTAGATTCACATCAATGTAACATACAGTAGATATATGTGAGCATGTTAGACCACGGTAGATTCACATCAATGTAACATACAGTAGATACATAGGTGATGTTAGACAACGGTAGATTCACATCAATGTAACATACAGTAGATACATAGGTGATGTTAGACCATTCACATCAATGTAACATACAGTAGATATATGTGTGATGTTAGACCACGGTAGATTCACATCAATGTAACATACAGTAGATACATAGGTGATGTTAGACCATGGTAGATTCACATCAATGTAACATACAGTAGATACATAGGTGATGTTAGACCACGGTAGATTCACATCAATGTAACATACAGTAGATACATAGGTGATGTTAGACCATGGTAAATTCACATCAATGTAACATACAGTAGATACATAGGTGATGTTAGACCACGGTAGATTCACATCAATGTAACATGCAGTAGATATATGTGTGATGTTAGACCACGGTAGATTCACATCAATGTAACATACAGTAGATATATGTGTGATGTTAGACCATTCACATCAATGTAACATACAGTAGATATATGTGTGATGTTAGACCATTCACATCAATGTAACATACAGTAGATATATGTGTGATGTTAGACCATTCACATCAATGTAACATACAGTAGATACATGTGTGATGTTAGACCATTCACATCAATGTAACATACAGTAGATACATAGGTGATGTTAGACCACGGTAGATTCACATCAATGTAACATACAGTAGATACATGTGTGATGTTAGATCAGGGTAGATTCACATCAATGTAACATACAGTAGATATATGTGTGATGTTAGACCACGGTAGATTCACATCAATGTAACATACAGTAGATACATGTGTGATGTTAGACCACGGTAGATTCACATCAATGTAACATGCAGTAGATACATATGTGATGTTAGACCACGGTAGATTCACATCAATGTAACATACAGTAGATACATATGTGATGTTAGATCACGGTAGATTCACATCAATGTAACATACAGTAGATACATGTGTGATGTTAGACAACGGTAGATTCACATCAATGTAACATACAGTAGATACATGTGTGATGTTAGACAACGGTAGATTCACATCAATGTAACATACAGTAGATACATGTGTGATGTTAGACCATTCACATCAATGTAGCATACAGTAGATACATGTGTGATGTTAGACAACGGTAGATTCACATCAATGTAACATACAGTAGATACATGTGTGATGTTAGACAACGGTAGATTCACATTAATGTAACATACAGTAGATACATGTGTGATGTTAGACCATTCACATCAATGTAACATACAGTAGATACATAGGTGATGTTAGACCATTCACATCAATGTAACATACAGTAGATATATGTGTGATGTTAGACAACGGTAGATTCACATCAATGTAACATGCAGTAGATATATGTGTGATGTTAGACAACGGTAGATTCACATCAATGTAACATGCAGTAGATATATGTGTGATGTTAGACAACGGTAGATTCACATCAATGTAACATACAGTAGATACATGTGGGCATGTGTGAATTTGTCATTCTGCTATGGACATACTTGGTAGAATCCATCATAATCCATGGAGTACCTCGTGTTTACGAAGCTAAATAATTAACTTTGACATGTTTGCAATCACATTTACAAGACAAATATGGAAATTTATTTATTTCATGTGTTTAGGACAGTTACTATATTTATTCTGTGTTTAGGACACATTTACTCATTGAGTCCATGTTTAGAACACAGTTTCTACATTGATTCCATGTTTAGGACACAGTTTCTACATTGATTCCATGTTTAGGACACAGTTACTACATTGATTCTCTATTTAGGACACAGTTACTACATTGATTCTCTATTTAGGACACAGTTACTACATTGATTATGTATTTAGGACACAGTTACTACATTGATTCTCTATTTAGGACACAGTTACTACATTGATTCTCTATTTAGGACACAGTTACTACATTGATTCTCTATTTAGGACACAGTTACTACATTGATTCTCTATTTAGGACAGTTACTACATTGATTCTCTATTTAGGACACAGTTACTACATTGATTCTGTATTTAGGACACAGTTACTACATTGATTCTGTATTTAGGACACAGTTACTACATTGATTCTGTATTTAGGACACAGTTACTACATTGATTCTCTATTTAGGACACAGCTACTACATTGATTCTCTATTTAGGACACAGTTACTACATTGATTCTCTATTTAGGACACAGTTAATTGCATTGATTATATGCTTATGATATATTCCCTACCTTGATTGCATGTTTAGGACGCATATATTACATAGATTATATGCTTATGATATATTCCCTACCTTGATTCCATGTTTAGGACACATACATTACATTGATTATATGCTTATGATATATTCCCTACCTTGATTCCATGTTTAGGACACATATATTACATAGATTCTATGCTTATGATATAGTCCCTACCTTGATTCCATGTTTAGGACACATATATTACATTGATTATATGCTTATGATATATTCCCTACCTTGAGTCCATGTTTAGGACACATATATTACATTGATTATATGCTTATGATATATTCCCTACCTTGATTCCATGTTTAGGACACATACATTACATTGATTATATGCTTATGATATATTCCCTACCTTGATTCCATGTTTAGGACACATATATTACATAGATTCTATGCTTATGATATAGTCCCTACCTTGATTCCATGTTTAGGACACATATATTACATTGATTATATGCTTATGATATATTCCCTACCTTGAGTCCATGTTTAGGACACATATATTACATTGATTATATGCTTATGATATATTCCCTACCTTGATTCCATGTTTAGGACACATACATTACATTGAATATATGCTTATGATATATTCCCTACCTTGAGTCCATGTTTAGGACACATATATTACATTGATTATATGCTTATGATATATTTCCTACCTTGAATCCATGTTTAGGACACATACATTACATTGATTATATGCTTATGATATATTTCCTACCTTGAATCCATGTTTAGGACTGTACTGGCATATAAAGTTGAGATCCTGTTCCAGGGATTTGATGTCTGATGTTTTAGTAAGTTGGGTCTGAAATGTGTAAACGTATATCATTCTATTGAAACAGGCCATTTATTCACAATAAACATTCCAGTCACAGATACATATGTACACGAAACTAGAAATTTACGCACGATTCTTTAAATGATAGTGATTATCTATGTAGCCATTACACTCATTAATGACATTGATTTATCATTGAATGTATATTGTATGCCTTGTGTGTTATTTCATTGTCTTCTTGTTGCGTCGTTGTATTACATCCATGTTTATGTTTGTTGTATTTTCACATGGGCCTCTAACTCGGTATTTGAAAATAAAACTATCTATCTACATACATACGCACTACTCTTACTTAGCCTGGTAACGGAATTACAGACACCTGTATAAAGGTCAAATATATAATAAAATGTGATCTGTAGTCCAGTGGTAACACGCTGGACTTGTAATCCAGGGATCGCAGGTTCGATCCCCCGTCTGACCCCAAAAAAAATTAACAGTCTTTCAGATGGGACGTTAAACCGAGATCTCGTGTCGGTGCTTTACACCGTGCATGTAAAAGAACCAGAGGAGACTCTGGAATGGGTCTCTATCTGTATCATGCACTATCCTCCAAAAATCTAAAATGACTAATCTCTTCAGGAGGCGTCGCTCATATGGGTAACTGGTAGCGACGATAAATAAACGTTAAAAAAATGTGATTTTATGAATCTGGAAGATGGCTGTATAACACACATTGACTGCTGAATAGTCGATCACTAACATACATTTAATTGTTTAGTAATACAAATGCTTCAAGATAGACATATCATGTACGTCTTTCAGGTATAAATTCCAATATGACATTATTTACCAGGTCCCTTTAATTAAAGCGACACTATATTGAAATAAAGGATCAGGAATGAGGTCTCGAGAGTGATTTATAGAAGTTGAAATAATTTGTTTCGCAATCGAGCTAAAATAAATTTGTATAAATTATATGCGCATTGTTGATCAAAAATATGTAAACAATGCTTAGCGCTTATGCATGACGCAACAACGGGTGGAAACAGCGGTCTTAGATGTTTGTTCTGATTACCGATAGAGAGTGATGCATTCCAAATGTACACTGAGACCGAGACTGAGTTTGATATTTGAGAAAAGTTTTAAAACCTTCAGACCTGGTCCCAAGGTTATAAAGCTATTACTCAGATCTCAAACGCAATGGGGTTTGATTGGTTAATTATGAGATTTGAACTCTGCTACACCAATCAGAAGCTTGATACTGAGCTTGAGATTGGAGAAAAGTTTTAAAACCTCCAGACCTGGTCCCAAGGTTATAAAGCTATTCTCAGATCTCAAACTCAAGGGGGTTTGATTGGTTGATTCTGAGATTTGAACTCTGCTACACCAATCAGAAGCTTGATACTGAGCTTGAGATTAGAGAAAAGTTTAAAAACCTCCAGACCTGGTCCCAAGGTTATAAAGCTATTCTCAGATCTCAAACTCAAGGGGGTTTGATTGGTTGATTCTGAGATTTAAACTGGAGAAAAGATTTATAACCTCCAGGCCAGGAGAGAACAGTTCGTGAAAAATAATGGTGAAAGTTTACCCTAATGTACTCCTCCATGCTTTTGTCAGTGCGTAGGAAGCTTTCTCTACCCGAGGCTACAAGGGAAATGACGTCCCGTATAGTTCTGCGAGTCCTTTTCATCATGCTGTGGAAGAGCCGGGTCTCGCCGCGAGTCGGCATGGCCTTGGTTGAGTAGTACACTCGGTCCGAGTACTTTGGGCGTGGCTGATACAATCCCATGCGTAGCCAATCAGCTTTAGGAACTTTACTCGACTGTAAGAAAACAAGACGTTGGAACAAATTTCACATTTTAATTAGATTATTTGGTAAGCAGTACAATCGTGTGATACATAATCATTAGCAGTCTGTTTAGAGACGAGGAAGGTATGGCCAACATTAAACTATTGAGATTATCCCTGATGCTGGAGGAAGAACAAAAACCAAGCCAAGAAAACAATTCTTTTCTAAGAACAGCCAAGCTAAAACCAAGCCAAGACAATAATTCTTTTCTAAGAACAGCCAAGCTAAAACCAAGCCAAGATAATAATTCCTTTCTAAGAACAGCCAAGCTAACACCAAGCCAAGACAATAATTCTTTTCTAAGAACAGCCAAGCTAAAACCAAGCCAAGACAATAATTCTTTTCTAAGAACAGCCAAGCTAAAACCAAGCCAAGATAATAATTCCTTTCTAAGAACAGCCAAGCTAACACCAAGCCAAGACAATAATTCTTTTCTAAGAACAGCCAAGCTAAAACCAAGCCAAGACAATAATTCTTTTCTAAGAACAGCCAAGCTAAAACCAAGCCAAGACAATAATTCCTTTCTAAGAACAGCCAAGCTAACACCAAGCCAAGACAATAATTCTTTTCTAAGAACAGCCAAGCTAAAACCAAGCCAAGACAATATTTCTTTTCTAAGAACAGCCAAGCTAAAACCAAGCCAAGACAATAATTCCTTTCTAAGAACAGCCAAGCTAACATCAAGCCAAGACAATAATTCTTTTCTAAGAACAGCCAAGCTAAAACCAAGCCAAGACAATAATTCTTTTCTAAGAACAGCCAAGTTAAAACTAATTTCTATTAACGGCTTTATCATCTAGCAGCCACAAATATTTAATATATTATAATACATTACCTCTAAAGCTTTACCACCGGAACCTCTGTTAATCTTGACCAGTCTGACTAGCACAGTGGCACAGGGTATAATCCTGGTGCCAGTATCACGCAGGCACGACTCCGTCAGCGGGTCCACACCATTAGGACCCTGGGAAAACATGCGAAGCTGGTGGGCTCCTTCATTCAACGACACCTAGATACATCAAATACATATCAACACGCTATTTTTAACTTGCTATACATGTACATGTATATTTAATTGGGCGACTTCGCCACAGTCAGATTTGGTTTTGAAATTATGAGAACCCCCCCCCCCGATATAACATTATTTAAAATTATTGTTGTCAGTAATTTTGTTTAAAGGCATAGTACTCTAAATGGAATATATCTCAAACAGTGAGCGCAATAACAGCTGATATGGACAGCATGGAGTTCAGCACGAGTCAGACTTCAGTGTCAAGTTTCAGCCATATTTTCGCAAGCAAATATTGCCGGATCAAAATTGTGTATTTTTAAGCAAATATACACTCTTTATATAAATGTTCTAACAAGATGTACATGTATGTGTACTTTCAGCATTGGTAATTCATTGTTCACTGGTGTTTAGTTGCTTGCTGTTTTGGATTTCGAGTTGTGCAAATGTAAAGGCATCTGTTCAGCAGTGGAGGTAGATTATATTGTGTGTTTTACGTTTATTTATCGTCGCTATCGGTTGCCCATATGAGAGACGCCTCCTGAAGATATTAGTCAATATAAAGTTTTGGAGGATAGTGCAATGATACAGACACAGCTTAAACTTTATTTATTTTACAACGATTGCGAAGCAAGTTTAACAACTTATATTAATCACTCTAGTTGGCGCCACAGGGATTCGGCACGTTTGGGGGTACTAGTATATATATTTAAGTACAGGGATTCTACTCTGTGGGATGTCAGATTTCGCATCGATCAGTAAAATGGCCATATCTGAAACAATGTTGTACAAAGCTGTCCAAATATAACGCCTATCCCGAGTCTTTATATTGTTCTTCAAATAAAACACAACTTTAAGCTGCATGCATGTATACTTTGCAAACAATTGCCACATACATTGGCCATAGCAGGTCACATTTCCATACTAGGACACGGGTTCTGTCAGCAACAAAAAAAATCTTCGACGGGAGATTTTAACTGTGAATAACATTATCAATAAAATGTGTTTCCACTAACGTGTAGGTTTATTCGGCAAAAATGTACGTCAAAAAGAGATTTCGTAGCATTTTCAATTTGTTTTGAAAATTTCTAAAGCGGCGCAATTCGCGTTGAAACCAGCGTTGAAACGAGCGTTCTGATTGGGTTATTAGAATGTAACAAGATGTTTTTTTATATATGAAGAACACTCATAATCCAATCAGAACGCTCGTTTCAACGCTCGTTTCAACGCGAATTGCGCCGCTTTAGAATTTTTCAAAACAAATTGAAAATGCTACGAAATCTCTTTTTGACGTACATTTTTGCCGAATAAACATACAGGTTAGTGGAAACACATTTTATTGATAATGTTATTCATAGTTAAAACTCTCCCGTCGAAGATTTTTATTTGTTGCTGACAGAACCCGTGTCCTAGTATGGAAATGTGACCTGCTATGGCCAATGTATGTGGCAATTGTTTGCAAAGTATACATGCATGCAGCTTAAAGTTGTATTTTATTTGAAGAACAATATAAAGACTCGGGATAGGCGTTATATTTGGACAGCTTTGTACAAAATTGTTTCAGATAGGGCCATTTTACTGATCGATGCGAAATCTGACATCCCACAGAGTAGAATCCCTGTACTTAAATATATATACTAGTACCCCCAAACGTGCCGAATCCCTGTGGTTGGCGCGGATAAAAGCTTATATCTGGTCATTCATGTGAAACTGGGAGTACTCGGAGAAAACCCACCTGTCCGATCTGGCGACCACCGTACCATCTCACATACTTCCCGGTCCGAGGATCGAACCCAGGTTGCATTGGTGAGGAGCGAGAGCGCTAACAACTGCACTAATCGGACAGACAGACAGACACCCATTCCAGAATCTCCTCTGGTTCTCTTACGTGCACAGTGTAAAGCATCGACACGAGACCTCGATTTAAAGTTCAAATTTTTATTTTATTAGGGTCAGACGTGGGATCGAACCTGTGAACCCTGGATTACAAGTCCAGCGTGTTACCACTGGACTACAGATCCGTCTGTGGTAGATCGTAGGTGCACCTCTGAACACTAGTATAACCACCGACCTTCCCGTAACCAGCATACAACACTGTTAGTGGGAGCTTAACATACAATGGTGAAGGAAATTTAAGTCAGGAACCTTAACAACTTGGCCACAGAGGCCCCAAGTTTAATAAATACATGCCGGTACCATGTTATGTATTTCTACTTTTAATTACCATAAACTTATCTTCAATAATCAATATTGTCAATAATCAATATATTCAATAATCAATATTGTCAATAATCAATATATTCAATAATCAATATTGTCAATAATCAATATTGTCAATAATCAATATCTTCAATAATCAATATCTTCAATAATCAATATGAGATTGCATAATTATTTTTTATTCAATTAAATATACCGGTACCAAAGGATATTAGTAGCAATAGATTTATTTAAAGAGGTTATTATGGACACAGAAGGGAACCCAACGCACGCATGAATCTCGCATGACCTATAAATAAACACAAAATGGATTCATTGGAACCAGCATGTACTGGGTATATAGATAGGGAACCAGCATGTACTGAGTATATAGATAAGGAACCAGCATGTACTTGGTAACAGCATGTACTGGGTAAATAGATAGGGAACCAGCATGTACTGTGTGTATAGATAGGGAACCAGCAAGTACTGGGTATATAGATAAGGAACCAGCATGTACTGGTATATAGATAATGAACCAGCATGTACTGGGTATATAGATAAGGAACCAGCATGTACTGGGTGTATAGATAAGGAACCAGCATGTACTGGGTATATAGATAAGGAACCAGCATGTACTGGGTATATAGATAAGGAACCAGCATGTACTGGGTATATAGATTTCCCTAGCATGTACTGGGTATATAGATTTCCCTAGCATGTACTGGGTATATAGATAGGGAACCAGCATGTACTGGGTATATAGATTTCCCTAGTATGTACTGGGTATATAGGTAAGGAACCAGCATGTACTGGGTATATAGATAAGGAACCAGCATGTACTGGGTATATAGATTTCCCTAGCATGTACTGGGTATATAGGTAAGGAACCAGCATGTACTGGGTATATAGATAAGGAACCAGCATGTACTGGGTATATAGATTTCCCTAGCATGTACTGGGTATATAGATAAGGAACCAGCATGTACTGGGTATATAGATAAGGAACCAGCATGTACTGGGTATATAGATTTCCCTAGCATGTACTGGGTATATAGATTTCCCTAGCATGTACTGGGTATATAGATTTCCCTAGCATGTACTGGGTATATAGATTTCCCTAGCATGTACTGGGTATATAGATTTCCCTAGCATGTACTGGGTATATAGATAAGGAACCAGCATGTACTGGGTATATAGATTTCCCTAGCATGTACTGGGTATATAGATTTCCCTAGCATGTACTGGGTATATAGATAAGGAACCAGCATGTACTGGGTAGCATAACAAGTAGACAGTAATTCCATAACCACATTTAAACTGGAACCATCCTCTGATCCACCTTATTCAGCATGCAAACAGTTCAAATAACAGTCATTTACACCCCCCTAATCTTCCTCATGGGTATGGGATTTCTGTAATGCAGCCTCAGTCAGTATTCATACCTAGGACTTCTGACTTACTCTACCAGCACTCTCCTTTATAGTTCTACCATTTGGCCAAACAACCTGCTACTATACCTACCTCAGGTTTAATAACTTCTCCAAGATGCAATTTCCAGTTTAAATGTGGTCAACCCAGATATTATTAAAGAATTCATATCAGAAATAAAGACACTTGTAACCTCTATTGAAATAATGAAATCAATAAAAGAATGGTAATACAGTGAAACCCCTATAACTGAACAGCCACAGGACTGGATGTAACATTCGGTTTGGATGGGCTTCGAGCCACAGGACCGGATGTAATGTTTGGTTTGGATGGACTTCGAGCCACAGGACTGGATGTAACATTCGGTTTGGATGGGCTTCGAGCCACAGGACCGGATGTAATGTTTGGTTTGGATGGACTTCGAGCCACAGGACTGGATGTAATGTTCGGTTTGGATGGGCTTCGAGTCACAGGACTGGATGTAACGTTCGGTTTGGATGGGCTTCGAGTCACAGGACTGGATGTAGTGTTCGGTTTGGATGGGCTTCGAGCTACAGGACTGGATGTAGCGTTGGGTTTGGATGGGCTTCGAGCCACAGAACTGGATGTTATATATATTATATATATATATTATATGTTATGATTCGGGTTTTACGCCTGCATCAGCACCATTTTGGGCTATATCGCCGGCGGGCAGTTTACCTAACAACACCTTTCCTGGGCAGGCTCCAGCGGTTAACCAGTACTTGGGTGCACCAACCTCCGTAAGAAACTGCCAACTTTTCATATAAATGAGACACGGCCTGAGCGGGGCTCGAACCCGTGACCATCAGTGATGATAGGTTACAGTGGTATACAAGTCAGCGACCTTAACCACTCGACCACGGAGGCGGACTTGAGAACTGGATGTAGCGTTCGTTTTAGATGGGCTTCAAGCCACAGGACTGGGTGTAGTGTTCAGTTTGGATGGGCTTTGAGTCACAGGACTGGATGTAACGTTCGGTTTGGATGGGCTTCGAGCCACAGGACTGGATGTAATGTTTGGTTTGGATGGGCTTCGAGCCACAGGACTGGATGTAGTGTTCGGTTTGGATGGGCTTCGAGCCACAGGACTGGATGTAATGTTTGGTTTGGATGGGCTTCGAGCCACAGGACTGGATGTAGTGTTTGGTTTGGATGGGCTTCGAGCCACAGGACTGGATGTAGTGTTCGGTTTGGATGGGCTTCGAGCTACAGGACTGGATGTAGCGTTGGGTTTGGATGGGCTTCGAGCCACAGGACTGGATGTAGCGTTCGGTTTGGATGGGCTTTGAGCCACAGGACTGGATGTAACGTTCGGTTTGGATGGGCTTTGAGCCACAGGACTGGATGTAGCATTGGGTTTGGATGGGCTTCGAGCCACAGGACTGGATGTAGTGTTCGGTTTGGATGGGCTTTGAGCCACAGGACTGGATGTAGCGTTCGGTTTGGATGGGATTTGAGCCCCAGGACTGGATGTAGTGTTCGGTTTGGATGGGCTTTGAGCCACAGAACTGACTGGATGTAACGTTCGGTTTGGATGGGCTTCGAGTCATAGGACTGGATGTAGCGTTCGGTTTGGATGGGCTTTGAGCCACAGGACTGGATGTAGTGTTCGGTTTGGATGGGCTTCGAGTTTTCGGTTATGAGGGGCTTTCATAGTGGGGTAGATATCCCCTAAATTAACAATTAACAATTCAACCCTGCAATGCGTAGAAGGAGGCTGAGTCATGTTTAATTTTTAGCAGTTAGTAAAGAACTAATTAATTTTAAGTTTACAATTCATTATTCTGAAAATCAATAGCTAAAAGTTGTTGTTGAAAATGCTACTATTTTCTTAAAAATCTGTTTGGTATTCGGAAAAGAAGGGTTCCGCTTTACAATGTGCAGAGAAGGTAAACATTCGGGACCAGGAAATTTGTTCGGTTTGGAGGGAATTCCAGAATAGAGAGGTTCCGGAATTGAAGGGTTTCAATGTATTGAGATATATACCCAGATATTATTAATGAAATTAAAACAGAAATAAAGACTTTTGTAACACCCATATTGAAATAAATTTAATGTCATCAGTAAAAGAATAACTATTTGTGAGATATCTACAGAAATATGATAGTTTACCTGTGCCCAGCTTTCCTGATACATACAAGAACATATTCATAGGTATATGTTATATTTCGGGTTTTACGCCTGCATCAGCACCATTTTCGGCTATATCGCCGGAGGGCAGTTTACCTAACAACACCTTTCCTGGGCAGGCTCCAGCAGTTAACCAGTACTTGGGTGCACCAACCTCTGTATGAAACTGCCAACTTTTTCATATAAATGAGACACGGCCTGAGCAGGACTCGAACCAGTGACCATCAGTGGTGATAAGTTACAGTGGTATACAAGTCGGCGACCTTAACCACTCGACCACGGAGGCGGACTACATATTCATAGAAATTGGCACAAACCAGCAAATATTCTACTGTTTTCCATTAAGTTATTCATCTAAACAGAATCTAAAGGGGATCCCATAGCAGACACCATGGCAATCGGCAATCACTGTGTGGGTTATTTATGCTAACAGTAATATATGTAAGGTCATATGTATCATGTAGTGGAGCAGTTGAAATCTAGAAACATTTATTTTCGTATATCCAACCAGTCAGCAATTGCAATGGCGTAGCCTTGCTGAAATAAATATTTAGGCATAATGCTAGGGGGGTCCGGAGGCATGCTCACCGAAAATGTTTTTAAAGAGCTATATTGTTGTAGATGCACTTTGGCATATATTATATTTAGGCATAATGCCAGGGGCATGCTCAATGTTTTGAGAGCTATATTGTTGTAGATGCACATTGGCATATATTATATTTAGGCATAATGCCAGGGGCATGCTCAATGTTTTGAGAGCTATATTGTTGTAGATGCACTTTGGCGTATATTATATTTAGGCATAATGCTAGGGGGTCCAGGGGCATGCTCAATGTATTGAGAGCTATATTGTTGTAGATGTACTTTGACGTATATTGCAATGTGTTTGGATGGTAGATGGTCATACTATCAACTGTCCTAGAGAGTTGAATCCACTTTGGAAGTATGGTCTGAGTAGAATAGTGTACATACGGTCATAACAATAATGTTTATACATTTGTACCAGGAGCAATTTTATTACATGTTCTCTATTCTAAACATCATACCCAATACTTCCCTCTGGGTTCTATGTTTATTGTAATGGTGTGTTACATGTTCTCTATTCTAAGCATCATACCCAATACTTCCCTCTGGGTTCTATGCTTATTGTAATGGTGTGTTACATGTTCTCTATTCTAAGCATCTTACCCAATACTTCCCTCTGGGTTCTATGTTTATTGTAATGGTGTGTTACATGTTCTCTATTCTAAGCATCTTACCCAATACTTCCCTCTGAGTTCTATGTTTATTGTAATGGTGTGTTACATGTTCTCTATTCTAAGCATCTTACCCAATACTTCCCTCTGAGTTCTATGTTTATTGTAATGTGTGTTACATGTTCTTATTCTAACATCTACCCATACTTCCCTCTGAGTTCTATGTTTATTGTAATGGTGTGTTACATGTTCTCTATTCTAAGCATCTTACCCAATACTTCCCTCTGTGTTCTATGTTTATTGTAATGGTGTGTTACATGTTCTCTATTCTAAGCATCTTACCCAATACTTCCCTCTGGGTTCTATGTTTATTGTAATGGTGTGTTACATGTTCTCTATTCTAAGCATCTTACCCAATACTTCCCTCTGGGTTCTATGTTTATTGTAATGGTGTGTTACATGTTCTCTATTCTAAGCATCTTTTTTGGTTTTGTTTTTGTTGGTGTGTTACATGTTCTCTATTCTAAGCATCTTACCCAATACTTCCCTCTGGGTTCTATGTTTATTGTAATGGTGTGTTACATGTTCTTTTTGTTTTTTTTGGGTTCTATGTTTATTGTAATGGTGTGTTACATGTTCTCTATTCTAAGCATCTTACCCAATACTTCCCTCTGGGTTCTATGTTTATTGTAATGGTGTGTTACATGTTCTCTATTCTAAGCATCTTACCCAATACTTCCCTCTGGGTTCTATGTTTATTGTAATGGTGTGTTACATGTTCTCTATTCTAAGCATCTTACCCAATACTTCCCTCTGGGTTCTATGTTTATTGTAATGGTGTGTTACATGTTCTCTATTCTAAGCATCTTACCCAATACTTCCCTCTGGGTTCTATGTTTATTGTAATGGTGTGTTACATGTTCTCTATTCTAAGCATCTTACCCAATACTTCCCTCTGGGTTCTATGTTTATTGTAATGGTGTGTTACATGTTCTCTATTCTAAGCATCTTACCCAATACTTCCCTCTGGGTTCTATGTTTATTGTAATGGTGTGTTACATGTTCTCTATTCTAAGCATCTTACCCAATACTTCCCTCTGGGTTCTATGTGTATTGTAATGGTGTGTTACATGTTCTCTATTCTAAGCATCTTACCCAATACTTCCCTCTGGGTTCTATGTTTATGGTGTTTTTATTTCCATGAAAGAAGTGTAGGCATGTGCCTAAAGGAAGCTATGCCACTGAATCGAAGATCATCTCAAACACAAAAGTACAATACTGATATTTCCATACTGCGATTTCAGTTCAATAAACAAATAATCAAATTTCAACAGTTCCTTTTAGACACTGAAATATTAGAACTCACTTGCATGGGTTTGTCCACAATTGGTTGTCTCTCGGTGCCGGTCTCCAGAAATATATTAAGTGTCGAGTATCCTACAACAGTCAGGGTCTTGTAGAAGTTGTCTATCGTATATATCTATAAATAATAACAAAGTGATCAGCAGTAAATGTATCGACTGGAGCATGAAATGATTAACATTAGCTTAGACGGATTTATTTGGATCATAAAAACATTTTTACAAATAATATAATAATGACTTAAATATACAGTTAAACCTGTGTTAGCGGTCACCTCTATTAAGCACTACAGTGAAAGCTGTGTTAGCGGTCACCTCTATTAAGTACTACAGTGAAAGCTGTGTTAGCGGTCACCTCTATTAAGTACAACAGTTAAACCTGTGTTAGCGGTCACCTCTATTAAGTACTACAGTTAAACCTGTGTTAGCGGTCACCTCTATTAAGTACTACAGTTAAACCTGTGTTAGCGGTCACCTCTATTAAGTACTACAGTTAAACCTGTGTTAGCAGTCACCTCTGTTAATTACTACAGTTAAACCTGTGTTAGCGGTCACCTCTATTAAGTACTACAGTTAAAACTGTGTTAGCGGTCACCTCTATTAAGTACTACAGTTAAACCTGTGCTAGCGGTCACCTCTATTAAGTACTACAGTTAAACCTGTGTTAGCAGTCACCTCTGTTAATTACTACAGTTAAACCTGTGTTAGCGGTCACCTCTATTAAGTACTACAGTTAAACCTGTGTTAGCGGTCACCTCTATTAAGTACTACAGTTAAACCTGTGTTAGCGGTCACCTCTGTTAATTACTACAGTTAAACCTGTGTTAGCGGTCACCTCTATTAAGTACTACAGTTAAACCTGTGTTAGCGGTCACCTCTATTAAGCACTACAGTTAAACCTGTGTTAGCGGTCACCTCTATTAAGTACTACAGTTAAACCTGTGTTAGCGGTCACCTCTATTAAGTACTACAGTTAAACCTGTGTTAGCGGCCACCTCTATTAAGTACGACAGTTAAACCTGTGTTAGCGGTCACCTCTATTAAGTACTACAGTTAAACCTGTGTTAGCGGCCACCTCTATTAAGTACTACAGTTAAACCTGTGTTAGCGGCCACCTCTATTAAGTACTACAGTTAAACCTGTGTTAGCGGTCACCTCTATTAAGTACTACACCTGTTTTATGCAGCCAATTACAAGACACCATGTGATAATTTGTTTAAACAATTTGTTTTAAAATGATAGTGAAGCAAGTTTTAACAACTTATATTAATCACTTTCGTTGGCATGGATGAAAGCATAAATATGGTAATTTGTGTGGAAGGATACCGGAGTACTCAGAGAAAACCCACCTGTCCGATCTGGCGACCACCGTACCATCTCACATAATTTGGTAATTTGTTCAACAATAAACCTTCATTACGAGGCTACCTCTCCTAAGCAGCCATTGTTTATCATTAGCCTGGCTGGCTGATTAAGACAGGTTAGACTGTATAGATCAGAAATGGCTACCTTCAACAACAACGTAGAAGTCGGAGGTATATTTGTTTCTCGGAACTCTATCTTCTCGTCGTACACCGGATTATAGACATCACTGTCCAGCTTTACTCCAGTGTTTATATCTTTTCCATACAATTCATAACGGCGGTCAAGTATACGTCCGGCAACCTGCAATAATGGCGTCCAGATCAGCTTATACATGTCATTACAGCTAGAACTGCTTGTACAAGTCATATGAACTTGATTACGTGTAGAAATGTCGCAACAACAGCTTAAGTCATATGAACTTGAATATGTGTAGAAATGTCGCAACAACAGCTTAAGTCATATGAACTTGAATATGTGTAGAAATGTCGCAAAAACAGCTTAAGTCATATGAACTTGAATATGTGTAGAAATGTCGCAAAAACAGCTTAAGTCATATGGCGACTTTCCAGCTAGTATTGGTGGAGGATGACCCTGGCTGCACCTCCGGGCAGTATTTCAGGAATGGGCATGTACCCGGCTAGAACCACTGACCATCCGCAAGCCATCTGAATAGCTTCCGCACATGAAATAATTCAACACCCACAGGCCACAGTAGGATTTGAACCAGCAGCGGTCAGGGACAAGTGATTTGAAGTCAACCACGGAGGCCCTTGACTGATTGATCGTCAGGCTACGATATAATAGTAGAAATAGTTGCATGGAATATGTCTTCATACCTTTGTAAAGGTGGCAGAATCGGGCAGATATCGACAAGCGTCGATATACACATCAAAACCATCTCCTAACAGGAACGGTTCTTTTATAGCGGTCTTCCTTTCTAGGGGCAACCAAGCAAACTGTAATGTAAGAAGTTCTTAGTATTACGATAAACATTCTATGGCCTGAGATAACAGAGATTATGGAAATACAGTCAAACCTGTGTTAGTGGTCACCTCTATTAAGCAGCCAACCTGTATTAAGCAGCCAGTTTCCAGATTCCCAATATGCTGTTTTATTATACATTTGACCTCTACTAAGCAGCCACCTGTGCTAAGCAGCCATTTTATGTGATTCCCTTGATTGGCTGCTTAAGACAGGTTTGACCGTATATATTACAATAAGGAATCTGTTGAAGGTCTACTTACAGTAACCTGTATAAATGCGAGCAGGTCTTCACTAACATTTGGCTATTAGGTAAAATACGGTATATTGTGAATCTGAACTACAGAATACTTTATTACAAGGCATATATCCAACCACATTTTGATTATTGTTGTATCATATGGGGAAACACCACACAACAAAATATCAACACATTATTAAGATTGCAGAGACGAGCTTGTAAATTCATTCTGGGCCAAGATTATATTTCTTTGCGTGGATCAATGTCTGAAATTAATATAATGACTTTTGACCAACGGATTATTTTTCAAAAAGCAGTAACAATGTACAAAATTATGAACAATCTTGTACCGAATTATTTGAATGAACATTTTCAATTAAGACATTGCAATTCAGTTACTTCAGATATGACATTGAGAAATGTTTCAAATATGGATCTCTATATTCCAAGACCTAGATGTGAAATGTATAAGAAATCATTAGAATACTCTGGTCCAAAGATATGGAATTGTCTACCATTTGAAATTAAGACATCTAGATCTTTAAATATATTCAAGACAAAATGTAAAGTATGGATACAACGTTTTAATTGGTAGACACTAGAGAGTTATATATATATAATGATTGTAAATCAATATGCTTATGTCATTTTGTATTTCTATCAAAGTACCTGATTTACTTAGGCTGTTGTTTAAGTTACGTTGTACAACATTATGCATGTATATTGTACGGCATAACTATGTTATAATTATTGTGTATGTACATTTATTCTATAGTGTTAACAAATTGAAGAGGGCCCTAAGGAGGATTAGTTCAAAACTAATTAGGTCACCCTCTATAAATAAAGAAATCTATCTATCTATCTCTAGAATTCCTTAAGCTTATACAAATTTATTTTAGCTCGATTGGGACACAAGTGTTTACAATATCGCTAACGAGATTTCATTCCTGATGGAATCTATTGCCGGGAAGGAAGGAGAGGAGGCAATGTATATTTATGAGTCTTGCCTACGCGAGGCTCGAACCAGTGACCATCAGTGATGATAGGTTACAGTGGTATACAAGTCAGCGACCTGAACCAAGGAGGCGGTCAATGAGTCTTGCCTAAGGACATCACCAAAATGGTTCTGGCAGGGTTCAAACTCAAAACCTCTCGATTACTCCATTATTCTTTATAATACATAGTTCCCACGACCTGTGAAAATAGTCAAAAACACTGATAAGATCTTATCTTGGCAGCCATTTTGACTCGCAAGTTTTATTAACGGCAATTTCATGATTTTACTAGTAATTCTTTAATTGCAATAATTTTATTAATTTTGGTTTCTTAATATAAAATTTGGTAAGATTTTAAAGGTATTGAAATGTACCTTTTAAATATTAATTTATTTTTTGACAATGATGTATGGATTATAAATTATAAGAACTTAACTTGCACCTATTTTTGAAAGTCTATTTTCACAGTTGAAATATTAATATACAGGTAAATTATTATTTATTCGTTATTGATGCATGTCCATTGGGAGCTTTCCAACAACGTATGAACCATCGTGATGGGATGAAAAATAAATATTTTATGAAGAAAACAAAACTACGCTACTATATATTATATATAATATCTGATCAACTTTGCCAATCAAAATGGCAGCCACAGTAGGAATGATGACGTCACACGGGAACTATGTATTACATATATTACTATTACACAATACATGTACTAGCATGGTTATATATACAATGTGCAGAGTGACCTGAGAGTGATACATTCTGCTTGTCTTACTTGCCTTTGCATAGTCTGAGAAATATAATCTACATCATACATTGGTTCCAGTGACCCGAGAGAAATATAATCTACATCATACATTGGTTCCAGTGACCCAAGAGAAATATAATCTACATCATACATTGGTTCCAGTGACCCGAGAGAAATATAATCTACATCATACATTGGTTCCAGTGACCCGAGAGAAATATAATCTACATCATACATTGGTTCCAGTGACCCGAGAGAAATATAATCTACATCATACATTGGTTCCAGTGACCCGAGAGAAATATAATCTACATCATACATTGGTTCCAGTGACCCGAGAGAAATATAATCTACATCATACATTGGTTCCAGTGACCCGAGAGAAATATAATCTACATCATACATTGGTTCCAGTGACCCGAGAGAAATATAATCTACATCATACATTGGTTCCAGTGACCCGAGAGAAATATAATCTACATCATACATTGGTTCCAGTGACCCAAGAGAAATATAATCTACATCATACATTGGTTCCAGTGACCCGAGAGAAATATAATCTACATTATACATTGGTTCCAGGTAAAATGTAGTACATGGGACATGTTCAAGTAATTCTCTAGCAGTCTATTTTACATTTATGTCAAACCCATTGTGGGAGCCTAGACATGTTTTCCTGGACATGTTTAGCTGATCTAAGTGGTTAACCAGTACTAAGCAATGTGTGTGAGGTGCCTTGCTCAAGGTTATTACATACGTGTAAGTGCAGCGATCGAGTATCAAACCCGGGACCCTTCGATTCCAAATCCGTACAGTCATGTACTTCAAAAGTGAGAGTCCATTGTAAATTTCACATGCGATCAGAGTCTCGCAAATTAATTTCAAACCTGCATCACTATGATATCGTCACCTAGCAACATCGCCTAGCGATTACATATCTGATCATTCTACCATCGTAACCCAGGGTTCATTCTAGGTCAGAATTTTTGGGAGAAGTGAGAAAGCGCGTGATTGCTTCCTTAAATGGTGTTCTTTAATATACTTCTGCAAAATAGGGTTAAAATGCACAGTACAACCATTAAATACAACATTTGAATAGAAGGAGTGCTTTATAATGGGTCAGTGTATCTTACTAGACACCATTTTGTTTGAAAATCGTAAAAACCAAAAAAATAAAAAAAAATTAGGGAGAAGTGGGGCCCCAGAGGGCGAAGTCAGGATCCCTAGGGCAACTATTTCACCCGCATCGCCCTCTAGAATGATTCCTGGTAACCCCAAAAATAGTTTCACATAATATTGCTAGAGTTTCAATGCAATCACAAAATGAACAAGTTTCTTGAAACGTAACTGATTACCTCAGGTAGAGTGTCTTCCTCATCCACATCGGAGATATCACTAGGGGTCAGTGACCCAGGTCGGGGCTGACCTTCAAACACATACACTCTAAGAGTGGCTTTGCCGTACCTCTGCCAGTCCCTGTTGTAAGACTGGTCATTGACCGGCACCTGGTTGGGCTCGGGTACGGGTGGTTGAAACAGAGGAACGGTATGGGTTCCCTGGTTGATAGACATTATGTTGGGGTTAAAAGTTCTTCTTTTCTTTAATGACAAGTCTGAAATGAACATACACTTATAATCACAAAAATGTTACATATCACAATAGCATTTATGTTACCCAGCATGCAAAGAGTTAATCAATGTTTTGTCAACGCAATAATCACTTCACAGAATACTTTCTTAATGTAGTAATACCCAATTGCAAGATAAGGACTGCTTTCTTTTATGCAACTAGTAATGTATTCCTGCAAATGTTTGTTTGGATCTTACTAACAACAGGGATCATTCTAGAGGGCGATGTGGGCGAAATTGTCGCCCTAGGGACCCTGACTTCGCCCTCTGGGGGCCCCACTTCTCCCTAAAAAAACAAATGGCAATATTTTGACTTGAATAGGTGGAGAAATACACCAGGTGACCCTTGCTCAGTATTTGAAGCATATCCTAATACCATCCATACTCCCCTATTAGAAGATTATGCCTAAAAGTGGCTTCCTGTTTAACCCATTCAACACCAAGTAACTGACATGGACTGGTCCATGATATTTTTAGACCAATTAATTAATAACAAAATTACATTTGGATCAGTTCATTTATCAAAATGGGTAAAAAAAATTCTAAAAATAGTTATATTACTTGAAAAAAGTGCAGATCCTGATGAGACGGCTCGTCACGAGCCGGCTCATCTGGATCTACACTTTTTTGTAAGCCAATTTAGAGGTCTGTGGTGTTGAAAGGGTTAATAAGTGAGTGCTAAAATAAGAAGAAAAAAATAATAATAAAACAAAAATTTGAATGTGTAAAAATGGCATCCATAATTCCGTTTTTAGAAAAGAAAATTTCTTTAACTTGCACTGGCCAAACATGCAACTTATACTTGTGTCTGGTGTCCATTTTATCAACCTGTCTTAGCTGTCCGATTAGCGCTGTGGTTAGCATGCTCATTTCTCACAAATGCAACCCGGGTTTGATCCTCAGACCGAGAAGTATGTGAGATGGTACAGTGGTCGCAAGATCGGACAGGTGGATTTTCTCCGGGTACTACGGTTTCCGCTAACAAGAATGACCACATTTATGCTTTCATCCGAGCCAACGAGAGTGATTGAAAATTGGTTCGCAATCGTTGTAAAATAAATAAAGTTTAATTCCGTCTTAAACATGAGTGCATGTCAAAACCAACATTATTTCAGGACCAAAGTAGGGGGGTCATCTTATAGATGAGATTGCCGTATAGGCAAGTATTGACGGTACCTGGGTCGTACCACCGACAGCCACTGCCTTCACAATGCAATGTGTATATAGGAAACAGTGAGACTTACTTTCATTACAGCAGACTAGCGGTATGAAGGACCAGGCCACGCAGGATTCCTCATCGTTCAGCGAGGCTTCGTGCGGGCCCTGGTCCTGTATGGTGAAGTCATCGAGCAGGTCGGACTGACGTTTCTTCAGGTAGAAGCGAGCTATGACGACCATGTCGCCCTGGCACTCGACATCCTCAAAGGAGGCTTCCTGTTGGCCAAACATGTGGTAGCGGTACTTGAAATTGGAACGGGCGGCGGTGGTACTACAGGTGACGGGACTAGTGGATGATTGTACAACCTGCAAGATAATATGGCCGCCTGGCTAGTGAAATATGATATTCTCGGGATATGTAATATAGTATGACAGTTTGGCTAGTGAAATATGATATTCTCTGGGTATGTAATATAGTATGACGGTTTGGTTAGTGAAATATGATATTCTCTGGATATGTAATATAGTATGACAGCTTGGCTAGTGAAATATGATATTCTCTGGATATATAATATAGTATGACAGCTTGGCTTGTGAAATATGATATTCTCTGGATATATAATATAGTATGACAGCTTGGCTAGTGAACTATGATATTCTCATGGTATGTAATATAGTATGACAGTTTGGCTAGTGAACTATGATATTCTCATGGTATGTAATATAGTATGACGGTTTGGCTTGTGAAATATGATATTCTCTGGGTATGTAATATAGTATGACAGCTTGGCTTGTGAAATATGATATTCTCGGGGTATGTAATATAGTATGACAGCTTGGCTTGTGAAATATGATATTCTCGGGGTATGTAATATAGTATGACAGTTTGGCTAGTGAACTATGATATTCTCATGGTATGTAATATAGTATGACGGTTTGGCTTGTGAAATATGATATTCTCGGGGTATGTAATATAGTATGACAGCTTGGCTAGTGAAATATGATATTCTCTGGATATGTAATATAGTATGACAGCTTGGCTAGTGAAATATGATATTCTCTGGATATGTAATATAGTATGACAGTTTGGTTAGTGAAATATGATATTCTCTGGATATGTAATATAGTACGACAGCTTGGCTAGTGAAATATGATATTCTCTGGATATGTAATATAGTATGAGAGCTTGGCTAGTGAAATATGATATTCTCTGGTGTTTTGTTTTTGTTGGTTGTGTGTTGTTTTGTTTTTGTGGTTGTGTGTTGTTTTGTTTTTGTTGGGTTGGTGTGTTGTTTTTGGATATGTAATATAGTATGAGAGCTTGGCTAGTGAAATATGATATTCTGAGGATGCATAAGCAGCCAGTTTCGATATTCCCAATATGTTGTTTTAACATACATTAGACCTCTATTAAGCTGCCACCTGTGCTAAGCAGCCACTGTCTGTGATTCCCGTGGCTGGCTGGTTTGACTGTATACATGTACAACAGTAGAAATACAGAATGAGCAAGATGGCTGCAACAGCGTACGGATATTCCATCCATTGTGACTTGACTTACAAGATGGGACCACGATTGTCATGCTATTATCGAGTGTTTACCTTTCCAGTAGAAGCATACTTCACTTACAAGATGGGACCGCGATTGTCATGCTATTATCGAGTGTTTACCTTTCCAGTAGAAGCATACTTCACTTACAAGATGGGACCGCGATTGTCGTGCTAGTATCGAGTATTTACCTATCGAGTACGAGTATTTACCTTTCCAGTAGAAGCATACTTCACTTACAAGATGGGACCACGATTGTCATGCTATTATCGAGTGTTTACCTTTCCAGTAGAAGCATACTTCACTTACAAGATGGGACCACGATTGTCATGCTATTATCGAGTGTTTACCTTTCCAGTAGAAGCATACTTCACTTACAAGATGGGACCGCGATTGTCGTGCTAGTATCGAGTATTTACCTATCGAGTACGAGTATTTACCTTTCCAGTAGAAGCATACTTGACTTACAAGATGGGACCACGATTGTCATGCTATTATCGAGTGTTTACCTTTCCAGTAGAAGCATACTTGACTTACAAGATGGGACCACGATTGTCATGCTATTATCGAGTGTTTACCTTTCCAGTAGAAGCATACTTGACTTACAAGATGGGACCACGATTGTCGTGCTATTATCGAGTATGAGTATTTACCTTTCCAGTAGAAGCATAGTAAGCTGTTAGTCTAACTTTCCCCTCGCCCGGCTCAGCGTGTTTAATACGATCCACCTGGAACCCCAGTGTCATATCTCGGGTGGCCATAATTGGAGGCGGAGAGATTGAGTGCGGCGCTCTGCGTTGGATGGATGGTAGGGGGTCCTGCGGTAAAAGCGGTGCCTGCGGTACGCTGCAATACAACAGTTCAATACAATGAACAGTATCGATGACAGCTTGGCTTATCTTCTTTACCCTCGCCTTCAGCGAACCATGTGGGCGAGTGATCAACAGCATCGCACACATCACAAAGTTTCCAATAATTTGCATAAGCAAAATTCATGTGTTAACTGTCTATGAATAATTATTTATTATTTTAACCCATTTGATTCTGGATACCGTTCAAACAGTATTTGCAAAGAACATGGAGCCAGATCAGCCACCATGAAACATGCCATCTGATCAGGCTCTATGCTGTTTGCTATTCGAATAGTTGCGCTAAAACAGTTGGCTGAATAGTAAACAACATAGATCCGGATTAGACGCAGTGGTATGACCAATAATAGGTACGTAATAAAAAGAAAATTTGTATTTTGTAACATTTTTATAATAATAAATATAATAAAGTCTATATAGCTCTATGAATCTAAATTCCGATAATATTAAGCTATGAATTACAAGATTATCAAGAACAATGTAATTTAAAATAACAGTCCTAAGGTTATATGGAAGCTACTACCACACAGACATATTTAGTGCACAGATCTACACCGGACTACATGCACCAGTCCTAAGGTTATATGGAAGCTACTACCACACAGACATATTTAGTGCACAGATCTACACCGGACTACATGCACCAGTCCTAAGGTTATATGGAAGCTACTACCACACAGACATATTTAGTGCACAGATCTACACCGGACTACATGCACCAGTCCTAAGGTTATATGGAAGCTACTACCACACAGACATATTTAGTGCACAGATCTACACCGGACTACATGCACCAGTCCTAAGGTTATATGGAAGCTACTACCACACAGACATATTTAGTGCACAGATCTACACCGGACTACATGCACCAGTCCTAAGGTTATATGGAAGCTACTACCACACAGACATATTTAGTGCACAGATCTACACCGGACTACATGCACCAGTCCTAAGGTTATATGGAAGCTACTACCACACAGACATATTTAGTGCACAGATCTACACCGGACTACATGCACCAGTCCTAAGGTTATATGGAAGCTACTACCACACAGACATATTTAGTGCCTACAACTATAACAATGTCAGTTACCATAGTAACACAAATGTTAATGAAACTTTGTGGAAATATAGAGGGTTGGTAAAATCTATCAACAACTTGTATTGAGTTATTCTGTCTCCAGGCAGGCAGGTGGGCTGGGGGCAGGGCGGGGCAGGACGGCGGGGCAGGACGGGGCAAGGCAGTGGATAACAATATTATTCTGTAGATAAAAGACAACCAGAACAGAAAGAATACATTTGAACATTACAAGAAATATGAAATCTAAACGCAAAAGGAAACCAAATAATCTATTATAGACAAGTATATAAATAAATAATAGTATGTAGAAGAAAGATACAAAGCCAATACCAAAATGGGAAGGGAAAAGAGAATTGCAGCAGTCGCATGAAATAGTTCTCATATAAGGCGAGTGTCTCAGATTTATGAGGCCATGTTGAATAAGTATGAACATGGACTTTCAATGTGGACAATCTCTGTGTCATATCACCATCTTGTGTACAGATACAGTGACACGTTTAACAAAATGTTGTCGACTCTATGGTTATGACAATCAGGGCTAAAATTTGATAATATCCGTTTCGGTAGTATAGCTTTTATTTTCAACTACCGGTACATAATATTGACTCGCCGAAGATGACCCATGGTTGCGAGTATAAATGAACGTAGATTGATGCAATATGCTAGATGGTATGTATGAGGGTACTCTTTCATGCCATTGCTGACAGTTGGGGGATAAACATAGATACCTTCCCCTCTTCTGTTTTCTAGGGGTCGAGGTAGATGGAAGGGGTGTGTTTTTATTTTTATAGTAAGCCGGAATAATGACTTCCGGGGCTTCATCTATCCACTGGAATAAAAATGCGTTGTTACAGGTAGTGTGTAAGTGTGCATGCATACAGCCAATGGTAGGAACGCTGCTGAAAGACAAGCTACAAGCAAATCAAGTACAAGTTACCACATTTTTCAGATGCTGGAGGAACCAAGTTTTCAGGATATAAGCCATGATTTTCTTGAATATGGACCCATTTAGCAAGACATCTTTGAGCAGAACATTTGTGTAGCCAATCTATGCATGTGTGTGGTTTACGTTTATTTATCGTCGCTACCGGATGCCCATATGAGCGACACCTCCTGAAGAGATTAGTCATTTTAGATTTTTGGAGGATAGTGCAATGATACAGACAGAGTCTCCTCTTGTTCTTTTACGTGCACGGTGTACAGCACTGACACGAGACCTCGGTTTAAAGTCCCATCTGAAAGACTATTAATTTTATTAGGGTCAAACGGGAGATCGAACCTGCGATCCCTGGATTACCAGTCCAGCGTGTTACCACTGGACTACATCCGTCTGTGTGAAACTATCTATGCACTATTAAATCCGGGTTTCTAAATTTAGCACATCCTGGTCAGTCACACATGACATTCCGACTGTTTGTTGTTTCAATGGCTTCCGAGACCAATTAGCGTTTTGGCAGTATACCAAGGTTTATTCATACTGGAGGTGCAAAGAACTTTATTCAGATGACCAAATTTGAAGGTTTATATGATCACTGATTTTTATGGAACAATTTTCTTTTACAATCATTGAGCCCCGTCTTATACATGCACATACATTGAGCCCCCCATTACACATGCCCGTGTATTTAGCTTATATAAATTTATTTTAGCTCGATTGAGAAACAAGTTCTTTCAACTTATATTAATCACTCTCGAGACCTCATTCCTGATGGAATCCATCGCTATGAAGGAGAGAGAAGAGGCATGTGGAATTTAAATGCCTTGCCTAAGGGCACAATCGTAACGGCTCCAGCAGGACTCGAACTCCAGACCTGAAGCGAACGCGCATCTGCTGCGCTATCAAGACTTCCACATGCCCGTGTATTGTGCCACCCCCCACCACTTACACATGCCCGTATGTGAAACTCATTTTTGAACACATCTAATACACACTACAACTGAAACAACTGGGTGATATTAGTGACTAAAACAACACCAAAATAAGTAGTTACACAAATATATGCAGTTAGTACTCAAATGCATGCAATAATTATAATGTCAACAAAGCATACTACACACATCTTCCAAAGCTCAGCACCATACACAAACTCTGGACAATATTGCACACATGTCCTTACAACAGTTATACACGTGCATAGAATGATTAGTACAAACCGAAGTTCATCATCCTGTGAAAAGCCTATATACTGTGATATACTGTATGCAGTGATCCTAAATTGTTTCGTAAAGCCAAAAAACTAAAACAAGATTTGTTTCATCACACACTCTCCCCAGCCCACATTTTTTATTCAAGCACTGGCAGACAATCATATGATGTGAATCCCTGCCCCTTTTCCCATTACCTAAACATTATGTCCATTTGAGCCCAATGCAATAATTAAATCGCGTTTACTTCCGCTGAATATAACCAGCCGAGTCAGGGAAGATGAAATAAACCCTATGATATTTCTGGCTTTATTTTATATACATGGTATTCATCTTCAACATCAATTCTGTTACAAATATGATATTATTTTCGAACTAGAAAACTGTTTCAAATGTGTAATGTAAGTTATCCTCACGATTCTGAGCTTCATATAAATTCAAAGAATGAATGTCCGTAAAAAGTAATAATTATATATTTTAGAATTCAGAAACACACAAGTCTTTACCTAATAAACTGTTGAAGATCAATACGTTTAAGTTAACATGAAAGACATGAAAACATCTATACAGCTAGGTACAATGTGTACACATTTTTTAGGTTTTACTTAAATTTATTGTTTCTGGTACCTTGGTTTATTTCTCTTCGAGGAATAATCCCCTGGTATCTACGGAAACAAAATTTGACGTTGAAGATAAATCCACACCAAAGATATATATTATGATTCACTGTAAATGTGGATATTTAGAGTTGTGGAAACGATTTTGTTTCTAAATTCAATTGACTAAACTGATGTGATTCACATCATAATGAAGGTACAGACAAAATATTACTGAATATATTAATAACTTCTGACTGATTTCAAAAACCCCAAAGTTCTGAAGCACACATTTGTATATAGATCACCCTTTTCAGAACATATTATTTTACATGTCTATTAAAACTGTATTACGAGACAACTTTTAGAGACCATTTTTTCTATTTCAGTGTATGGTCTTTAATGACATGATGTTGTCATTAAACATATCTGTACAATCATGCAGTAATTCAAAACATAACATTTTCATTTTTTTTTAGTATTTTCACATCTTCAGAAATATCCACATAAACAATGCTGGTACAGTCATGAAAAGCTTAAACTGTGTGTAACGTTTACAACCGTAGCTTAAAATTGAACATCTAATGCTGTTATTACTCTAGTGAGATCTCTGAATAGTAAAATAATTATTACCGTATTAGACATTCTAACTTCAACATATTTCATATACGGAATACTGAATTCGCAGACATACATGAGCTACAAGAGACTTCCTTGTGTGTGTTTTACATTTATTTATCGTCGCTACCAGTTGCCCATATGAGCGACGCCTCCTGAAGAGATTAGTCATTTTAGATTTTTGGAGGATAGTGCATGATAGGCCTACAGACAGAGTCCCATTCCAGAGTCTCCTCTGGTTCTTTTACGTGCACGGTGTAAACCACCGACACGAGACCTCGGTTTAAAGTCCCATCTGAAAGACTGTTAAGAGACGTCCTTACACAATACAGTAGTATTGATATTAGAATTCAGTCTTCAATTTATGAAATCTCTTTTCAGTTAGAAGGTCCAAGACTCAAGACAGTTTAATGAGTTATGAGGATATTTATACATTAAATTGCAAGTACATCAATGTTGAATCATACGGAGTAGTTACCTGTGGGTAGGTATACTGGTTGTAGTTGCCCGCGGCGATCTGATGCATGGAATGTATCTCTGCGTCACGCATGTTCACAATTCTGTAGTACAGATCCGCCTCTCCATACTGGTAAAACAAGTAACGATACCTCAGTTCATATATATATAATAATGTGCAATGTGTGCATATGAACTTGTTTCAGAACAAGTGCAAGAAACATTGTGATCTGTCATCCAGGTTAGACTTTATAATTATACATCTACTAGTAGAGTAGATCCACACGAAATCATTTCTGATACCTTTAAAGCGACACTACATCGGTGAAGACGCAAATTTTCACAGAATGTATTTTCCTATTACCAATATATGGTATATTATTTTCCGACTAATTGCTGAGTAATCGCCGTATACGATGTTTGTTGACATAACAAACTAATGTAAATAAGGTCAACATGTGCAATACAATGTGTGTGTCATGAATAACACGATTTATGGTACAGATTTACAGTTATATCTCACCCTTTGTGCATGTGCATATTTATGATTAGACTAATACGATTTAAAATATCTCTAAATGGCAGTATCACACGCTTGGTATAGACTCAAATAGTAAACAAACATCAATTCAACTATATGAATCCTACTTTCACTTTTGAGAGTTTGTATACCACAAAAACTATGTTTATGTATAGAAAGTTAGTGTTCAAATTATTTTGGAAGAATTTGTAGTAGCAATGCTATTTATACGTAAAAGTGCATTTTTGGGGCTTTTCGCGATATAATGTCGCTTTAAGCAAACATTTCATTCTACACTGTCCCATTCATCAGAATATAAAGGTATGCAATGTTTTTTAAAATTTGAAGCCCATTTATTTTTAGTGGTGGTAGTACCCCTAGGCAATTACACTGAAATCTCTGTCACCTCTTCTCCCTCATGGCGTTGAATTCCGTCCAGAATGAGGTATCGAGGGAGATTACTCTATTGTTGCACAAACTTGTTCATCATAGTGCACAAATAAATTTGCATAAGCTAACTATCATTTTGAATGGCAACATTAGATTTTGGTATTGACTGGCATGTTGGCATGCTTTTCTACTTGTTGTTCAGGTGCTTGCATCATGAGGAGGATACTGCTGATAAGTGCAAGTAGACTGCATATAGATACATTTCTCCATGGTTGGTGTAAATATGTAGGCATGGATTAGTTTGTTTGCTCGTTTTGTTCGGGTTTTAAACCTTCATCAGCACCATTTTGGGCTATATCTCCAGTAGGCAGTTTACCTAACAAGACCTTTCCTGGGCAGGCTCCAGCAGTTACCCAGTACTCCGCACCACAACCTCCGCAAGAAACTGTGAACTTTTTCATTAAATAGACACAGCCTGAGTGGGACTCGAACCTGTGACCATCAGTGATGATAGGTTACAGTGGTATACAAGTCAGCGACCTAAACCACTGTGACCATCAGTGATGATAGATTACAGTGGTATACAAGTCAGCAACCTAAACCACTGTGACCATCAGTGATGATAGGTTACAGTGGTATACAAGTCAGCGACCTAAACCACTGTGACCATCAGTGATGATAGGTTACAGTGGTATACAAATCAGCGACCTAAACCACTGTGACCATCAGTGATGATAGGTTACAGTGGTATACAAATCAGCGACCTAAACCACTCGACCATCAGTGATGATAGGTTACAGTGGTATACAAGTCAGCGACCTAAACCACTCGACCACAGAGGCGGACTTGTAGGCATGAAATAAAGGTTGAAACGACAATACCTGAACAAAAAATATATCTCTGCTTTTTATGGTGGATGATAATAAATGGTGAATGCTCACTTTAGGTAGTCGTTGTACTTGACTGACATGTAGGAATGGTTTAATAGGCACATTTCTCATCGGAATCTTAAATCTACCAGCTATCAGTCGCCCATTGTTGTCAAACAGTGGAATCTTTGTCCAGGCTCGTGTAATGAGACTGTTACGATCATGTTCCGAGGCTGGGCCTCCACTCGCCTGAAGTTCCGCAACAATACCTAGGTCTGCCTCTGGTGGACATCTGTCAAACAAATAAACATTTCAAAATGTTAACGAGATAAAATCCTGCCAAACATATGCCAAAATATATTGAAACTTATTTTTCAAATAATGTTTCTTAATTAGACAGAACTTGGAAAGTCAGATAGTCTGGGAAGGACAATGACAAATGCTGTTACAATTTTTTTCTAAATTGAGTTTTCTTTTTTTCTACAATATATTATAATATCTGTTATGTACTGTACACACAATGATAAAATTAAACAAAGTCAGAGATTGGCTACTGAACACAAGACTTAATGTAAGTTTAAAAAGAGGTCACGACTATTTGTAATCTGGCAACTGCAAATTTGGTGTTTATTGTAGTAATGCAGGGCTGTAGTTTGTGTTCTTTGATTTCAGTAGTGCTGCATTAATAAAGAGCATACACACAGCTGAACAATGAATGGACAAAGTTCAGGACGACATACACACAGCTGAACAATGAAAGGACACAGTTCAAGATGACATACACACAGCTGAACAATGAATGGACAAAGTTCAGGACGACATACACACAGCTGAACAATGAATGGACACAGTTCAAAATGACATACACACAGCTGAACAATGAATGGACAAAGTTCAAGATGACATACACACAGCTGAACAATGAATGGACAATGTTCAAGATGACATACACATAGCTGAACAATGAATGGACAACGTTCAAGACGACATACACACAGCTGAACAATGAATGGACAAAGTTCAAGACGACATACACACAGCTGAACAATGAATGGACAAAGTTCAAGACGACATACACACAGCTGAACAATGAATGGACAAAGTTCAAGATGACATACACACAGCTGAACAATGAATGGACACAGTTCAAGATGACATACATACAACTGAACAATGAATGGACACAGTTCAAGATGACATACACACAACTGAACAATGATTGGACACAGTTCAAGATGACATACACACAGCTGAACAATGAATGGACACAGTTCAAGATGACATACACACAGCTGAACAATGATTGGACAGATTTCAAGATGACATACACACAGCTGAACATTGAACGGACAAAGTTCAAGATGACATACACACAGCTGAACAATGAATGGACACAGTTCAAGATGACATACACACAGCTGAACAATGAATGGACACAGTTCAAGACGATATACATACAACTGAACAATGAATGGACACAGTTCAAGATGACACACACACAGCTAAACAATGAATGGACACAGTTCAAGACAACATACATACAACTGAACAATGAATGGACACAGTTCAAGATGACACACATACAGCTAAACAATGAATGGACACAGTTCAAGATGATATACATACAACTGAACAATGAATGGACACAGTTCAAGATGACACACACACAGCTAAACAATGAATGGACACAGTTCAAGACAACATACATACAACTGAACAATGAATGGACAACTTTCAAGATGACATACACACAGCTGAACAATGAATGGACACAGTTCAAGATGACATACATACAACTGAACAATGAATGGACAACTTTCAAGATGACATACACACAACTGAACAATGAATGGACAACTTTCAAGATGACATACACACAGCTGAACAATGAATGGATACAGTTCAAGATGACATACACACAGCTGAACAATGAATGGACACAGTTCAAGATGCATACACACAGCTGAACAATGAATGGACACAGTTCAAGATGCATACACACAGCTGAACAATGAATGGACACAGTTCAAGATGACATACACACAACTGAACAATGAATAGACACAGTCCAAGATGACATACATACAGCTGAACAATGAATGGACACAGTTCAAGATGACATACACACAGCTGAACAATGAATGGACACAGTTCAAGATGACACACACACACACACAGCTGAACAATGAATGGACACAGTTCAAGATGACACACACACAGATCAACAATGAATGAGCAAAGTTCAAGACGGCAGTATCATACTTTGGCACAGCTTGTTTGGCGCCTAGTATTGCATTGGAATAGTTGTAGTTGGATTTGTCTCCTCTAGAGGCTGGTTCAGTGTACACTGTTGGTAGTACAGTTGGTTCCCCCATCACTGCAGACGAGCTATGCAGGCCCACTACTAATCGTAAAGCTTGTATCGTGGGGTCGAGACATAACAGGAAGTCATAGAATATCACAAACCCTGCACTGAAATATACAAATATGCTGTGTTTTAGTTAACTTTAATAAAGGAAAAATGAAAAACTTATATGAAATATTAACCCGAACATGCTCTTAATATCTAAATAAAAAATGGTTTGCAAATTTATACCTTGCAGCTTTAGGATATTTATAAAATTTGTCAGTTCCAAATAATAAAAACACAGAATAGAAACCATTTGGTAGTGCTACATCTCTGACTTAACCCTTTCCTTCATAGAGATTTGGGTTAATATACTATTATATCTCCATACAAACGACAGCCATATAGCTATCATGCAGTGGATAATTGGTTGCCACATCTATCCCACCTCCATATATTACTGGGACTACATAGAGATTTGGGTTAATATACTATTATATCTCCATACAAACGACAGCCATATAGCTATCATTCAGTGGATAATTGGTCGCCATATCTATCCCACCTCCATATATTACTGGGACTACATAGATATTTGGGTTAATATACTATTATATCTCCATACAAACGACAGCCATATAGCTATCATGCAGTGGATAAGTAGTCGCCATATCTATCCCACCTCCAGATATTACTGGAACTACACGAGGTTCTGGCCTTTATTATAAGCATTGGTTTGGTTACTACATTGTCAATGTATGTCGTATTGATAATGACGTTAAGAGGTGCTTCTATGAGGGAAAGGGTTATGGTGCACATTATTTTGATGTTTGAGAAGTTATTTATCAATTAGCAAACAAGTAGAATACTCACCATGAATCACAAGTCATTGGTAGCAGTAAAATAACAAAATACACACCGATTTTATGTCAAGAAATACGGTAAGTTTGACAACCATCAGTTCTGCTTTAGGTTGCATAATATCTGCCTAATATATTCTTAGGTTGCATAATATCTGCCTAATATATTCTTAGGTTGCATAATATCTGCCTAATATATTCTTAGGTTGCATAATATCTGCCTAATATATTCTTAGGTTGCATAATATCTGCCTAATATATTCTTAGGTTGCATAATATCTGCCTAATATATTCTTAGGTTGCATAATATCTGCCTAATATATTCTTAGGTTGCATAATATCTGCCTAACATATTCTTAGGTTGCATAATATCTCCCCTGCCTAACATATTCTTAGGTACATATAATAACACCAAATATTTGCACCTGTGTTTACAACTATGGTAAAACCCAAATACCACCTCCGAATAAAGGCCACCATGTTTATTTCCCATCAAGCGCTTCTCTGTACATTTTAGCCGTAAAATGTAAACTTTGAGTGGTCTTTATAGATAGGTTTTACATAGATTTTACAGTAACAGAGATTAATGTGTCCAGTTCAACAGATTGTTTCTATACACAGACAAGCTTAACCCATTTTAATCGGGCAGTGGGAATAACACAACTATTTTTCACAATGCAGCAGAACCAAACGCTTAAGGTATACATACTTTTATTTGATTCAGTGTTTATATATATAATATTTATCTATCCAATCAGCAAACCATTGTACTATACTTAAAACTATACAAATAGTCTTTTTTTAACCAACACAACATGAAATGTCACCCCATGCAGCCATATACAATAAATCGTCCTTACTGTGACAAGCCGATACAATATAACATTGTGTGAATTGATTGGTTATATTTTAGCTCGATTGCGATACAAGTTCTTACACCTTATATTTATCACTCTCGAGACCTCATTCCTGATGGAATCCATCGCCACGAGGGAGAGAGAAGAGGCAACGTGGAATTTAAATGCCTGAATTGATTGAATTATTCCAATCAATGTTCATCCAATTTTTGTAACTGTTCGCAGTAAGCACAGTTTGTTGTATCAGATTGCACAGGGTGAATCAATAGGTTTTAGTTATAGCAGAATCTTCTTCATCTCCGCTTTCTTTCTATCTATCCTGTAACACCATCCTGCAGAGTGAAAAACAAAGAAACAATTAATATATGACCTTTCTCTAACATTTTATAAGTCACTTCCTTTTTTAGTGTAAAACTCGTAAAAAATATTTTAAAATAGCACCAAGGTAATTCTATGCAACAAATTGCGTTTACTGTGGAAATGTGATACAACGGAACAGGAATAACGATTGAAACAACTGAAACTCACCGTCAGTTGTTTAACCCATTCAACACCAAGTAACTGACATGGACTGGTCAATGATATTTTTAGACCAATAAATTAATAACAAAATTACATTTGGATCAGTTCATTTATCAAAATGGGTAAAAAAAATTCTAAAAATAGTTATATTACTTGAAAAAAGTGCAGATCCTGATGAGACGGCTTGTCACGAGCCGGCTCATCTGGATCTACACTTTTTGTAAGCCTATTTAGAGGTCTGTGGTGTTGAAAGGGTTAAATATATCTCTTGTTCCACTGTATCAAGCTTCCATGGTATGCACAATTGTTGTACTGCATTGCATAGAGTGGTTTTAATCTAATTCATTAAATGAACAAGAATTAAAAGCTAATTTATTTACTTTTGAATATTTATAATATCATTTACTTATATGTATTATCTATGTTTTTCATATGATTTAACAAAACTAAAGTGTCAAAAAGAATTTCTAAAAAACAATTAATTTCTAAATCTAATTGTTAATTAGGCAGATGTAGAAAAAGGTCATATATAAACACAGGTGTAAAGCATGCTTTGGTGAGGCTAGAACGAATACTGTGAACTTTGTGATACATCTTCTACAAAATCTGCAAAACACATAAAATATGCATTATATGCTACAGTCAAACCTGTGTTAGCTGTCACCTCTATCGACAGTTTAGGCCTACTCCATAGAGACATAGGTGTATACGCTGCTGCAACTCCATATAACTCAACAACCGTTATCAATGCATAGGCAGTCAGCACATCTACCCCATCCCCATAGAGAAATACGACCATTTCCACTATGATGTACATGGACCATTTCCACTATGATATACATGGACCATTTCCACTATGATATACATGGACCATTTCCACTATGATATACATGGACCATTTCCACTATAATATACATGGACCATTTCCACTATGATATACATGGACCATTTCCACTATAATATACATGGACCATTTCCACTATGATATACATGGACCATTTCCACTATGATATACATGGACCATTTCCACTATGATATACAGGGACCATTTCCACTATGATATACATGGACAATATCCACTATGATATACATGGACCATTTCCACTATGATATACAGGGACCATTTCCACTATGATATACAGGGACCATTTCCACTATGATATACAGGGACCATTTCCACTATAATATACATGGACCATTTCCACTATGATATACATGGACCATTTCCACTATGATATACATGGACCATTTCCACTATGATATGACCTTTATTATGAACATTGGTTTGGCTACTACATTGTCAATGTATGTCGTATTGCTAATGGCGTCAAGAGGTGCTTCTATGACAGAAAGGGTTAAGACAGGTTTGACTGTATTTGTATTAGTTAAGCGAGTATGTATGAAATGGGAAGTCACTCTGTAGTATCATTCATACTAAACAATGTTCTGCTTCCAAAAATGTACTACTTGGCACCACTTAAATATTTCCATCCAGAGATGTCATGTAAAACCGACATGATTGAGAACACATCAACAAGGCAGGAACGAGGCACTCTTCTGGTCTTCATTTAATGTCTTGTGGCCGATAGGCTTTCCTCAACCGATGTGTGTGCCTTCATGTCACATGAACCTTGCTGCATCAAGTTTTCAACCTGACTCAATCAGCTCACTTTATCTATTTCATGTCTGTTTCTATACAGACAAATCTGTGTTTGTGGTCACCTCTATTAAGCAGCCAACCGGTATTAAGCAGCCACTTTCAGATTCTCAATATGCTACTTTGTTATACCTTTCACCTCTATTAAGCAGCCACCTGTGCTAAGCAGCCACTTTCTGTGATTCCCTTGGCTGGCTGTTTAAGACAGATTTGACTGTATTGTGATTGATGTAGGCAATACTATCCAACATATTGGTTAGATAAGTAAACATGTGACCAGCTGCAAGATTCGCGTGCCTGGCATGGCAATCACCATCTTATACAGCTTCAGACTAGCATGGCCATGTTCGTTGCTTATCTAGGAAGTAACGGACATCTCACCAACACACTTGGCATTGGTGTTGACAATCTTCTATGGCCCCTAACAGGCATGGACATGTTGGTTGTTCATCTAACATAAATTCCACAGGAACGTCTCAGCATGACATGGCATGATCGGTGATTATCTAACTCCAATGGTCTTTAGCTGGCATGCACATGTTGTTTGTTCATTTGAATTTAAACTTTATTTATTTTACCACGATTGCGAAACAAGTTTTAACAACTTGTATTAATCACCTGTCCGCTCTGGCGACCACCGCACCATCTCACATACTTCCCGGTCCGAGGATTGAACCTGGGTTGCATTGGTGAGAAGCAAGCAGTATAGTGGCTGTTCTCTAATAGATTGTTCTTCAACACCCGTTACATAGTAAACATTTATCCATTCATGCAGCTACTCTTTTTTCACTGCATCTTCCTTGGACCTAACTGTCATCTTCAGTGAAACAATGAATTTAGCCCCTTCTGATACATTCTACATCCGCTTTGTCGAATTCCGTCGAACCGAACAAAATACTTCGACATAACTGAAATTTGACTTAACAAAATTCGATATAAATGGAGCCAGTTATATGTAACATGATAGTGTCTGAAATGGGACTTTGATCCGACTTTGAGATAACCGGAGAAGTCGACATAACCGACTTTGACATAGCGGATGTAGATTGTACTAATAATATTTGATGTTGTTTTAGTGGCATTTCTAAATGTAGCAGACATACACAATTTGCTTAAATACATATTCCTGTTCAAAATAGCTGTCACAAGTTGAAATAAGTTTCTATCGTAAAATTGTATTCGTTACAAAATCAATATATTACTCAAGTTATGTAGTAATAAAATCAACCCTTTTAGACAGTTTGTATATAGTTGAACACTTTGTTGAAAATCATATAATCTTATTTTGACTATAATAGTTTGTTTTATTTGGCTATCTTCGTAGCCATTGATAATAGCAATGAAATTAATGTGCGTACATGTGCATCACTTTTAGCATGTTTTTTGGTGGCATTTTTTGTACAGGACTACTGTAGATATCAGAGATGGCATACTGTAGATATCAGAGATGAACTACTGTAGATAGCAGAGATGGCATACTGTAGATATCAGAGATGAACTACTATAGATATCAGAGATGAACTATTGTAGATATCAGAGATGAACTACTGTAGATATCAGAGATGGCATACTGTAGATATCAGAGATGAACTACTATAGATATCAGAGATGAACTATTGTAGATATCAGAGATGAACTACTGTAGATATCATAGATGAACTAATGTAGATATCAGAGATGGACTACTGGAGATATCAGAGATGAACTACTGTAGATATTAGAGATGAACTACTGTAGATATCAGAGATGAACTACTGTAGATATCAGAGATGAACTACTGTAGATATCAGAGATGAAATACTGTAGATATCAGAGATGAAATACTGTATATATCAGAGATGAAATACTGTAGATATCAGAGATGAACTATTGTAGATATCAGAGATGAACTACTGTAGATATCAGAGATGAACTACTGTAGATATCAGAGATGAACTACTGTAGATATCAGAGATGAACTACTGTAGTATCAGAGATGAACTACAATATCTATATCAGAGATGAACTACTATTGATATCAGAGATGAACTACTGTAGATATCAGAGATGAACTACTGTAGATATCAGAGATGAACTACAATATTATATCAGAGATGAACTACTATTGATATCAGAGATGAACTATTGTAGATATCAGAGATGAACTACTGTAGATATCAGAGATGAACTATTGTAGATATCAGAGATGAACTACTGTAGATATCAGAGATGAACTACTGTATATATCAGAGATGAACTACTGTAGATATCAGAGATGAACTACTGTAGATATCAGAGATGAACTACTGTAGATATCAGAGATGAACTACTGTAGATATCAGAGATGAACTACTGTAGATATCAGAGATGAACTACTGTAGATATCAGAGATGAACTACTGTAGATATAGAGATGATACTGTAGATATGGTATGTAGATATCAGAGATGAACTACTGTAGTATCAGAGATGAACTAATTTATATCAGAGATGAACTACTATTGATATCAGAGATGAACTATTGTAGATATCAGAGATGAACTACTGTAGATATCAGAGATGAACTATGTAGATACAGAGATGAATACTGTAGATACAGAGATGAATACTGTAATATAGAGATGAATATGTAGATATCAGAGATGAACTACTGTAGATATCAGAGATGAACTATTGTAGATATCAGAGATGAACACTGATATATCAGAGATGAACTATGTATATATCAGATGACTACTGTAGATATCAGAGATGAACTAATGTAGATATCAGAGATGAACTAATGTAGATATCAGAGATGAACTACTGTAGATATCAGAGATGAACTAATGTAGATATCAGAGATGAACTACTGTAGATATCAGAGATGAAATACTGTAGATATCAGAGATGAACTACTGTAGATATCAGAGATGAACTACTGTAGATATCAGAGATGAAATACTGTAGATATCAGAGATGAAATACTGTATATATCAGAGATGAAATACTGTAGATATCAGAGATGAACCTATTGTAGATATCAGAGATGAACTACTGTAGATATTAGAGATGACTACTGTAGATATCGAATAAACTACTGTACTATAAGATGACTACTGTAGCTATCAGAGATGACTACATATCTATCAGATGACTACTATTGTATCAGGATGAACTACTGTAGATATCAGAGATGAACTACTGTAGCTATCAGAGATGACTACAATATCTATATCAGAGATGAACTACTATTGATATCAGAGATGAACTATTGTAGATATCAGAGATGAACTACTGTAGATATCAGAGATGAACTATTGTAGATACCAGAGATGAACTACTGTAGATATCAGAGATGAACTACTGTATATATCAGAAATGAACTACTGTAGATATCAGAGATGAACTACTGTAGATATCATAGATGAACTACTGTAGATATCAGAGATGAACTACTGTAGATATCAGAGATGAACTACTGTAGATATCAGAGATGAACTACTGTAGATATCAGAGATGAACTACTGTAGATATCAGAGATGAACTACTGTAGATATCAGAGATGAACTACTGTAGATATCATAGATGAACTACTGTAGATATCAGAGATGAACTACTGTAGATATCAGAGATGAACTACTGTAGATATCAGAGATGAACTACTGTAGATATCAGAGATGAACTACTGTAGATATCAGAGATGAACTATTGTAGATATGTTGTTATAAACACTAAGGTATGAACATATATAGCTATACAAAGCTGTGGACAGAAACTAGGAAAACATGAGAGCTACATTAGAAGTGGAGCAAAAAAGTTGTTAGCTTGCTGAAAATATTCTCCAAAATGAATCAAGGATTTAGCCCCTTACAGTTAAACTCTACATGTTGTCCCCATGCTGCTCTGTATGGCCCCGCTCCTGCAGTGTCACTTCTGAGGGTACGAACACCGGGATCAGCCTGGGTGGCTGTCACTTCATCATTTTCAGACTGACCAATCATAGAGTCTGTTACATCAGGACTTATTTGATGGTCTGCATATCTTATTAACATAGGATCTCTCTGATAGGCTGGATTATATTGCAGGGCTGGTGTTTGAAATCTTGGCCTGGTTCTCCGATTCGGTTGGTTATAAGGAACCAGCGTATTCTCCTCATTATCATCTTGGTTTTGCTCGGCGAGTTCTTCCTCAGTGAGTGGGAACATGGGGCGGTCCTGTAGCTTGGTATGTTGAGTCGCCACCCATGTTCTGGTGACTGAGCTAGTCTGCCGTTTATCAAACCGATTTAAACTGAAATTGTTAAGTGCTTATCTTTCATCATTTTGATTCCACGGTTTAGGAGTTTTCACCACACATGATTGTCTTTCAAACAGGATAAATGACGTAGTACTTGTAAGAGAACTACATGACATGATTAACTTTTTGCATGCTGGGTAAAATGAAGGCTATAAATCGTTGAAATAATTTTTGCAGACGACAATTCAATAATGTGTTTTGCTTATTTGTAACTGAAAACTCTGGAAATATGGCATGGCATTTCATTAGAATTGTATCGTTTCCATGACATATTTGATTGTTATGTTCACAGCTAGCATGCAAAGAGTTGAACAAACAAAGTGTTTCAAAAAAGACTAGCATTGAATTAGAAGTGTTTCAAAAAAGACTAGCATTGAATTAGATTTGAATATTTAATATTACTATATTATGATTGTAGTGATGCATTATATTGCTACATGTGCAGGGCTCATTCTAGAGGGCGATGTAGGTAAAATAGTCGCCCTAGGGACCACGATGTCGCCCCCTGGGGGCCCCACTTCTCCCTTCTCTTTTTTTTTACAATTTTCATACAAAATTGTGTCCAGTAAGATACACTGGCCAATTATAAAGCACTCATTCTATTCAAATGTTGTATTTAATGGTCATACTGTGTATTTTAACCATATTTTGCTGAAATTTATTACAATAACACCATTTAAGGATGCGATCGCGCGCTTTCTCACTTCTCCAAAAATTCTGACCTAGAATGAACCCTGCACGTGTATTCACTACATACACTCATTAGTCGCTACGCAAGCAAGTGACAATTGTAATATTATAGTAGCATCATTACATCACAACACCAACATTGCAATCATCCGTATATCTCCCATTGGACCCTTATCTGGTCCCTAGTATCGGCTGATACCCATCAGGTCCCGGGTCTGTGATTATAATGTTCTTGGTTCTGGGGAAATTGGGTATCAAGCTACTCCGGTACATAGGATTGTAGTTCCACGTATGGTGATATGCTGGTACATAGTTACACGGACTGAAACGATACCCACCACATGTTTGTAATGATAGCCACAACATGTTTGAAATGTTAGCCACCACATGTTTGAAATGTTAGCCACAACTTGTTTGAAATGTTAGCCACAACATGTTTGAAGCGATAGCCACCACATGTTTGAAATGATAGCCACAACATGTTTGAAGCGATAGCCACCACATGTTTGAAACGATAGCCACCACATGTTTGAAATGATAGCCACAACATGTTTGAAGCGATAGCCACAACATATTTGAAATGATAGTCACAACATGTTTGAAACGATAGCCACCACATGTTTGCAATGATAGCCAAACGTTTGAAATGATAGCCAAAACATGTTTGAAATGCTAGCCACAACATGTTTGTAATGATAGCCAAATGTTTGAAATGATAGCCACATGCTTGAAATGATAGCCACAACATTATTGAAATGATAGCCACAACTTGTTTGAAACGATAGCCACAACTTGTTTGAAACGATAGCCACGACTTGTTTGAAACGATAGCCACGACTTGTTTGAAATGATAGCCACAACATGTTTGAAACGATAGTTATAATATCATTATATGGTTTCTCATTGCTTAGCCTCTGTCTGTCCTTCCACATCATCCCTCGTCTTTATTTTGTGATCATGCAGGAAGAAGGTGTACCAAGCAATTTTAGGCCTAGTTCCATGGAGACTGATCCAATGTGAGGCCTACATAGGCCCATTCCTGTGGTTGCAATGTTTTGCACAGACTACTGATATGTAATCCATGAGCGAAGCAGGATTCGATCTGGAAATGGCTCAATGACAAGCCACATACTCGTACACATAATAGTGCCTTGTCCAAGATTCAAACTGACAAACTCTCAACGGCAGGCAGATGTCCTAACTACTCGACAACAGTGTCTTCACAATCTTCAAGGTTGCCGGTACATGCATTTCTGTGCCCAATGTTTTGTAGCCACACACTTTGTGATATATGAATGAAAAGCAGTTAGGTTAGTAACAGGCAAACTTTGACTAGTGAAATTCCAGCAGCTGCTGTATGTGCAGAAATATGGGACAAGACTGATGTTTTATCATTTACAGCTTTTATTGTTTGACTGATATTTTATGGTTTACAGCTTTTATTGTTTAGTATAATGAATGGTTTACAGTTGCTTGCATAGGCAGTTCAAAAGCTCAAAATAGCTAATATTAAGAAAACATACGTCTTGCCAACTCATACAATTTTTACCATTTCCAACAAATCTTATATCTAATTCTATCATACTACCGTAAAACGTTAACGGTAATATTAAGTGTAATTATAACAGCAGCGTACATTACGGAGATTGTTTATGAGCGTACATTACGGAGATTGTTTATGAGCGTACATTACGGAGATAGTTTATGAGCATACATTATGGAGATTGTTTATGAGCGTACATTATGGAGATAGTTTATGAGCGTACATTACGGAGGTTGTTTATAAGCATACATTACGGAGATTGTTTATGAGCATACATTACGGAGATTGTTTATGAGCGTACATTACAGAGTTTGTTTATGAGCGTACATTACGGAGTTTGTTTATGAGCGTACATTACGGAGATTGTTTATGAGCATACATTATGGAGGTTGTTTATGAGCGTACATTATGGAGGTTGTTTATTAGCGTACATTATGGAGGTTGTTTATGAGCGTACATTATGGAGGTTGTTTATGAGCGTACATTATGGAGGTTGTTTATGAGCGTACATTATGGAGATTGTTTATGAGCATACATTACGGAGGTTGTTTATGAGCGTACATTATGGAGGTTGTTTATGAGCATACATTACGGAGATTGTTTATGAGCGTACATTACGGAGATTGTTTATGAGCATACATTACGGAGATTGTTTATGAGCGTACATTACGGAGATTGTTTATGAGCATACATTACGGAGGTTGTTTATGAGCATACATTACGGAGATTGTTTATGAGCGTACATTACGGAGATTGTTTATGAGCATACATTACGGAGATTGTTTATGAGCATACATTACGGAGATTGTCTATGAGCGTACATTACGGAGGTTGTTTATGAGCGTACATTACGGAGATTGTTTATGAGCGTACATTGCGGAGGTTGTTTATGAGCATACATTGCGGAGGTTGTCTATGAGCGTACATTACGGAGGTTATTTATGAGCGTACATTACAGAGATTGTCTATGAGCGTACTTTACGGAGATTGTTTATGAGCATACATTACAGAGATTATTTATGAGCGTACATTACGGAGATTATTTATGAGCGTACATTACAGAGATTGTTTATGAGCATACATTATGGAGATTGTTTATGAGTGTACATTACGGAGGTTGTTTATGAGCATACATTATGGAGGTTGTTTATGAGCATACATTATGGAGGTTGTTTATGAGCATACATTATGGAGGTTGTTTATGAGCATACATTATGGAGGTTGTTTATGAGCATACATTATGGAGGTTGTTTATGAGCGTACATTACAGAGGTTGTTTATGAGCATACATTGTGGAGGTTGTTTATGAGCGTACATTACGGAGGTTGTTTATGAGCATACATTATGGAGGTTGTTTATGAGCGTACATTACGGAGGTTGTTTATGAGCATACATTATGGAGGTTGTTTATGAGCATACATTACGGAGGTTGTTATGAACATACATTATGGAGGTTGTTTATGAGCATACATTACGGAGGTTGTTTATGAGCGTACATTACGGAGTTGTTTATGAGCATACATTACGGAGATTGTTTATGAGCGTACATTATGGAGATAGTTTATGAGCGTACATTACGGAGATTGTTTATGAGCGTACATTATGGAGATAGTTTATGAGCGTACATTACGGAGTTGTTTATGAGCGTACATTATGGAGATAGTTTATGAGCGTACATTACGGAGTTGTTTATGAGCGTACATTACAGAGATAGTTTATGAGCGTACATTACAGAGATAGTTTATGAGCGTACATTACGGAGTTGTTTATGAGCGTACATTACAGAGATAGTTTATGAGCGTACATTACGGAGTTGTTTATGAGAGTACATTACGGAGGTTGTTTATGAGCATACATTACGGAGGTTGTTTATGAGCGTACATTACGGAGTTGTTTATGAGCGTACATTACGGAGATTGTTTATGAGCATACATTACGGAGGTTGTTTATGAGCATACATTACGGAGATTGTTTATGAGCGTACATTACGGAGATTGTTTATGAGCATACATTACGGAGATTGTTTATGAGCATACATTACGGAGATTGTCTATGAGCGTACATTACGGAGGTTGTTTATGAGCGTACATTACGGAGATTGTTTATGAGCGTACATTGCGGAGGTTGTTTATGAGCATACATTGCGGAGGTTGTCTATGAGCGTACATTACGGAGGTTATTTATGAGCGTACATTACAGAGATTGTCTATGAGCGTACTTTACGGAGATTGTTTATGAGCATACATTACAGAGATTATTTATGAGCGTACATTACGGAGATTATTTATGAGCGTACATTACAGAGATTGTTTATGAGCATACATTATGGAGATTGTTTATGAGTGTACATTACGGAGGTTGTTTATGAGCATACATTATGGAGGTTGTTTATGAGCATACATTATGGAGGTTGTTTATGAGCATACATTATGGAGGTTGTTTATGAGCATACATTATGGAGGTGTTTATGAGCATACATTATGGAGGTTGTTTATGAGCGTACATTACAGAGGTTGTTTATGAGCATACATTGTGGAGGTTGTTTATGAGCGTACATTACGGAGGTTGTTTATGAGCATACATTATGGAGGTTGTTTATGAGCGTACATTACGGAGGTTGTTTATGAGCATACATTATGGAGGTTGTTTATGAGCATACATTACGGAGGTTGTTATGAACATACATTATGGAGGTTGTTTATGAGCATACATTACGGAGGTTGTTTATGAGCGTACATTACGGAGTTGTTTATGAGCATACATTACGGAGATTGTTTATGAGCGTACATTATGGAGATAGTTTATGAGCGTACATTACGGAGATTGTTTATGAGCGTACATTATGGAGATAGTTTATGAGCGTACATTACGGAGTTGTTTATGAGCGTACATTATGGAGATAGTTTATGAGCGTACATTACGGAGTTGTTTATGAGCGTACATTATGGAGATAGTTTATGAGCGTACATTACGGAGGTTGTTTATGAGCATACATTACGGAGATTGTTTATGAGCGTACATTATGGAGATAGTTTATGAGCGTACATTACGGAGTTGTTTATGAGAGTACATTACGGAGGTTGTTTATGAGCATACATTACGGAGGTTGTTTATGAGCGTACATTACGGAGTTGTTTATGAGAAGCATATTGCTGCACGTACACCTGCCACAACCTACATGTGTTGTTCTATGAGCGTACATTATGGAGATAGTTCATGAGAAGCATATTGCTGCACGTACACCTGCCACAACCTACATGTGTTGCTTTATGATACACTGAATTCTATTCATTCCAAATAAAGTTGGACTACTGTGATATCACACGCGTAATTCATGCAGTATTATAATCAGCTGACCTTGACCTAGAAATTGTTGATCAATTCATAAATCTACCCCTTCAGTGCTAAGCGGACCCTCCACCTCAGGTGCCCCTCGTGAGAACTCAATACCTCGGGGAGGGGGCCCCTGGGGTATAGCATGGGGCCTATAATACTGAGTGAAGTTCCATGTGTGGTGAAAACTTGGGGGTGGTTTTGGGCTGAAAATTAGAAAATAATTTTCAGGAATAGTTTAATATTTTTCAAAGATGAAAGTCACATGACTACAGGTCAATCAAAATGTACTGGTAAGCAATGCTAAAATCAACTAAAAATGAAACATAATTTTCTTTTAACCCTTTCAACACCTCTAAATAGGCTTACAAAAAGTGTAGATCCAGATGAGCCGGCTCATGACGAGCCGTCTAATCAGGATCTGCACTTTTTGCCAGTAATATTACTATTTTTAGGCAAAATTACCCATTTTGATAAATGAACTGGTCCAAATGTAATTTTCTTATTAATTTATTGGTCTAAATATATCATGGACCAGACCATGTCAGTTTCTTGGTGTTGAATGGGTTAATGCATGCAATAACACCCTATGTTGCTAAGTTGATATAATGAATTCCCAGAAGGTGAGCTGCTAGGGCATGTCAAACATTGCAAAAACAATTTTTAACACAATAAATCATTTTACAGAATAATGATATACCCCCATCAATTAATTTTTTTAAACAGAACTCATTCATGCTTGCGGCTTGAGGTGCTTCTATGAGGGAAAGGGTTAAAGGTATGTTTATATTACACCTTACATATTTATTTATTGAATAAATATATTTGATATAGAATACTGCAATGTTTGACATGCCATAAGCTGCAGTTGTTTCCATTAATGTTCATGTTTCGTTGTATCAACATTTCACAGTAAGTACACTTTGTTGTACCAGGTTTGCATAGTATAGGCTCAATAGCATTTTACAGTTTTTGAAAATCCGGAAGAGCTGTTTATTTGGAATGAATAGCAATTAATTATTTTAAGACATGTATAAACATGTATATTATAAACAACTCTACATGTATCATACATTAGTACATGCATAAACAAACTCGGTACAGAAATTATCATGATTTTCAAAATGGGATGTGTATAATACTACACTACTAATGATGCTGTTACTTGCTAACTGCTTTTCATTCCAAACTCACAAACCTTCCACATAGGTAGACTTCCGAACAAGTTTACCAGATAACTTTACAACGTGAAGACATGACGTAAGTCGGTAGACTTCTGAACTAGTCTACCAGATAACTTTACAACGTGAAGACATGACGTAAGTCGGTAGACTTTTGAACTAGTCTACCAGATAACTTTACGTTGTGAAGACATGACGTAAGTCGGTAGACTTCTAAATTAGTCTACGAGATAACTTTACGACATGAAGACATGACGTAAGTCGGTAGACCTCTGAACTAGTCTACCAGATAACTTTACGATGTGAAGACATGACGTAAGTCGGTAGACTTCTGAACTTGTCTACTAGATAACTTTAATAACGTGAAGACATGACGTAAGTCGGTAGACTTCTGAACGAGTCTACCAGATAACTTTATGACGTAAGTCGGAAAACTATTAATACTACTATGCTGAATGGACAGATAAATATATACATAAATACATGATTAAATTCAATGTTTATGAATGCACAGATAATATATATACATAAATCACATGATTAAATTCAATGTTTATGAATGCACAGATAAATATATACATAAATCACATGATTAAATTCAATGTTTATGAATGCACAGATAAATATATATACATAAATCACATGATTAAATTCAATGTTTATGAATGCACAGATAAATATATATACATAAATCACATGATTAAATTCAATGTTTATGAATGCACAGATAAATATATATACATAAATCACATGATTAAATTCAATGTTTATGAATGCACAGATAAATATATATACATAAATCACATGATTAAATTCAATGTTTATGAATGCACATATAAATATATATACATAAATCACATGATTAAATTCAATGTTTATGAATGCACAGATAAATATATATACATAAATCACATGATTAAATTCAATGTTTATGAATGCACATATAAATATATATACATAAATCACATGATTAAATTCAATGTTTATGAATGCACAGATAAATATATATACATAAATCACATGATTAAATTCAATGTTTATGAATGCACAGATAAATATATATACATAAATCACATGATTAAATTCAATGTTTATGAATGCACAGATAAATATATATACATAAATCACATGATTAAATTCAATGTTTATGAATGCACAGATAAATATATATACATAAATCACATGATTAAATTCAATGTTTATGAATGCACAGATAAATATATATTCATAAATCACATGATTAAATTCAATGTTTATGAATGCACAGATAAATATATATACATAAATCACATGATTAAATTCAATGTTTATGAATGCACAGATAACTAACGATATGTCTCCCCACTCACTGTTGCTTCAGTGGAGTAATAAAAGCATGAACGATAAATATATGAAGTTATTACAATAAAAAGTCATATGTAGTACTATGAAGTTTTGGAAATGAAGCATTGTCCTATAAACTGTTCAAATGGCCGTAAATCTGCCAGAAATCACAGGATTACAATTATGCACAACTAAACATCATACATGATGCTTCATGCCAAGCTTACTGAAAATCCAACAAGGGGTTATGGCGAACATGCGTGTACACAGTAAAGCAGACAGACAGACAGACAACAATATATCTCCCCCCATTAGCGGAGACATAAATATACTAAGAATTGTCTAATATCAACCGATTACAGTCAATGTTTATGAATGAACAGATAAATATACATAAATCACATGATTTTCCAGTCACTGTTTATGAATGGACAGATAAAATATACATAAATCACATGATTTTCCAGTCACTGTTTATGAATGGACAGATAAAATATACATAAATCACATGATTTCAGTCACTGTTTATGAATGGACAGATAATAAATACATAAATCACATGATTTTCCAGTCACTGTTTATGAATGGACAGATAAAATATACATAAATCACATGATTTCAGTCACTGTTTATGAATGGACAGATAAATATACATAAACCACATGATTTCAGTCACTGTTTATGAATGGACAGATAAATATACATAAATCACATGATTTCAGTCAATGTTTATGAATGGACAGATAAATATACATAAATCACATGATTTTCCAGTCACTGTTTATGAATGGACAGATAAATATACATAAACCACATGATTTCAGTCAATGTTTATGAATGGACAGATAAAATATACATTATTATTAAAATAGTCATTGTTTACAAAACCTGGTTCTTTCTCATTTAAATAATGTTAAATTTCATGTTTGTTCTTAGGTGTAATATTTTTTATAATTTAAACTTTATTTATTTTACAACGATTGCGAAACAAGTTTTAACAACTTGCATTAATCACTCTCGTTGGCGCGGATGAAAGCGTAAATGTGGTCATTCGTGTGGAAGGAAACCGGAGTACCCGGAGAAAACCCACCTGTCCAATCTGGCGACTACCGTACCATCTCACATACTTCCCGGTCTGAGGATCGAACCCAGGTTGCATTGGTGAGAAGCGAGCGCGCTAGCCACTGCGCTAATCGGACAGTATCAAAATGTATCTCGAGACCTCATTCCTAATGGAATCCATCGCCATGAGTTACAGAGTAGAGGCATGTGGAATGTAAATGCAATTGTAAATGTTTCACTTTGTTCCAGGTTATTATACAAGGTTATCATACCGGGTTATCATGCCAGGTTATTTACTAGATTATCGTACCAGGTTATTTACTAGATTATCGTTCCAGGTTATTTACTAGATTATCGTACCAGGTTATCTTACTAGATTATCGTACCAGGTTATCTTACTAGATTATCGTACCAGGTTATTTACTAGATTATCGTACCAGGTTATTTACTAGATTATCGTACCAGGTTATCTTACTAGATTATCGTACCAGGTTATCTTACTAGATTATCGTACCAGGTTATCTTACTAGATTATCGTACCAGGTTATTTACTAGATTATCGTACCAGGTTATCTTACTAGATTATCGTACCAGGTTATTTACTAGATTATCGTACCAGGTTATCTTACTAGATTATCGTACCAGGTTATCTTACTAGATTATCGTACCAGGTTATTTACTAGATTATCGTACCAGGTTATCTTACTAGATTATCGTACCAGGTTATTTACTAGATTATCGTACCAGGTTATCTTACTAGATTATCGTACCAGGTTATTTACTAGATTATCGTACCAGGTTATTTACTAGATTATCGTACCAGGTTATCTTACTAGATTATCGTACCAGGTTATCTTACTAGATTATCGTACCAGGTTATCTTACTAGATTATCGTACCAGGTTATCTTACTAGATTATCGTACCAGGTTATTTACTAGATTATCGTACCAGGTTATCTTACTAGATTATCGTACCAGGTTATTTACTAGATTATCGTACCAGGTTATCTTACTAGATTATCGTACCAGGTTATCTTACTAGATTATCGTACCAGGTTATTTACTAGATTATCGTACCAGGTTATTTACTAGATTATCGTACCAGGTTATTTACTAGATTATCGTACCAGGTTATCTTACTAGATTATCATACCGGGTTATCGTACCAGGTTATTTACTAGATTATCGTACCAGGTTATTTACTAGATTATCGTACCAGGTTATCTTACTAGATTATCGTACCAGGTTATTTACTAGATTATCGTACCAGGTTATCTTACTAGATTATCGTACCAGGTTATCTTACTAGATTATCGTACCAGGTTATCTTACTAGATTATCGTACCAGGTTATCTTACTAGATTATCGTACCAGGTTATTTACTAGATTATCGTACCAGGTTATTTACTAGATTATCGTACCAGGTTATCTTACTAGATTATCGTACCAGGTTATCTTACTAGATTATCGTACCAGGTTATCTTACTAGATTATCGTACCAGGTTATCTTACTAGATTATCGTACCAGGTTATCTTACTAGATTATCGTACCAGGTTATTTACTAGATTATCGTACCAGGTTATTTACTAGATTATCGTACCAGGTTATTTACTAGATTATCGTACCAGGTTATTTACTAGATTATCGTACCAGGTTATTTACTAGATTATCGTACCAGGTTATTTACTAGATTATCGTACCAGGTTATTTACTAGATTATCGTACCAGGTTATTTACTAGATTATCGTACCAGGTTATTTACTAGATTATCGTACCAGGTTATTTACTAGATTATCGTACCAGGTTATTTACTAGATTATCGTACCAGGTTATTTACTAGATTATCGTACCAGGTTATCTTACTAGATTATCGTACCAGGTTATTTACTAGATTATCGTACCAGGTTATTTACTAGATTATCATACCAGGTTATTTACTAGATTATCGTACCAGGCTATCTTACTAGATTATCGTACCAGGCTATCTTACTAGATTATCGTACCAGGTTATTTACTAGATTATCGTACCAGGTTATTTACTAGATTATCGTACCAGGTTATTTACTAGATTATCGTACCAGGTTATCTTACTAGATTATCATACCGGGTTATCGTACCAGGTTATTTACTAGACTATCGTACCAGGTTATTTACTAGATTATCGTACCAGGTTATCTTACTAGATTATCGTACCAGGTTATTTACTAGATTATCGTACCAGGTTATTTACTAGATTATCGTACCAGGTTATTTACTAGATTATCGTACCAGGTTATCTTACTAGATTATCATACCGGGTTATCGTACCAGGTTATTTACTAGACTATCGTACCAGGTTATTTACTAGATTATCGTACCAGGTTATCTTACTAGATTATCGTACCAGGTTATTTACTAGATTATCGTACCAGGTTATTTACTAGATTATCGTACCAGGTTATTTACTAGATTATCGTACCAGGTTATTTACTAGATTATCGTACCAGGTTATTTACTAGATTATCGTACCAGGTTATCTTACTAGATTATCGTACCAGGTTATCTTACTAGATTATCGTACCAGGTTATCTTACTAGACTATCGTACCAGGTTATCTATCATCAGGATAACATCTTTATTGTCATCAAACAATTTCCCTTCCTCGGATAAACAAAACCAAACTTGTACTTACTATTGGTCGTAAGGGGCCATGGGCTCCACATCCACGTAATGTTTCTGCAATAACCAGGGTGTCTGTTCACGCCACTGTCAATATACACCACCCAAACGGTCAGAATACCAGAAAATGTTGCTTTACTGTCTTACAAGGGAGATAAGAAATGGTAGGACTGAAGTCATTGTCCTGTAGCAGCTTTAAACCTAGTCCAACACGTGAACATTATTATCACGTAATTAACATTTCTGTAGACGCACGTCAGGGGAGGTAACTAGAGCCACATAGTTGGGCTACCATAAACCAGACTTGTAGTTGCAACATATACATGTCCTCAGAATTCTAGGACGACAGACAGACAGACAGACAGACAGACAGACAGACAGACAGACAGACAGACAGACAGACAGACAGACAGACAGACAGACAGACAGACAGACAGACAGACAAGACAGACAGACAGAGAGAGAAGAGGCAACGTAGGTAGTAGAATGGTTGTACATACTTGGTTGTCTTCTCCTATCACTAGCTTGTACCTGTATATTTTGTACATGGTAGTGCTCCAAAATGAAACTGAAGATAGTTTGCCAGAGTAATAGAGCTATTGAAATAGATGTAGTATGTCTGTATTAAAGTCGGAGTACTCTAGCAAGGCTACTTGTCCATACACAGTAATAGTACATTCCAGATGCAAGCAAATCCAAAGTCCACTAGTGGGTAATGGTGGGAGAGGAGAGGAAGGGGCGCACTGGCAGAGGAGAGGAGGGGGCGCACTGGCAGAGGAAAGGAGAGGGCACTGGCAGAGGAAAGGAGAGGGCACTGGCAGAGGAAAGGAGAGGGCACTGGCAGAGGAAAGGAGAGGGCACTGGCAGAGGAGAGGAGGGGGCACTGGCAAAGGAGAGGAGGGGGCACACTGGCAGAGAGGAGAGGAGGGGGCAGAGGAGAGGCGCACTGACAGAGAGGAGGGGGCACTGGCAGTGAAGGAGGGGGCGCACTGGCAGAGAGGAGAGGAGGGAGCACTGGCAGAGGAGAGGAGGGGGCGCACTGGCAGAGAGAAGGAGGTGTGCATTGGCAGAGAGGCGAGGGCACTGGCAGCGGAGAGGAGGGGGCGCACTGGCAGAGAGATAGGGCGCACTGGCAGAGAGGAGGGGAGAAGGCGCACTGGCACCCATCCCTAAGAATACCAGATCATACATCATTACTTGAAGATCCAATAATAAATTGGTCACTATCCAGTCATATACTGTATTACATGTGACTCTTCATTATTTAGGTAATAAACATTTAAAATAAATCTGCACAACATGAACATTTTACAAAGAATTCTTACACCCCCTCTAATTTAAAATCCTGGCTCCTCCCCTGACTTCTACTCTATATTTCAGAATAATAGTCCTCTGAATGTTGCACACCCTAACAAACGAATCCTCAACATGAAACTGTTACCATGGTAGGAAAACAACACTCAAGTTTAACCCATAATCATAAAGCAATCAAAACCCTAAACCAGTTAATTGAAAAGTAATAACAGCACTACAGAGAGGAAGCTGGGAAGAAAGGCTTGGGAGGTTTGGATGATGTATATAGACACTGGCAAGAAAACAACAGAGTTATAAACATGTTCTAATTTGCATAATGCGCATATTTCGTTTCAAAGCGTTGTAACATATTTCCGATGCAATCTTATATGTGCAGCACAACTAGAACATTTAGTTTAGTTTATAAACTTTATACTAATTTATTTTAGCTCAATTGCGAAACAAGTTCTTACAACTTATATTAATCACTCTCGAGACCTCATTCCTGATAGAATCCATCGCCATGAGGGAGAGAGAAGAGGCAACGTGGAATTTAAATGCCTTGCCTAAAGGGCACAATCGTAATAGCTCCAGCGGGGCTCGAACTCCGGACCTTTCGCACCTGGAGCGAACGCGCTACTACTGCGCTATTACGACTTCTACATTTAGCTTACCAGATGGAAAATCAGAAAATAAATATTGTGAGCAGTGATAGCGCATTATACACCTTGAACCATAGCAAAACATGGTTAAATGTAACAATATACGACACAAATTCATATTATAATACAGCAAAATCAAAACTCATTTAATAGGAAAAATCCATCCTGTCTTTACTCTAACCGATTGTCAGTACGATGTTTCAATTCTTAAGTAAGTAACAGGAAAATTAAGTAACAAGAAAATTAAGTAACATGAAAATTAAGATAAACAGGAAAATTAAGCTACAGAAAAATTAAGTAACAGGAACATGACTTTACAGGGAAATTAAGTAACAGGAAAATTAATTAACAGGGAAATTAAGTAACAGGAAAATTAAGTAACAGGAAAATTAAGTAACAGGAACATGACTTTAAGCTGAAACATTAAGTAACAGGGAAATTAAGTAACATGAAAATTAAGATAAACAGGAACATTAAGTAACAGGTAAATTAAGTAACATGAAAATGAATTTAAGCTGAAACATTAAGTAACAGGAAAATTAAGTTAAACAGGAAAATTAAGCTGAAAATTAAGTAACAGGAACATGACTTAACTGAAAAATTAAGTAACAGGAACATGACTTTAAGCTGAAACATTAAGTAACAGGGAAATTAAGTAACAGGAAAATTAAGTAACAGGAACATTAAGCTGAAAATTAAGTAACAGGAACATGATTTAAGATGGAAATTAAGTAACAGGAACATGAAGCTAAACAGGAAAATTAAGTAACAGGAACATTAAGATAAACAGGACAATTAAGTAACAGGAACATTAAGTAACAGGAAAATTAAGTAACAGGAACATGACTTTAAGCTGAAACATTAAGTAACAGGAACATGACTTTAAGCTGAAACATTAAGTAACAGGAACATGACTTTAAACTGAAACATTAAGTAACAGGAACATGACTTTAAGCTGAAACATTAAGTAACAGGAACATGACTTTAAACTGAAACATTAAGTAACAGGAACATGACTTTAAACTGAAACATTAAGTAACAGGAAAATTAAGTAACAGGAACATGACTTTAAACTGAAACATTAAGTAACAGGAACATGACTTTAAACTGAAACATTAAGTAACAGGAAAAATTAAGATAAATAGGAAAATTAAGTAACAGGAAAATAGTAATTAAAGGAAAAACATCAACAAGGGTAACAATATATTTACAATTTGAAGTTATTATCATATTCAGTATGCCTGGCTGTGAACAAATATTTTTAAAAGTTATAAGTTGTTTATAGTGTTTAAACATCCACAGGTATCGTGCAATAATTAGATTACAGCCACAAGCATTGTGGAAGCAACCCACTTGGATTAGTGTGGGTTTTATCTTTGTAAGGTGCATGTGATGTCATAGCTACGATTCCATTTGTAAGCCATTATTTGGATATAGGAGACATACAAAATAGTGTTATGTGATACATTCTGTGTCCTGAAAGCTGTTGACGTAAATCATTTGTATGACAACATAACATAGTTACAATGTATGTTGTTATCAATATTTGGCATAGTTAGACCGTTTATAAAGCTATAAAAACCCTCAACACTCGCTGAGACGCTGTTGCTGCTTTGAGTGTTAATTTGTTTTCCGCATATTTTGGTTCAAAATTATATAGCAACAGATCCGAATAAATATTCAAAGCTTCCATTGCATTTTTGTGAATAAAAACGCGATTTTAATCCAATTTTTGTGAACCTGTCAGAGAATTTATAAAGTAAACACTGTATCGCCTTATATGGAAGCAGTTGTTATAGCATCACAAAGATAACAAAAATGGTGGCCTCCTATATCGCTGTCGTAACATTAATTTAGTAATTTTAAATTGCTGTATAAGATTCTGATTTTTGACATTTTTTTCGGTTTTAAAAATTATTTTCGAAAACAATTCTGAAAATATATAAAAGTGCAATGAAAACATAATTGACGATTTTCCTTTAAGATTCTGACATGTTACATTGACGTTTTTCCTTTAAGATTCTGACATGTTACATTTCAATATTAGTGGTCTATAAGTACAGGTACTGTTGCCGCAGTTTAAATTGACAGTATAGTATAGTTGTATGGGAATGGAAAACCGTATCTAATGGGGGAGATACTCGAATATTTTTCGGAACAAATTGCTTTCCTCATAGATTTAGCTGAAAGAATGTTTTTCTTTGCATCTATGATTTGGTCATTCACTGTTCTAATGAAATAATGATATAATTGCAGGGCTCATTCTAGGTCAGAATTTCTGGGAGAAGTGAGAAAGCGCGCAATCGCGTCCTTAAATGGTGTTATTTAACCCTTTGAACACTACAGGCCTCTAAATAGACTTACGAAAAGTGTAGATCCAGATGAGCTGGCTCGTGACGAGCCGTCTCATCAGGATCTGCACTTTTTGCCAGTAATAATTATTACTATTTTTAGATAAAATTACACATTTTGATAAATGAACTGGTAATTTTCTTATTAATTTAATGGTCTAAAAATATCATGCACCAGTCCATGTCAGTTACTTGGTGTTGAATGGGTTAGTATCACGCACCAGTCCATGTCAGTTACTTGGTGTTGAATGGGTTAATAAATGTCAACAAAATATGGATCAAATGCACAGTATGACCATTTAATACAACATTTGAATAGAATGAGTGCTTTATAATGGGCCAATGCATTTTGAATGAAAATTGCAAAAAACATTTTTTTTAGGGAAAAGTGGGGCCCCCATTGGGCGATGTCACAGTCTTAAGGCGACTCACCCAAATCTCCCTCTAGAATGAGCTCTGTAATTGACTCCCATATTTTTTAACAATTGCCAAACCGAACATAAAGATGCGTTTGTGCCAATTTATAATGCGGTGACTACCGGTAACAGTTAGTATATTAGAGCAGATATTGACAGTGCTAAACTAAGTTATTAAGAGAAATTTCAAAACTCTCGCTTATACAAATTTATTTTATCTTGACTGCAAAACAAGTTCTTAAGACTTTAGACTTATAATAACTGTTGAGACCTCATTCCTGATGGAATTCATCACCATGAAGGGGAAAGAAGAGACAAAGTGGAATTTAGGTATTTTCTTAAATTTTGAGGCCCCCAAAGCCATTTTTATTTCTATTTCATAACCAACATATTTATATGCACTGAATCACACAGAACATGTTTCTACAACAAATATGCATGTTATGAATATAAAGTACGTTTTTAATAATTTAAAGACATTGTATGTTTGTTGATTTGTTTTGTTTCCATACATATAGCTATTTTGTATATTGGTCTGTACAATAAAATTTTAACTGTACAATAAATGTCTGCAATTCATATCATCAAATTTAAAATGTAGGTGTCTTGCCTTAATGATTCTGGGAAGGCATAACCTCATAAACCATTGGTTATACGGTAAAGCTGTGAAGCAATAGAAAGCACTGTAAAAGCAGAACTTTTCCCAAATATTTCTATCATTTCTTTAAGTGTTTCCTGACAGTCACCTCCAATTTCAAGAAATTTTCAGAAGCAAGAACCTAATTTATTTCATAAAATCTAACAATCATCCACATAAGACGACCCCCTACTTTGGTCTTGAAATCTGTGGGCCTCGACATGCACTCGCATATAAGATGGGTTGATAAAATGGACACCAGACACAAGTATAAATTGCATATTTAGCCAGTGCAAGAAATTTGCAGTGTCAGGGTTTCTTTTTCTAAAACATAATTATTTTTTAGCACTCGTTTATAAAGAAGGGAAGCCACTTTGAGGCCATAATCTGGTGGTAAAAAAGTCGTCAGGCGAGAATGGACGGTAAGCTTTGCACTTCAATGTTTACTTGCAAAAGCGTATTGTGTGCCCTTTACAGACAAGGAGTTAGAGATTAGGGATTTAAAGCATGCTAAATACAAACCAGTAAATAATCTTCATTATGATATACAGGACTCACTCATGCTGCAATCTGCTACAATTCAACCAAAAGATACTCAAACTGGCTCTTAAAATATGTATGAACCAGTCTTCAAAACCTACGGTGACATCGCCTAGCAACTCTACGACAGCACCACCACCGCACCTCCAAAATAGTTTGTGGAACACGGGTAACCTGATCTTCAATCACACTAATAACAGGTTTAGCCTGATAACAACAATGACTATCAGCACGGGGAGATATTTTATGCCGCGACATGGTACAAATAGTGCTGTTGGGAATTTTAATATATATTAATAAATCAGTTCCCACCAGCCAGTATTATTTATTTATATTAATTTTTTTTTTTTTACTACTATTTAATACTTAAATACTATTTTTATGTGGCTTTGTTCCACAGAGTGAGCCCTGTTTTAATGGAATAACAAATTAAAATAGAACTTCTACTTGTGAATTGCGTACAAAGAGTGCTTCGCTAGACGAGTGCAAGAATTCTACGACTGACACTACATTAAAGTCTTTGAATCTCATGACATAGATCTTTAATTTCTGTCTAGTAGTCTATTAACTAAAGCATACATTTAACAACATAAATATGGCGATGGACTAAGAACTCTGTGATGTGCCATTATGTGCTAACTGATCAAACTTGTGAACTAGTGGAATACAACAGTGTGCTCATATATATATATATATACCTTCTCTGGGGTTTCAAATGCTTCCATTTTGCTTCTTCCTCATCAATATCATGATGATGATGTTCATCAACAAACTCATCATCACCATATCAATCATCATTGTTACAATTACAATCATCACCATTACAATCTTCCTCCTCCTCCTCCTCATCAAACTCACCATCATCATCATCATCATCATCATCAGCATCACCACCACCACCATTATCATCATCAACACCATCATCATCATCATTATTATTACTATCATCATCATCATCATTAATACTACAATCAAATTCATGTATACATTTGTTGATATTTTATACTAGCATAATAAAGGTGAACATGAATCGATATTTAGGGCAACATAATCTGCTATTTGCCGATTATACAAGAAATGGAGAGAGTAAAGCAACATTTTCACTATAACAAACAACATTGTGTATTTGTCAGTATGGTAGAATAGTAGCTGCAGAGTGACCTGTCTTTCTAATATATTGGTTTAAACAGTATTTATTCCAATAAATTTACATGTATAACACACACACAAAATGTTACAAATTACATAAATTGTGAATGGTTTGGATTGGAAAACAAGTTTTCAGAAAATTTATATTACATTGCATTTGAATAAAATCATATTTATAGGATTATAAACAGATATACACGACACAGTGTGGGAGGAAGTTACATTTGCTAAACAGCTACATTTCCCCATGTATAACCACTAATTATCACAGATAACTACACCAGCTATAGTTAATTTAAATAATTGACTCCTTCACCTTCAATTATTGGATCAAACCATAATCGGCATAAAATCAGGGGCATAGCTCCTATAAGACACTGAAGGCCCGGGTCTGCATATTGTAACAGATAACGAAAAATCCAAATAGACCAAAATTTAATATACAATGAAAAGTGGATGTTAGCACAATTAGCATGTGTGTATTATCTACACCAGCTGTAACATATCTCACAACACAATCATCTATTTTTGTAGTCAATGTGACATTTCATCTCTGTGTAGCCTATAGCAATCTTACACTAAATTTGGTATAATTTTAAAAAATACATCGAAATTTGAGCATCTAAATCGTACATTTGAGTACACCATCGATGTTCTAAGATTCAAAATCAGACCCCTCCAACACCACTGTACATTCGGTGCTCATTTTATTGGTCGGGCCTACAAATTCTAAAAGGCTAGCTATGCCCCTGAAAACAACCACGTTTTTCAAATAAGTGTTTGATTTTCTTAATTGCTGCTCCTATGAGAGAGACAGAATCCTATGAGAGAGACAGGCTACTTTGGTTTTTAGACTTTATATAACGATTGCGAAGCAAGTTTTAACAAGTTATATTAATCACTCTCGTTGGCCCGGATGAAAGTGTAAATGTGGTCATTCGTGTTGGAGGAAACCGGAGTACCTGGAGAAAATCCACCTATCCGATCTGGCGACCACTGTACAAACTCACAAACTTCCCGGTCCAAGGATCGAACTTGAGTTGCATAGGTTAAAGATAAAAACAGATTAACCAATCAAAAGGATCTAGCCTCCTTAAAGAGTATTCAGGGGCAATAACTGAGCAGTGGTCCTCATTGACATAGCAAACCCTAAAATCTGTCTGTTATTATGACATTATAACGAACAATGCATTTTACCAATATAACATTAGTGTGTTATTGATAACACTGCATTTTGCGGTCTTTTGCTACATCACAAATTGTTGGTAGTATGTATACATCACTACATGTTTGAGAAATACGCAACAAGAAACCTAAAGGAAGTATTATAGATATTGTTACCAATGATACAGGAGGAGGTGCCGTCTGGTGAATGATCGTGTTTGGTTGAGAAGGAGGCGGCGGCGGCGGTGGCGCCTGCGGCTGGTTCCGTTGCATCATCAGTAATAACCGTAAATCATCGAGCTCCTTTTGCAACCCGTACATTTTTTCTAAGTGTTCCCGTTGCAACCGTCTCAAATCTCGCTCAAGCTCATCTGCAGTGAGAATAAATAACATTACTTTAGTTTTCGAGATTCATTTATTTTTAATTTGGTCATACTGAGGTAATTCGGATTCGCTTAAAAAAAAATATAATGCTGATGATGTTTGAATAAATATGGAGGCAATGCTTTACCTGACCATCAAACTACAGCAGACAATAAAGGAATAGTGTATTTGATTCTACATTATATGGAAAGAGAAAATGAATGAAGGTTTTATAGTTAAGGATAAATAGGATAGGAGAGTGGACAAATGCGAATTTTGACACAGAGGGAGAGCAATATGAAATTGGTACACAAGGAGGTAGGAGAATGAAAAATATATAACGCACAGAGGAAGGACACAGGGAATTAGAACACGAGGGAGGACAAGAGAAAAGAGGACAATCAGAAGATAAAACACATGAAGAGAGAGAACAAGGGAAAATAGAACACACTGAGGGAGAACAAGGGAAATAGACCACACAAGGAGGGAGGATAAACAGAACACAAGGTGGAGGAGAAGGGAAAATAGAACAAAGGGAGGGATGAAACACAGGAGAAAAATGAAAATAGTATGCATGGAGGGAGGACTAGGGAAATAGAACACAAGGAGGGAGAAAAATGAAAATAGTATACATGGAGGGAGGACTAGGGAATAAGGAAGACAATGAAAGAGAAAACTGAAAGTAGACCACATTACACACGAATGGAGGAAGTGAAATTAGAACACAATGAGGGAAGATAAAGTGGAAATGATGGAAAGGACACATGAAGGGAGGAAAACATGAAATAGAACACAATGGGAGTGACAATGGGAAAAAGAACACAAGGCAAGAGGACAAGGGGGAATAGAAGGCACGACAAGAGGACAATGAGGGAATAGAATGTAAAGCAGATGATAAGGGGGAATAGAATGCAAGACAATAGGACACTGAGGGAATATAATGTAAAGCAAGAGGACAATGTATACTAGAATGTAAAGCAAGAGGATACTGGGGAATAGAATGCAAGGCACAAGGTGGAATAGAATGCAAGGCAAGAGGACACTGAGGGAATATAATGCAAGGCAAGAGGACAAGGGGAATAGAAGGCCAGGCAAGAGGAAAATGAGGGAATATAATGCAAGGCAAGAGAACAATGAGGGAACTAGAACACAGGGCCAGAGGACAAGGGGGAATATAACACAGGGCCAGAGGACAAGGGGGAATATAACACAGGGCCAGAGGACAAGGGGGAATAGAATGCAAAGCAAGAGGACAATGAGGGAATAGAATGCAAGACAAAATGACATTGAGGGAATAGAACACAAGGCATGAGGACAATGAGGGAATAGAATGCATGGCAGGAGGAGAAGGGGGAATAGAAGGCACGACAAGAGGACAATGAGGGAATAGAATGCAAGGCAAGAGGACAAGGAGGAGTAGAAGGCACGACAAGAGGACAGTGAGGGAATAGAATGCAAGGCAAGAGGACAATGAGGGAATATAATGCAATGCAATAGGTCAATAGAAAGCACGACAAGAGGACAGTGAGGGAATAGAATGCAAGGCAAGAGGACAATGAGGGAATATAATGCAAGGCAAGAGGACAAGGGGAAATAGAAAGCAAGACAATATGACAGTGAGGGAATAGAATGTAAAGCAAGAGGACAATGGGGAATAGAATGCAAGAGGACAATGAGGGAATAGAATGCAAGGCAACATGACAAGGAGGGAATAGAACACAAGGCAAGAGGACAATGAGGGAATAGAATGCAATGCATGATAAGGGGAATAGAAGGCATGACAAGAGGACAATGAGGGAATAGAATGCAAGACAAGAGGACAATGAGGGAATAGAATGCAAGGCAACATGACAAGGAGGGAATAGAACATAAGGCAAGAGGACAATGATGGAATAGAATGCAATGCATGAGAAGGGGAATAGAAGGCACGACAAGAGGACAATGAGGGAATAGAATGCAAGGCAAGAGGACAATGAGGGAAATAGAACACAGGGCCAGAGGACAATGGTGAATCAAATGCAAAGCAAGAGGCCAATGAGGGAATAGAATGCAAGGCAAAATGACAAGGGGAATAGAAGGCAAGAGGACAGGGAATAGAATGCAAGGCAAAAGGACAAGGGGAAATATAACAAAAGGCCAGAGGACAAGGGGGAATAGAATGCAAAGCAAGAGGACAAGGAGGGAATATAATGCAAGGCAGAGGATATGGATGGAATATAATGCAAGGCAAGAGGACAAGGAGGGAATAGAATACAAGGCAAGAGGACAAGGAGGGAATATAATACAAGGCAATAGGACAAGGAGGGTATATAATACAAGGCAAGAGGACAAGGAGGGAATAGAGTGCAAGACAAGAGGACAGGGATGGAATATAATGCAAGAGGACAAGGAAGGAATATAATGCAAGGCAAGAGGACAAGGAGGGAATAGAAGGCAAGGCAAACGGACTAGGAGGGAATAGAATGCAAGGCAAGATGACAAGGGGGGAATATAATGCAAGGCAAGAGGAAAGGAGGGGATAGAAGGCAATGCAAGAGGACAAGGGTGAATAGAATGCAATGCAAGATGACAAGGGGAGAATATAATGCAAAGCAAGAGGACACGGAGGGAATAGAATGCAAGGCAAGAGAACAAGGAGGGAACAGAATGCAAGGCAAGATGACAAGGGGAGAATATAATGCAAAGCAAGAAGACAAGGAGGGAATAGAATGCAAGGCAAGAGGACAAGGAGGGAATAGAATGCAAGGAACAAGAGGACAGGGATGGAATATAATGCAAGAGGACAAGGAAGGAATATAATGCAAGGCAAGAGGACAAGGAGGGAATAGAAGGCAAGGCAAACGGACTAGGAGGGAATAGAATGCAAGGCAAGATGACAAGGGGGGAACATAATGCAAGGCAAGAGGACAAGGGGGAATAGAATGAATGCAAGAGGACAAGGGGGAATATAATGCAAAGCAATATGACCAGGGGGAATATAATGCAATACAAGAGGACAAGGAGGGAATATAATGCAAGACAAGAGGGGGGGAATAGAATGCAAGGCAAGATGACAAGGAGGATATAAAATGCAAGGCAAGAGGACAAGGGGAAATATAACAAAAGGCCAGAGGACAAGGGCGAATAGAATGCAAGACAAGAGGACAAGGGGAAATAGAACACAAGGCAAGCGGACAAGGAGGAATATAATGCAAGGCAAGAGGACAAGGGGAAATATAACACAAGGCAAGAGGACAAGGGGAAATAGAATGCAGAGCAAGGGGATAAGGATGGAATATAATGCAAGGCAAGAGGACAAGGAGGGAATAGAATACAAGAGGACAAGGGGAGAATATAATGCAAGGCAAAAGGACAAGGGGTAATAGAATGCAAGACAAGAGGACAAGGAGGGAATATAATGCAAGGCAGGAGGATACGGATGGAATATAATGCAAGGCAAGAGGACAAGGAGGGAATATAATATAAGGCAAGAGGACAAGGAGGGAATATAATACAAGGCAATAGGACAAGGAGGGTATATAATACAAGGCAAGAGGACAAGGAGGGAATAGAGTGCAAGACAAGAGGACAGGGATGGAATGTAATGCAAGAGGACAAGGAAGGAATATAATGCAAGGCAAGAGGACAAGGAGGGAATAGAAGGCAAGGCAAAAGGACTAGGAGGGAATAGAATGCAAGGCAAGATGACAAGGGGGGAATATAATGCAAGGCAAGAGGAAAGGAGGGGATAGAAGGCAAGAGGACAAGGGTGAATAGAATGCAATGCAAGATGACAAGGGGAGAATATAATGCAAAGCAAGAGGACAAGGAGGGAATAAAATGCAAGGCAAGAGAACAAGGAGGGAACAGAATGCAAGGCAAGATGACAAGGGGAGAATATAATGCAAAGCAAGAGGACAAGGAGGGAATAGAATGCAAGGCAAGAGGACAAGGAGGGAATAGAATGCAAGGCAATAGGACAAGGAGGGAACAGAATGCAAGGCAAGAGGACAAGGATGGAACATAATGCAAGGCAAGTGGACAAGGGGGAATAGAATGAATGCAAGAGGACAATGGGGAATATAATACAAAGCAATATGACCAGGGGGAATAGAATGCAATACAAGACGACAAGGAGGGAATATAATGCAAGACAAGAGGACAAGGGGGAATAGAATGCAAGGCAAGATGACAAGGAGGATATAAAATGCAAGGCAAGAGGACAAGGGGAAATATAACAAAAGGCCAGAGGACAAGGGCGAATAGAATGCAAGACAAGAGGACAAGGGGAAATAGAACACAAGGCAAGCGGACAAGGAGGAATATAATGCAAGGCAAGAGGACAAGGGGAAATATAACACAAGGCAAGAGGACAAGGGGAAATAGAATGCAGAGCAAGGGGATAAGGATGGAATATAATGCAAGGCAAGAGGACAAGGAGGGAATAGAATACAAGAGGACAAGGGGAGAATATAATGCAAGGCAAAAGGACAAGGGGTAATAGAATGCAAGACAAGAGGACAAGGAGGGAATATAATGCAAGGCAGGAGGATACGGATGGAATATAATGCAAGGCAAGAGGACAAGGAGGGAATATAATATAAGGCAAGAGGACAAGGAGGGAATATAATACAAGGCAATAGGACAAGGAGGGTATATAATACAAGGCAAGAGGACAAGGAGGGAATAGAGTGCAAGACAAGAGGACAGGGATGGAATGTAATGCAAGAGGACAAGGAAGGAATATAATGCAAGGCAAGAGGACAAGGAGGGAATAGAAGGCAAGGCAAAAGGACTAGGAGGGAATAGAATGCAAGGCAAGATGACAAGGGGGGAATATAATGCAAGGCAAGAGGAAAGGAGGGGATAGAAGGCAAGAGGACAAGGGTGAATAGAATGCAATGCAAGATGACAAGGGGAGAATATAATGCAAAGCAAGAGGACAAGGAGGGAATAAAATGCAAGGCAAGAGAACAAGGAGGGAACAGAATGCAAGGCAAGATGACAAGGGGAGAATATAATGCAAAGCAAGAGGACAAGGAGGGAATAGAATGCAAGGCAAGAGGACAAGGAGGGAATAGAATGCAAGGCAATAGGACAAGGAGGGAACAGAATGCAAGGCAAGAGGACAAGGATGGAACATAATGCAAGGCAAGTGGACAAGGGGGAATAGAATGAATGCAAGAGGACAATGGGGAATATAATACAAAGCAATATGACCAGGGGGAATAGAATGCAATACAAGACGACAAGGAGGGAATAGAATGCAAGACAAGAGGACAAGGGGGAATAGAATGCAAGGCAAGATGACAAGGAGGTAATAAAATGCAAGGCAAGAGGACAAGGAAGAATAGAATGAATGAAAGGCAAGAGGACAAGGAGGGAATAGAACACAAGGCAAGAGGACAAGGGGGAATGGACTGCAAGGCAAGAGGACAAGGGGGAATGGACTGCAAGGCAAGAGGACAAGGCGGAATACAAGGAGGGAAAACAAGGAGAACATTTAACAACAGAAGGGAGAAATAGGGGGAAATAGAACAAATGAATGGAGAACAAGGAGAAAGAAGGCTATGCTGAGGAGGTGGGTAACATCAGTAGATCTTAAGTGAAACAGTTGTTTTAAGACTTTGAAAAAAATGTTTAATTGAATAATCAAAAATAAATTGTTAACTTTTTCACCCATTTTTTCCAAATAAAACTTCATTGCTCCCGATGTTTGACAGACACCACAATTTTCTAAAGAGTGTTGTCAAGACAGTAAACATCAATCAATAAGGACATAGCAAATAAAATAACTTAAAATTCAAATAGCTTTTCAATGCATAAATTATTATTACAATAAACCCATAAAAGAGTCTTCATGCATCAATATATCTTACTATATATTTGCATAAACCTAACTGCGCATCTATTCATGTTCATTCACTGAACACTAAAAGGAATTGAATAAATATAAGGGTTGAAATGTTTATCTAAATACGATAGTTTATGTCTGTATTGTAGGTAACTAAGACCCTACCAATGTTTTGTCAATAAAAAGTGCAAAACTCTATTCAAGATCAGTTTATTGGTTGAATTATACATTTTATTCTTCAATGGAAATCTCACATTATCAAATGCTTTCAAATTATTCAGAATAAATTTTGCTTCATTTTATTACATGTGCACTGCCCTGAATAAATTCCTTAAATTTTAATAAACACTGTAGTGAAGTCAATTCTATTTTAAACCTTCACATTTTATCATTATATAATGATTCAATGTTCCCAGTTGTTATCTGAAGTTAACAGTACTTTGCTCAGGTTGACAGTACTTTGCTCAGGTTGACAGTACTTTGCTCAGGTTGACAGTACTTTGCTCAGGTTGACAGTACTTTGCTCAGGTTGACAGTACTTTGCTCAGGTTGACAGTACTTTGCTCAGATTGACAGTACTTTGCTCAGGTTGACAGTACATTGCTCAGGTTGACAGTACTTTGCTCAAGTTGACAGTATGTACTGTCATACTAAAGACTACTCGAATAGTTTTATATTGGAAGCAGAGAAATGTTATGTAGTAAAACGCTAAACTTGGTTCTTACATTAAAAATAATTGGACACGATGAAGACTCGATCAAGTTGAAACACTGAGTAAAACTTTTGTCTTCTGATTGGGCTTTTCAATGTACAGTGCATGCTTGGTAACCAAGGAGTTGTGAGTTCATTACATTACAGTGTACGGTGCCTACTTTGTAGCAAAGGAGTTGTGAGTTCATTACATTACAGTGTAGGGTGCCTACTTTGTAACCAAGGAGTTGTGAGTTCATTACATTACAGTGTAGGGTGCCTACTTTGTAACCAAGGAGTTGTGAGTTCATTACATTACAGTGTAGGGTGCCTACTTTGTAACCAAGGAGTTGTGAGTTCATTACATTACAGTGTAGGGTGCCTACTTTGTAACCAAGGAGTTGTGAGTTCATTACATTACAGTGTAGGGTGCCTACTTTGTAACCAAGGAGTTGTGAGTTCATTACATTACAGTGTAGGGTGCCTACTTTGTAACCAAGGAGTTGTGAGTTCATTACATTACAGTGTAGGGTGCCTACTTTGTAACCAAGGAGTTGTGAGTTCATTACATTACAGTGTAGGGTGCCTACTTTGTAACCAAGGAGTTGTGAGTTCATTAC